>CM065459.1:1425049-1941082 GCA_032872475.1 Leptopilina myrica (nomen nudum) | reverse complement strand
GAATTTTGATAATTAAAAAAAAATTCGAATATAATTTAATTTTTGCAAAGAATTTCATTATTTTTGAAAATAAATGAATTTTAGAGAAGAATTTTATTATTTATAAAGATAAATTGAAATTATGACAGGCATTTTATTAAATTTTTTTTTGAACAATTGAATTTTGGAAAAGAATTTTATTATTTATAAAAATAATTGAAATTTTGAACAGATTTTTGAAAAAAATGTTAAAAATACCTAATTAAATGTTTGCCATTTATTTTATTAAATATTATTCCAGATTTTTTAAAAAGAAAGAATTTTCCAAGCAAGATTAATTACCTTTCGGTCTTTATAGTCGAGACTCCTGGGACCATCGCTCGAGTGTTGATTGGCCGGGGGTTGTTGCTCCTCAGCGGAGGTGATTCCCATCTGCAAAGCTCCTTTAGAGACGAGAATCTCATACTCCCGCTCGTGGTGCATTCGAATGTGATCCAAACAGTCCTGCCTCTCGGCAAATCCATTGTCACAGTTTGGAATATGACACTTGAATGGCGTGTCCGTGGGACCGGGCGAAGAAGACGTGGGCGACGTTCGACAAGACCTCACCGCCTCATTGGTCGAGGAGGAAGTATTCTGATGGGGCTTCTGAAGTTCGAGGGGCGAGGATGCTTCGACATTCTCCGAACTCGACGATCCGCCGTCGTCGCCGCTCTGATCGTTCTGCTTCTGACAATGATCCGAGTGTTGGGGATCGCTGGAAGACGTTTCAGATCGGGAATTCATTTTCCTCGAGTGCTTGGTGGAGCGGTGTTTTTTGAGATTGCCGAGTGTGGCGAATGTTGAGCTGGGACACTGGTTGCATTTGTAGGGACGCTCGGGGACGTTCCTCGTGGAGAAGCTGTTGTTGTTGGTGACACGGGAGTCGTGATTGTCGGGCGAGGAGGAGTTGCGAATGTTGCGGGCGTTGGAGCGTTGGAGGAGGCTCTTGTGCTTGCGGTTGAGGTGGCGATCGCAGTTGGACTTTGTGGTGAAGTCGAGCATGCAGTAGTCGCAGCGGTAGGGTTTCACTCCGGTGTGGGTGAGAATGTGGCGACGGAGGGAGGAGATCCAGGGGAACTCGCGGTGGCAGTATTTGCAGATGACGCGGTTGGGCGCCATGGAGTAGGCCGAGGCTTTCATCTTCTTCTTCTTTTTCTTCTTTTTCAGGGAGGTGAGAGAGTTTTCGGATTTCTCGTCCGTACTCGCGGAGTGATTGCCAGAGTGTTCGCTGTTGGAGTGCGCGACACCGTCCTCGTCGCTAAGGTACTGGGACTTGAACTGCGGGTACTTTTGCGACGCGGTTTGGATCAGCTTTGGAACACTGGCCAGGTCGACGCCTTCTTCTTCCGTTTTCCTCTCTTCGGGCCCCTTTTTTTCTTCTTCTTCTTCCTCTTCTTTTTCTTCTATTTCTTCTTTTTCTATCTCCTTGTCCCCATTGTCGATTTTCGCCTCTGGTGGATCTTTTCTCTCTTCGTCCAGGTCCTTTTCTTTTTCGTGCTCGAGATTTTTGCGGAGCAGACTGATTGACTTGGTGTGTTCGCAGGCTTCCTCGTCGATGACCAGCTCCTCGTCGGAGTCTTGGGGCTCGTCGCCCTTGTTGCCCTTGAGTTGCTGCGCGAGGATCGCGTACTTGACTTGATCGGAAATCGGGTGACGGGCAAAGTCTTCCTCCTTTTGCAGCGGGGGTTCGTATTTGCTGCGGATGAAGCTTGGAGAGTTGGAGCCGACGTTTTGGAGGAGAGTTGGGGGTCTGGCGGGGGGTCGACCTCGAGTGGAGTGTCCGCCCCGGGGTCTTCGGTGCCAGAGTTCGTTGTGCTGCTGCTTGATGTGTCGCTCCATGTTGGTCTTGAGGGTGAACTTGGCGGAGCAGTATTCGCAGGTGAAGGGCCTCTCGGTTCGGTAGCGTCTCTGCTTTTGTTTGCGCATGAGAACGCCGTTCTTGATGACCATTTTCACCGAGTTCGACGAGGGGGATTCGCTGATGCGCTCCCTGGGGGAGACTACTCTGCTGGAGACGTTCGGGGGGATTAGACTGGGATAGGGGATTTGCTCCTCTCTTGGTTGGGGAGTTCGTCCAGTGGGGGGATAGTTGTTGTTGAAGGCGACGCTTTCGGTTGGCTGCTCGACGAGGGAGCCGCCGCTGGTTTGGAGACCTCGGGCTAGTTCCTTTTGGAGACGCTCCTTCATGGCGTAGCCTTGCTCGAAGATGGAGTTGAGAAAGTAGGGGGAGATGAGACCGGTGCCGGAGCTGAGGGCCAGGTTGTTGTAGATCATGTTGGCGTGGGCGTTGGCGTAGAGGGCTTCTAGAGACGTGGGGGGAGAGTTGACTTGGCGCGCCTTGAGGAGGGCTTGCGTGAGGAGGAGAGGATTGGCGGAGTTGTAGAAGTCCTTCTGGTCCTCGACGTGGTCCTCGGATTTGCCGTTCACTTCTTTGTCTTTGGATTTTTTGCTGAGGTCGAGTACGTCCATGGAGAGGTCCAGGGGTCCGTCGTCGCTGGAGGAATCACTCGATTTTTTTAGGTTCATCGGATTGGCTTGAATTCTTTGGTGTGTGTCCGGTTTGGTTTCACTGACTAGAGATACGCTGCCCTCCGACGACCTCGACTCGAGGTCTTCCTCCATCCTGGGGGTTTCGGACTTGACGATTGGATGCTGTGGGGAACTCCTGTAGGTTAACTCGAGAGGCTGGACAGACCGTGGTCTGGGGAACACTTCCGACTGTTCGTAGTGGTTCGCCTGCATGTTCATGTGGTTCATCTGGTTCAGTTGGCTGATGTGGTTCAAGTGGTTCAGGGGATTTAGTTGCGATGCTGGATTAATGCTCTGCTCGGGTTTCTTCTCGTCCTTGACCTTCATGTCCTGATGCATGTGCATGACGGTGTAGGAGTTGTGGTAGTTTTCTTCTTTGGGAAAGACGAGGGTTTTCCTCACCTCGTCCTTGACTGTTCTGGGGAGGCTCCTGTCGAGACTCTCGTTCGTCAGATCTTCAGTCGGGTGGTAAATGATTGTCTTCTGCACTTCGTTCTTGTCGTGGATGCCGTGGCGATTTCTCACGTGTCTCTCGCAGTTGGCCTTGGTGGTGAAGGCGTAGGTGCACTGGGCACACTCGAAGGGCCTGTCGCCGTTGTGCGTCTTCAGATGCCTCGTGAGAGTCGTTTTGTCGGTGCTGGTGTAGTTGCAGATGTTGCAGGGATAGGGCATTCCGGGAGGAACTCCCATGTGAGCTCTATTGTGGCCCTTGAGGGCTCTGAGATTTGGGAACACTGCGTCGCAAAGTTTGCAGGGGAACTCGCCTTTTAGTTTCATTTTTCTGAATTCGGCGGCGAAGGCGTCCTGAGTTTCCTCCTCATTACATTCGGAAGAAACGGTTCCCGAGGAACCGGACGATCCGACGTTTTGATTGATTTTGTTGCTACAATTGTCGGGAGTGCTGGCGTCGGATCTGGAGAAGCTGTGAAGAATCGGACTCGAGGTGATGCTGATGATGCTCTGAATGTCGGCGAGGTCCTTTCCGTCTTTCGCTTCTGTCATGGCAGCTTTGTTTTGAAGATTGAGTCCCGCGAAGAAGTCGTCCCTCCTCGACTGGGAGTCGTTTCCCTTCCAGTGAACGTTTGGAATTCCACAATCCATCTCGTGGGAGTCCAAAGCCGACTTGCAGGGAAAAGCTCTCAGGCACTTTGCACACTGGAACTTGGCCATTTCCCCCGATGCTGGTCTGTGCAAGAATTCTTCGCATTTCGCTCGGGCGATCATGGGATATTTGGTTGAGGTGAAATCGACAAAGGTCAAGTCACCAAAACCCTCCACTGAATGTCTTAGGTTTCTGGAGGCATTCCTGTAGGAATTCTCGTTGAGGTTGTTGACCGATCGATGGAGGTTGAGAACCCTGTGACATTTGTAGGACAAATTGTCCGTATCACACTTGTCGATCTCCAAGTGATGATGCTCGAGATGTATTTCCAGAAGCGAACTGCTGGCGAAATCTTGCTTTCCACAAATGGGACATGTGTAGTTAATCTGACTCTCCGTTAGGTTGTTTTTGAATTTTTTCTGCGGCGACAAATCCTCACTGTAGTCCAGGGACTTTCTCTTCAACAAATTTAGAGATTCATTCTCATTGATGAGATCCGGGGAATTTCTTTTGGCAATTTCGTTGTTGTTGTATTCTTCGATTTTCTTTGACGGCGATTCCGAGTCATTGCTGGCCTCGGAGTCGGAACAACTGTGCGACGAGAGGCGATTGTGAGCAATTTTCGAGTGTCTGTTCATGTTTCCGTTGCTGGTGAAAGCCATGTCGCAAGGATTACATTTGAAGGATAGCTCATCAGCATGCACGAGAATGTGTCTCTCCAAGGAACTCGCGGATCTCAATACTTTGTAACATACTTTACAAGTGAATTCCTCCTCAATGGCACTGTCAATACTTTCCGGAGAATTGTGATTTTCAATATGATGATGATTCGATAAATCCTGATAATTTGAAAGAATTGATGAAGTCGCCTTCTTCGATTGACCAATCTGTAAAAAAAATTGAGATTGATTATGGAAATATTAAACAAAAGAAAGAAGCATGAGGTTAAGAATAATATTAAATAAATTTCTCGATTATCTCTAAATTGTATCAATAAAAATCAAAAGAATGAGGGAGGGAGAAAAAAAAATGAAAAACGTGTTCTGTGAGAAAATAAGATAAAATTAATATCAGAAGAGTGTTATCTTAAAAAATCGTCTAGCACTTGAATCTCATGTGTATTTTTCTCAACGTTATCGTTAATTTTCAAGGTGAAACTATATAATCGTCGCACTCACCAATAATTCTGGTACAATTGTGGTTTGTCCAACACTGCAATTTGTTTGGTACTGTCCAATTTTTGGTTTCACTGTAATCAGAAAAGGAGAGAAAAATTAGAGATTATTATTTTTTTAATTCCAAGAGAAAAATATTCTGGACCACAGAATTGTGCGGTTTGAAATCTGATGATTTAGCGGATGCTTATGGTCAAGTTTCGCAAAGTCAATGATTTCACTGAAAAAACCTAGTCTCAAAATGAGTATCATACGCTACTCATTTTGAGTTGCAACAAAAATGAGACTCTTAGGTGGCGCCACGTTCTATGGCGTTTAACATAGTCTCATTTTGAGATGCAACAAAAATGAGACTGGGTTTTTTGTGTGTTTAGGAGAAAAACTGCGCGAAACAGTTTCCGCGTTATGAATAATTCATAATATAATATACATGGATCGAATAAACACATGTTATTATTTAGCATTAAGATGCTTATACTCTATGTTAATTATAAAAATAATTGTTAGTCCAATTATTACACTGGAGCTTTGTATAATTCTTTTTATATAACCCAAGATTACTAATACGCTTCCTTAACACTTTTATTTTATACTTTCTCTCCTCGCGTTCATGTTAATTTCCAATTATTTTTGGAAAAACAATCTTTTTTTTTAAATAGCCTCTTTTTTTCACTTCTACTTTCTGTATTTTATAATATAGTTAGTTAACAATAACTCAGTGTATAATTTTTTCGGTGCTGCATTGATTTTTAATCAGTGAAAATTAATCGATGGGAGTCCAAATTTGCAGCATCAAGCAGAAAATAAAAAAGAATGTTGATTGTATATATATAAAATACAGAGAATTGAATTTATGCCGCATTTTTTTTAATCAAGAAGATAATTTTCGCTCCTTCTGCGTAATTTCGCATAGATAAAATCGCAGAGACTTGCGCGGTGATTATTTTTATTTTATAAAGTGCGCGGATTCCGAAAGAGATGATGATGAGATATGTAATGAAAACCGTGATTTTTCTCTTATTAGCGGGTGAAACTATATATATATCGAAAGTAACAGAATGCAACTATTCGTCTATATTGCCACATGTAAAAATCCAGAATCCAAGCAAAAGCGGCATTACGTGGAATTAGTAACCGTGAAATGATGCAATTGAATGTGAGTTGGACACGGAGGAACGAGAGCGGATTCATGCCGAGAAACATGAACGATTGATCAGTGACGATGATAAAATTCTGATATTTCAAACACTATAATTGTCTTTTGCTCAATATACAGTTAATAATAAATTGCAAATGTTGTGCTAAAAATAGACAAAAAAAATTTAACAGCGACTTTAATTGTTTAATAATCAAAAAGCATCTGTATTGTATACGAATTGTCATTGTTTTCAAGAGACGATTCTATTTTCAATTTGAGACGATTTCTATTGCAAAAAATGTTTTAAAATATTTTTAAAAAATTTTCTAATTCTAATTCTAATTTAATTAATTTTTTTCCAAAATTTATAATTGACTAAAGTTTCCAAAAAAAGGAATTATTCCCACTCTCTAAATCTGACTTCGTAAAAATATTTACTAATTTGAATTAGTGAGTGAGTGACTTTTTGCTTTTGAATTAGTAAATTTTACTAATTAGTAGAAACTAATTCAAAAGCAAAAAGTCAGTCACTAATTCAAATTAGTAAATATTTTTACTAATTCTAGTTTAGAGAGCAATTTTTTTGATTAAATACTCCAAAAAGTTTCAAATTGCCATTTTCATAATTTGTATAAATTACGACGGAAATGAATATTTTTTTTAATATTCCCGAGGTGGGTTTAATGGCTATTTTCGCAGTGTATATAATTAAAATTATTGACAATTATTTATTTACATAATTTTTATTTTTGAAAGACCGGTTTTTTAGTTTTACTTTTTATTTGCAAGTCGGTGCTTTATTGCAGTATTATTGTTTTTCTAATTAGATTAATAAATAAAATTGAAGTGAGCGCTACTGGCAATGTAAGTAGTATTAGTAGGTGAAGTCGGTAAAGTCAGTCACGCTGGGACATGTCTCACTCGACTGCGCCACTACTACTTGCGTCTGGCTACACACGTCTGCGGTGCGCTTTTATAAACGTTCTCCGCGCAACAAAAAATTCATCCTTATCTCAATTAATTTTATCAAAATAATCCTAAAATTTATTTTTACTAAAATAAAACTTTCGGTCAAATTTGGACTTTTGTGGAATAAAACTTTAGGTCTTTTGACTTCGTAAAATAAAACTTTGGGTCTTTGCGACTTTAATAAAATTTAATTACAAAAAAAATAGTCGCAAAACTCAAAATAAATATTGGAATTAAAAAAACGTAGAAAAAAACTTTATGTACGAAATTTTTTCACAGTTTTCTTGAAAGTATCGAATTGAAACTAAAGTGCGGATCAAATTGATGCCAAAAATGTGGATCAAATAAAAAATTGATCCAGATTTTTGCCATTAATTTCACACTTTCGTTGCCATTTGATACTTTTAAGTTTGCAGTGTGAAAACACAGTTTTAATTGACGAAATTAATTTAATTGATGAATTTAATTAATTAAATTCTCGATACTAAACTGTCTCAAATTAAAACCAAAAACTGAGATCAATTTTCGCTTTGTTCCAAATTTTCAAATAAATCGTTGCAGTTCAATATTTTAAAGTTATAATAAAAAAATTATTTAAAAATCAACAAGTACATATATACATATTTGTGTAAGAAAATTTGAAAAGAATATCTAAAAATTGTTTGAGAATAGTAAAACCGATGATTGATTACGCTATGCGGATGACTTTTGCGATGATAAAAGTGATAACAAAATTCCAGGTTAACTTTCTTTGTATGGATTCTGTTTTTTCAGTTGAAATCTATAAAAATGCGTGTGATACTTTAAGTATGGCCAGGGATTTGAAAATTTATGACGAGAGAGAATGACGAATTTTTCATTATTTTATATATCGATCTGTCTGCATCAAATGACAGACACAACATGCATCTTAGTGGGGTATTATCACTTAATATATATATATATATATTTTTTTTTCGATTGATGCTCAGATTAGTATTAATGACGTGTGCAATTTTTTCGATATATTTGCGCTTTTTCCGCGAAGAAAAGGAGAGTAAAGATTATATTAAACGCGCAGTTTTAATTTTTATTAAAAATATCTTTTCTTGTTTAAAAAAAGTCAAGAAACGTTAGCAACAAATGTTATTAGCTTTTAGGTTATGTTTATCACATTTAGAGTAAAAATACAGAAAGAAAATTATTAATTTGACCTTTTTGTATTAAATCTGAAACATTCGATAGAAATACTGCGTTTTCGAATTTAATTAATAATTATACAATGAAACTTTTCAATTGTGCGAACATAACCTAAAATGCTTTTTTTGGGTACTAATTTCAAAATTAGTTTCACAGTTAATCATTTCTCACAATACGCTCTTTTGTATTAAATTCCATATCTACTTTTATGTCATAAAGTAT
This sequence comes from Leptopilina myrica (nomen nudum), assembly GCA_032872475.1. Taxonomy (NCBI): domain Eukaryota; kingdom Metazoa; phylum Arthropoda; class Insecta; order Hymenoptera; family Figitidae; genus Leptopilina; species Leptopilina myrica (nomen nudum). The sequence continues at coordinate 1,932,747 of CM065459.1, read as the reverse complement.
AGAAATTTATTGTATATTGTTATAAAGAAATTGTGTTTGTGTTTGTGTTTGTAAAAAAGTATTGTATCGAGAGAGTGACAAATTTGGACCGAATAGCGAAAGGGTAGAAAATTTATTGAATATAATTCGGATAATGGAACGAACGCGTGTCTTTTTAGAGGCACACATTTCTATAGCCCACATGAATATACATTAAGTCTGGTGGTAAGTGATTTTATTCACGTTCGTAAATCATGCGTGCGCCTTATAGTGTGCAAACGGGTTTGCGTGAACCTGTAACACACTCATGGTATATTTTATATATATATATACAATGTGAATACTCGAACAAGTGGTTATAGTTATACCAGCTGACGCAAATCTCTCCCCATGCGACTAAATTTAAAAATTCATTTCACATATATATAGTTTTGATTATATATATATTTTTAAGTTATTTTGAAAAATAGAAATATAGAAGATACAAAAACACTACTACTATAGACTGTTTATAATTTTCTATTTTCTTGTCATTTAATCTATGTACACACGTACCGCACTGACATTGATTATACAATCTTGTATACAATAACTTTTTATTTTCCAATACATTTAATATTTTTATAACTTCTACAACATGACGCGCTGAAGAATATAAAGTTTACTAAAAAGCAAATCATTTTCAGATTATTGTTTGTATTATTTCCCCTCGACTTTTTTTTGGGTCTACCAAACATGACGCGTCTGTAAAGATTCAAAAGCCCTTAAACAGAACAATTTAACGTAGAAGAGTATATATTTAAGTCATAGTACATGACGTCATATTCAAATATTGTCATAATTGAAATTGTTCGGAACAAAATTTATTAGTTCCGGACACTCGGCAAGGCTACAAGTCGCATTTAAGAAGATGAATAATAAAAAGAAGAAGAAGAAGAAGAAGAAGCAAAATTTGAACCTCTATTAATATTATACTAACTCTTTAAAAAAGCAACTAGAAATACTTTTCTCCTAAATAGCGTGCGTGCAAAAAAAATTTCCTAAGATCACGATTCTTATACTCTTATAGACAAATTTCCAACGCGCTGATCATATAAGGTTGTCACTCGATTTAGCAAGGCGAACACAAGCAATCTGCGAAAGCAAGCTGAAAGCAAGCTGAATGTTTCCTAAGTAGTGCTATTATAACCTTTCGTGTAAGATTGTCAAGAACCTTGAATGGCGAACTGTGCTTCCTTTCGTTGCAAGAGAAAAGCAATGGAACATTTCGAGTATAAGGCGTGTATATAATAAAGAATCGTATATATATAAGAAAAAGAGTTTAGCAGCCAGCATTCTTTTCGCAGATGTGCGCAATATCGTGAGATTTTCCGATGATGGTTTTGTATTTTAGCTCTCTCTGTATTTAGACATTGGCCGCATATAATGATGACAGCAGCTATATTCTCTCTACTGAGATGGAGAGGCGAAAATATATATATATATATATCCCATTCCTGGAAATCTCACTGGGAGCCGCACCTTCAACGGAAGTGGTTTTGTTTCAAAGGAGGAACGTTCACAATAAATATACAACTATACACAATATTCTTTATTCCTTTGAGTCAATAACCCGAGGAGGCAGCTCTTCATCTCTCCAATGCGGATATTTTATCATTTTTCCATAGATCGAAAATTACATTTGGGAAAACAGTAACAAAAAACAAAAAGCAAAACAACTAAAATAAGTTACTTATATTTTTCCTTTCTGTTTTGTTACCAAAAAAGTTGAGACAAAAAAACCGAGCGGTGTTTTATAATAACTGATATGTCAATGGCTGAATTTGAGATAAATGATGCGACGAGGAAAAAGATTTGGAAGAAGCTTAAGGAAAGTGATTGTAAAACGGGATATTTGAACAAGTGACACTAAAATAAGGAAAAAGTGCGTCCATGAGAATTGTCTTTTTGGGTTTGGTTCGATTTGCAATCATCATCATCAGTTTATTACACGTTTTTTCTATTTTAATTTTAACAAAGTTTTTTTAATTTAAACATCTTTGTCATCCGTAAGGAATTGCTAACATTTAGAGCCGCAGTTTCACCAACTTCCGATAAAAAGTTAATCATAATGATCAAAGATAGTTTAAAGTGCGGCTTTTCATTGGTTAATTGAGGATTTAATAATTGATTAACTTTTAATCCGTGTTGGTGAAATTGGCCCTTATTGCTAATTCCATGAATTATAGAAGTTAATTACCAATCGAAGTCATTTTGTAATCATTTAGGTTCCGTTAAGGATGAACCTTTAATCAGTTTGGTGCAACCGACTTTTTTGAATTCGAAAAAGTATATATTCAAAAGCAAAAAGGGTTAAACTTCAATTAAAAATAGACTCAAAAGAGAAGAGCCGGACCTAAGTTCAAATAAATTCAAAATAGAAGATTATTGAACCTAAGTACAAATAAGAAGAGTTAAAACAAGTTTAAATAGTTTCATTATTAATTTAAATATAGATTCAAAACAGAATAGTTGCACCTAAGTTCAAATAGATTCATGATTATAATTAATTCAAATAGATTCAAAAGAGAAGAGTTGAACCTAAGTTGAGATTATAAGATTGAAAAATAGGAGAAACAGCTAAGATTCAAAAATTGATGTAACTTTCGGAGAATAGAACCAAAAATAGAAAAGAATAGTTCGATGAGAGTAGAAATATAGCGGAAAACTATTGAATTGAGTGGAATAGAAGAAAGAAGAGAGGCTTATTGTTCACCAAAATGGGAGCGGCTGATGCACATCAGTGATGGTGGATGCTGCGCTGTATCAATAGTGTAGGAGGCATGGATGGGCGTGACCTTAGAACCCATTGGCTGGCGTTCATCTCGAGGGCTCTTATCTCATTCTCCGACCTTTTCCTTCTCACTCTCTCTCCCCCTACATGCCAGCCAATCAGCTTCCGCTACCAATCACGCTTGCCCTGTAGTACTTCTCCTTTCTCCCTTGCCTCTTCTCGCACGCAATCTCAGACTCATTTCTCATATTCTCTCTCTCTCTCTCTCTCTCTCTTTCTCTTCTTTTTTCTCGCTCTCCTCCCTTTCATCCCACGTTGCCGTCCGTCTCCCTCGCTCTCACTAGATTTAAGGACTATTTTCCCCTCCTCCCTCGCCGACCGGAACACCCACACGCCGCAGGAGAGAAGCAAAGATGGCGGTTCGTCGGTTTTAGTATGTTTCGAGAGCTGTAACCCTGACAACCTTGGACTTACCCACCCGTAACCTCCAACCCTCCGACCAAGAGGCTATAGCACCGCCAGGTACGTTGACGATTCATGAGTCACGGAAAATCCCGCTGTGTTCAAAAACCAGGAGAACAAAGAGGCCTAGATCACAAAAGTCTATTCTTTTATCCCTCAACTGGTGTATCGAATTCCCTCATTCAAACTCTTTATACACACAAAATAAAGAACGAAAATTTACAAACAAAAATCCTTAATATAATAATTAACATTATCTTATTGACAATAGTTGCTAATAGCCGATTTTCAGGTTACTGCGATGATCATTGGACCTTTTTGGAAAAAAATTCTTAGCATCATATTAAATCATTAGCATTATATTAAACTTGAAGAATAAGTTCTAGATCCATAACTTTTCTGTATAGACCGCACACGTCAGGTGTATATATATACATATAAGTGATGAAAATGCAAGTTGCAAATTATAAATCGTTCAAAACAGTTGTTACATTGTTATTCCGTGCATTGATTTTTCACATATACACCGCGCAGAACAAAGCGCGACACATCATTAAAGTACCGTTTAAACATTACATAAATTATATATCCGTCGAATTTATCGATTTTCATTCTATTACTATAATAAAGTATATCGTCTGCGTTCTATCTTCTTATCACATATATGAAGCTGAAGTCCACAATATTAAAAAAAAAAAAAAAAATAGCGCGAATATACTTGAATCTTGACAAGCAACAAAGAATTAAACTACGAAACTAATAATTAATGCTGCAATTAAAGATCAACAAAGAATTAAAATTTGAAGCTTAATGCTGCAGCTATCAAGGAATTCGCGTAGGGCAACAAAGAATTAAACTTCGAAACTAATATAATTAATGCTGCAATTAAAGATCAACAAAGAATTAAAATTTGAAGCTTAATGCTGCATCTACCAATACAAGGAATTAAAATAAATGCTGCATCCACAGTTACCAACAAAGAATTATAATTTGAATCAAATAATAAAATCGTTATGTGTCACAATTTTCTCGTTTTCGTTTCTAAAAACTTTTGCGGACTTCAGCCTCATTCTTATCGTATATATAGAAGAAGACATAGATCAAGTACGCGTATTAGAGAAAAATAATCAGATAAACCGATTTTATTAAACTGAAAAAAATTTCCTATTTTATACAAACATTTCTGTATCTGCAAATACAGAAGTTTGTAAAAGAATCTTTTATAGAAAATGGAATTTGAATCCAATACAATTTCTCCAAAAAAGTTAATTTTTGAAACATATAGCAATAACCGCGGAAAAACAATCTTTTGATGTTTAATACCGCATTAGTTTTGTTTTAAGAGACTGACGCATCGCAGAAAAGATTCTATATATGAAAATAAAAGTCTGAATATAGACTTATACCCTTCACGATATATAGATATAAGTGAAAAAAAAAGTTTTGCAGAAAATATCCTAAGAGCGTATACGTGGCCCAACCAAAAGACTCCGCATGTACCTAAGCACAAGTTATAGTTTTATCTAAGTATAACTGCATCGAAAGAATCTGAAAATCTATATCATGCTGCATATCATTAAAGCAGGTTGCCAGCGAGGTCGCACAATAGTTTTGTCATCAACGACCTCTTTTCGAAATACAAGAATTACTTTTTTTCTCTCTCTCTCTCTCTCTTTCTCTTAAGAATAATGCAACAATTTCTAGAGAAGCTATACAAGCTATATAATAATTATTATTATATATTTAGCAAATAATAAATATTACTTCGTTTAGCAAAAGAGGAGTTTCTATTTTCGTTTTTATAGGACTTCCATCAAGACTTCAATCATGACATTCAGTAAGATATTCAAGAAGATATTTAAGAAGATCAATAAGATATTTAATCGGATATTCAATAAGATATGCATTAAGATATTCAACAAGATATTCAACAAGATATTCCATAAGATATGTAATAAAATATTTGATGAGACATTCAATAAGACTTTCAACTTTTGCAAAAGATTTGCCTTAAAATAAAAAGACCCAGTAAAAAATATAATTTCACAATAAATATATATACGTATGGGTATTAGAGACTAGTTAATTGCAGGAAAAATGTAGCGTTGCAAAATAACTATTTGATAAAAAAATGACTGTGGACGATAAGTACAACTTCAGATAAGAAGAACAATTTGAACATTAGTGAAGTGCTTTTGTAAGTTAGAGACTAACCTTCGTTAATTTACTAATAAGATGGCCTTCAAGCATCTAAGTTGTTAGGCAGTCAACAATTTTTTTCAGTGAAGTAAACATTTTTCTAGAGCACCTAATGATATAATAATTATATTATAATAAATTCATTATTCAAATATAAAAAACTTCCTCTAAATCTGAATCTATAAACATACAAGTAGAATTGGGATGGCTACAAAAAAGGAGGAATTTTTAAAAAGATGATTCCTCTCGCATATATATTATAAGAATAATGAATAAGTGAATCATAAACATTTGCAAACACACATTGAGACAAAAAAAAATGTGTATCAAAAGAGTCCACGAAAATATTGATGATATTCTGTTGTGATAAAGATAACACCTTTGTATCTTTATCTTTGAGATGTATAAGCAATCTTTATGAGGCTCTGAACATTAAAAATTTTTATTGTTTCCTTCTCCGAAGAATTATGCAGTACTCCGCGCGGTGTGTATAGGAAGAAGATTTGGAATTTGATAGCAATACGAAGAAATCAGAGTAAATTATAACAGATTTTTGTTTTTCTTAAAAAAAATGAGATTATAAATATTGGCAAAGCGTTTCGATTTATTTTGTCAAATGTTCCATTTCATTATTATATATAGGAAATGCTCCTTTCGCAGGTATGTTTTTTGTGTATTACAATGTTTTAAAAATATATTGAATTAAGACAAAAAATGGATCAAAAATTGTAACAAATTGTATCGAAAATGTTAGGTTTTATACGTTTTTTTTGTTTTTATTCACATTTGAAAAAATTATGTGTTTTGCTTTTTCGAAAAAAGATATGTTTGTGCGTTTAAGCCACGCCCTAATTCTGGTTCCTACCAAAGTAACCCTACATCCACCCTCTAGGCGCCAATTCTCCCTGCCAAGGGAGAACTTCCCCCACTTTTATCACCAACCAATGAACTTTCAAAATCTCACCCTCTCGAATTTTACTTTTTACTCACTTTTAGAAAATAAAAATGTCTGAAGAAGATACAATTTTTAATACTATTAATTTTTGATAAAAATAAATTTTTTACACCCAAAAGAAATAAAGTCCAAAAATGGAGTGACTTAAAGTTAAAAGTGAAGCAAAAACAAATTCTGTTTGCCTAAAAACCAAAATTATCGAGTATTTTTAAATGTAAAGTGTGGGTTAAGTCAATAGAACTTAAAATCATATTCTCAAGGTTGAAATTCAGTGTATTAAAAAGCGATTCAAATGTAGGTTAAAAATCTATAGTTAAAAATCAAATAGTTAAAAATCTATAGTTAGAAATCAAATAGTTAAAAATCAAATAGTTAAAAAGTAAAGATGGATTGAAACTAAGCTTTAGTATATTTATTCCCAAAAATATCCGCATTTAAAAAATGAGTTGAGATTTTAATGTAATATTAGAATTTTCCAAACATAAAGATGCATCAGTCATCATTGTTGTCTCAGTTATTGAAATATTAGTTTTTCGTTTATGGTACGGCAATGATGTTTCTCAGACTTCAGTTATCTTAATTAAGAGCAAATAATATAAAACCGATTCCGAGAATACTAAACATTTTGGTCCAGATATTGTCATATTGTCATCTTATTTTCTTTTAACGGAAGATTTAGAAATGAAAGAATAAGTTAAAGGTCAATGCTCCTAGTCGCAATATAATCAAAATAAATATGTTGTACCCAACGATCATCATATTTTGCAACACATCTTTAAGAAACATCTATAATCGATTTGTATTAATTACAAACCCATTTACAGAATAATGTACCTTTATATGGATATCGAGTTCAAAAACAGATAAATTAATGAACCAATTTCAGTGAAAATTATCAGATTTATCCGAATTGATCCAGATTCAAACATTAAAAAAAAAATTATTCTCTTTTTTACAAAACCACTTTTCTAAATTCTTATACTGCTATAATATTTATCTCTGGATGAAATAAAGATTTCTCGAGTGTCGAAATACTTGAATGTTTGCGTGTTATTGAAAACTTTCAAAATAATTAATCTTTGCGGTTAAAGTAATATAGAAGATTGTATTATTTGATCTTGTTGATATATCATTAAGATTTTGGAACTCTCATTGTTTGGGCAGAGTACAGATGTCGATTCAATGTGACACGAGTACACAAAAGATGAGACTTTTCAAGAAAATAATTTCTGAAATATAAAATCGAGATTATAAATGTTTTGTTTTCAAAAGAAGGAGGATGACAGTCTCGTCGCTATATACAGAAGAGAAAAGATGAGAACATTACACGTTATTCTTGAAGATTCGTTCCGGCTGAAGCGATTCGAAAAACATCTCGAGACATATAAGAAAGATCATTGTTTTGATTACAAGAGAAGACACACGAACACACATATTGATAAAATATTCCCACACCAGAAAAAGTCATTCAAAATATTTTCTTTCAAAGGTTCCAATGTTAAAAAAAAAAAATTAAAACAACTCTACATTTGCTTATTCGTTGATAATGGACTGATTATCACACGCTTCATAAGAAACCGCGAAGTAAAATTTCATCAGTGAGGGAATCCCTAAAGTCTGAGATAATCCGTCGGAAGAAATCCGATAAGATCGCACACGTTATCAGCACTTTGCGCGGAGGAATTGTTTTGCAAAATGCGAGGCAAAATAATAATATCATATTTGAAAAGGGGGAAAAAAACACAAACCTTTCGCAGATGCTGTCTCTGTCCTATTGACCGTATCGTCCATGAAGCCTATGTGCTCGTGTACTTGATTAAAATCCAAACGCCGATTACACACACTCTTCACCAGTCTTGAAACATACGCATTGCATATTAACAAGCAATTCAAGCGTGAGATGAATCAACCGTCTAATCGTGTGTACACTTTTTTTTTTTTTTTTCTGTCACGTAATGTTTCTTCTGCAGCAGAATCCGTCGGGAAAAACCGGTTCAGCGAAATTTAACCCTCATCCCTTTATTTAATCCAATAATTGTTTACACATCACAAACACCATAATATCACTTCTCTCACTTTTTGAAAAACTGTTACTTTTTTTTATAATTTTTGACTATACAAGAAGAAAGAGAGAGAAAAAAAGGCGCACACCTCTGGGCATACAGAGTTCCTGCACACAAATGACTCCCAATGCTTCTGACAATTTCTCTTTAACCTGCGCGTCGAGTCTCATCATCTCTCCCACCTAGTCTCTCTTTGCTCCTCTCCGATCTCCCCACTACCTTTTGTCCGGCTGCTCCTGCCGCCTGCTGTTCATAATATAGTTTGTAGAGCTCCACGGAGGAAACCTGGTGCACCTTCCCCTATCTGGCGCTTTGCTGTCTGCCTCCCCCACCCGCATCATATACACTTGGTTACTGTCTAGACTTTTACCAGCAACAAAAAAAAAAACCCTCTTTATTTCACCAGAATTCCATTTGGAGATGATTTTCGCATCAGCACTTGATCATTCGGTTCATTCATTAATTCTCGCGATTATTATTCTAAATAATAGAAAGTCAGAGGCGGATTTTTTATCCCCACTTTCCTAGTGGAGGATCACACCCCCAAGCTGTCATGGACAACTATTTCTCGCTGATGTGTAATTTTTTTTATACATCTAGGTACAGATTCTGATACATCATTGCGGTTTTCAATATTTAAAGGACTTTACAGTCAATCAAAAAAAAAAGAAGAGAAAAATTACTGGGAATTAAAAATTCAAATACATAAACAGTTTGTGCTCGAACTGTAAATGTTTGCAAGAAGAGAAAATGAACTTATGAACAATTACGTGACTGCAACTGCGCGGACGAATATGATTTATTAAACACCAAACACACGGGATGCACGGAATGAAAGAGTGTTTATGTTAATTTAAGAGGACATCTAGAATGGTTATAATGGTTACATACTTTTATACCTGCATTGTACCCATCGCAGGACTTTTATATATGAATTTTAATTGTTTTCGCACTGGACCCGAGGATGCCGTTCGGAATGGACCATTCTTTATAGTTTTATACCTATGAAGATATGGTCAGATTGCACGAGAAAAAAAAAGAATCAAAGGGATGCGAATGTGACTCTTTGTCCTTATCCCCTGACAATTTTTGGACAAACGTGTTGACCGTCATTAGAAATCAGAAAAAAATTCTACTCGAAAGGAATAATAGTTGACTTAAAAACCGTTATAGAAGTTAAATGTTTCCTTCCATATACCTGCGGACAAATCGATTAACTCTCCAGATGCTTGCGTCGAGAATGCGGATCAATATTAACTTTCGGAAGGTGGGGCCTACAATTGGCACAAAATCACTAACCTTTTCTTCTCCTTTTTATCTTCTATCATTTTCAATCGTATTTTCTCTAAAATGCTATATACAGAATTATAGTATCTCCAAAAAACTATCTATTTTTATGAATCAAAAAATCCTTTAGAATAATCAAGTACCAACGAAATTGTTCTTTGTCGCAAAAATTGTTGCCTCTTGAAACAATGACTTTTTTTCATCTCAATTCGATATCATCATCATCATCACCAGAAAAAATACAATACGAAATCTGAGAGGAAGGAAGAACCATCACAAGAAGAAAGAAGTAATTGCAGACATGTTATTTAAAATAATTCAAGATGCAGATAATGATCAAAACTTTGAAACAACAATTCCAAAGAAAGGATGAGATATATACTATAACTACTATACATACGAAGAGAGAGAAAAAATTCCACGTATTGTATAGTCTGCAGAGCAAATCAAAGTGGAAAAGATTCCCTTTATCAGACTTTATGGCAAGTTTAGAGTAAACCGAACCGGATGGACCAATGATGACATCATTCTCTGATCAAACATGGGCGAGGACTCGCAGGAGCAAACATAAAGTTACGATCTAATCGCGTTTCGCTTATCAGTTTTTAGTTACATATATTCTGTCACTGAATATATCTTCGAAATATTGACACTGCAGCTTCACTAAAAGCTAAAATATACAATTTCCCTCAAGTTTTCTTATATAATATATATGTTTTAGTCTCGACTTATTTTCTTTGAGAGATCGTGTAGTATCTCGTTATCTCACATTCCCTTTTTGAAAAAAAAAGTTTGAGAAAAAAATAAAGAATATTTTTCATTTTCGAAGTGAAAATTTGTTCCGTAAATTTACACCTGTGAAAAGTAAATCTTAAAGCTCACTTTTGACTATACGAATTATTTTTATTTTATAAGTCGCACGCATCTTAAGATGCGACTGTGGCTTAAAAGTGAAATAATTTTTAGCCGCGGACAGTTTTTCTTTATAAAGTACATACTTGTTTTCCTTTCCGGAGAGAAAACTGGAAAATTTATTTTCTCATCGCTTCTCATTAAAAGTAATGAAAATTAGAGATTATTATATATACTTTGGAGAAACTTCTTTTTAAGAGACTTTTAACGAGGTTGAGTAATAGTGTCGCTCGCGATTTTCTACTTCAAGGCCTGTACAAAACGTGAGTATTAGTAATGCCCATCAGTAAAGGATTTGAGATATTATTGAAACCCAAAGTGTCTCACTGATGATTTTGTTATAAACGTTATCAAAAATACATGAAACGAAACTCAAATCTTAAGTGATCCACGTATTGGTCATTAGATCTTCATTACATTTCACTTACACTTATCAGTCATGGAAGAGAGATTACACTTTACAGACCAAAAATCACTTGTTTCATGCGGTCTTCACAGAGATAAAGAGTATATTTATTATATTCTTCTATCAAATAATAAGTTATTTTTATATTCTTTTGTGTATCAATCCATTATATTTCCATCATCAGTTCGTTAAATCAATTTTACAAAATCATTTTTCAAAAATATTTAATTGAACATTGAATTAACGAGCAGTCGGGGTCAGTAAATGTTTCACTAAAATCTACTAATAAGATGTTAAGATTTTGAGATTAATAAAAATTTATAAAGATTAATAAAGATTTATAAAGATTAATAAAGATTAACAAAGATTAACAAAGATTAATAAAGATTAATAAAGATTAATAAAGATTAACAATGATTAATAAAGATTAATAAATATTTTTACTATCTTTAGAGATTATACAACTATTTTTACCATCTTACAAATATGGAAAAAATTAGATTCCCATTCGGTTGAGAATTTGAGATGTTCCTAATCCGAACTAAGAACAGCTAGACAGAAAATTTTTGTCAAGAATGAACAAGTTTGGCAACAAAATTTCTGTCAAGAATGAACAAGTTTGGAAACAAACGTTTCTATGCATTGGGAAATTTATGAACAATGAAGAGATTGTTAGTCATTACTATGTATATAATAAACGGTTAGTGGTGGAAGATTAAAATTTTGCCTTCAAACCCCCTACTGAAGGGGAAATATTACAAAGATGTAAATCTAACTGAAGGTGTTTATCGAGAAATAAACCCAAAGTTCCATTCACCCATTCGAATGGTCAGAAAAGCTCTTGGAGTTTAACAACAAAGTTATATAAGTCAAATAATCTTGTACCAACAGTTCCCCTTTGTGACCACGTCCAAATGAAATACTACGGTTCCATAAAACTCTTCCCTACGAGACACCTAATTGACAAAATTTGAGCGAAAAAAATTTTCCATTTGAAGAAACACTGTAGCATCCGATTTATTTCCAGATAATTGGTTAAACATATTTAGACATATTTTGTTATACATATTTAGTTCCGTATTGTAATTCTATATTTAATTTCCGCAGATATTTAATTATTTGTTGACATTCAGTTCTATAGACAGTTTGGATAATTTTCTAATTGTATAAGATACTCAATTTTTTAATTCTCTGAAGCAAAAATACGGTTTCCTCTGATATATTCTGGAAAATGTAATTGAATATTCTCGCGAAGCTTTACGACAATCTTAGTCAGCTTGATGTGATATTGCTGCCAATCGCTAGTCTCGCTCTCTAACGGATAACCCACATTCGTGGAGGACTGATACTCAGGTGAGTGTGTCCACGATTCACGTATTGTTCAACAGAAGACGTTTTTTGTATGCAAGCTTCGTAATTTCTTCCTCGTATTTATCTTCTGTTCGTATATCCGTTCTATATGCAAACAAACACATATACGCATACACGCATACTCGCGTACAGTTCATCGGTATATATATAAAACTTATTCTTTCAAATAGGTCATTTGACTTTTGAATTAATCTTCAAACACGCCTTCGACTCAATAAAAATCTACATATTTATTCCGATCACTGTTTGGACAGAAAATTCTCTCACAGTTTTCTTCAAAGTCTAAAGTCGATTGATACTAAAGTGGATCAAAATTGGTGTCAAAAATTTGGATCATTGAAAATATCAAATGGGTACTAAAGTGGATCCAATTTGGAACCAAAGTTTTGGATCAATGAAAGTATTAAATTTATACTAAAGTTGATCCAAATTCATACAAAAGTTTTGGATCATTGAAAGTAGCAAATAGATACTAAAGTGGATTAAAATTAATACCAAAGTTTTGGATCATTGAAAATATCAAATAGATACTAAAGTGGATCGAAATTAATATTAAAGATTTGGATCAATTTTTAACTTGATCCACATTTTTCGTACCAATTGGTTGCAATTTGAGACTTTTGAGTCACTAATACTGTTTTCATATATATATACGCAAGAAAAGTGAAAATTACCGCGAAATAATGAAAAGAAAATAACGGCATTAATAAATGATTTTATTTATTATACTTAAATTTTTCCGAAATATTATGTTTCTTTTCCAAATTTTTAGATTGACTTGTAGAAGAAGACCCGTGCCATTGTGCAGGTGGAGGGAAAATATTTCCTTTCCGGTTTTAGAAAAAATGGAGAGTTCTGTTTTTTTTGGATAATGCAACAGATATGACAGATGTTTAACAGACACTTTTTTTTTCTAATATGGCCTAGAAGCATTCCGCACCTATGTCACCTTTCATGGATTATAATTTGTCCTCTCTATTATATTCTCATTAGTGATATTATTTCCTTCCTGCGCCTAATTTCAGAAAATGAAATTAATTCCGAAATGTATTCCAAAATTTTCCTTGTTGAATTTTACGTTTCTAGATTCGGTACATTTTTTCTTAATTTCTTAGATTCAAAATACAAAAAATTACGATTTTTCTAAAGAAAACGATTTTTTTTTGTTTGAATCAAATTTCTTTTACAAGCCTCGGATATTATGACTTTTTCAACTATTTTCAAATAATGCGACTTTTATCGACTTTAATTTAAAAAATGCGACTTTTTCGACTTTTCTTCCAAATTTTTGGCCAAAATACAATATTTTTGGTACAAAATGCAACTTATTTCGATTTTTATGCCGTGCAAAGTATAACTTATTAGAGACAAACTTTTGGAAGTTTATTTTTCAATCAGTTTTCTAATTAAATTTTTCAAAATATTACAATTAAAAAGATTTTGAATAATTCAAATTCTGTAATATTTAATTAAAACTAAATCATCTTTTCAAGTGTTTTATTTCAATTTTTGAAAACTAATTTTTAAAGAATTTTAATTCAAAAATTTTTCAAATAATATTAAATTATAAAAAATTATAATAAATAATCTTCAAGTGTAGAATCAATAAAAATGAAAATTAATAAAAAATAGGTTTTAAAAATAATATTAATATAGTTTAGAAAAGAATAATTCTCTAAATTATTAAAATTCTATTTTTTTAAATGAATTATTTTTAGTATTTCCGAAAATTAAAATTCATACACAAAATAATAAAATTAAATTTGTTCAAAATTATTTTCAACATTTTGGAATAAAATTATCATATATTCCAAATTTTTAATTAAAATTATTGAAAACAATGTTGTATTAAATTATACAAAAATTCTTCAATTATTTTTGACGAATTATACTTTAAAATATTTATAAAAAATGAATTCTTACAATTGTTTTATTACAATTTTTTAAGATTCGATTACCTTTGAGTAAAAAAAATAAATTTTTTTTTTATATTCACTGCTTTAGAACTTTTTATAAATAATTTATTTATAATTACAATTTTTCGAACAATTTGATTTATTTTTTTATATTTTTAAAAAACTTAATTATTTTTCGTAAGATGTTGACAAATTTCTCTTTAAAAAGATTTGACCAAATTTCAATTTTTTATACTTCTGTTAATTATATATAATTGTAAAACTTTTTGTATTTTCAATAAATCATTTAGAAATATTTTTAAAAAGTTAATTTTTACGAATTTCTTTATTAACATTTTTGAAAATGTTCTATCTTAATTAATATCTTTAAACAGAAAAATGGACGGTTTAAATTATTATAAAAAATTTGTTTTTTTTTATTTAAATAATTGATATTTAGAAGAAATTGCAAAAAATGGTTAAAAATTTAGATAATGTTTTAGAGATGAAGTTTAGTTAAAAATTGTAGAAAGTAATTAAATTTCTAAAAGGGGTATTAGGTAGTTTTAATTTTTAGAAATTATAAAATTTGAAAAGTTGAAATTTAAAAAATTTTATTTTCTGTGAATAAAGAAATAAGAAGTATTTGAATATTTATTTAGCAAAATTATACAAGTTTTGATTAATTTGAATGTTTTGTGAGTATGCGAGAAAAATATCCAAACTCCTTGAGAATTATAATGCATACGAAAAATGGTAACAGAGATTATTTTTTAAAAAATGTACAAAGAGAAAGGGTACATATAGTATATTCAAGAAGAAAAAGAAGAAAAAAAGAAAAAGAAAAGAGTCTTTATTTACGGGAGATGCGGATATAAGCGTGGCACCAAAGAAACCATACAAGAATAAAAGTCAAAGGGGGGGGACCACCTGTGTAAGATACTTCCGTCGAGGCGTGTTATGTGTATACGCGTCTTCCGGATCGTGGACCGGAGGAAAAATCATCTCTTCAACATGAGAGGAGAGGTTACACGCAACAATATTATAAGGAGAACTCGAGATTATTATTGTGACTCCCACATGTTGCGGGAGGCGCCGTGGTCACTTCATTTGTAATCCCATCGCGTTCTCTTTTGAGATGAAAGGGAGTCGAGACACGAAGGGCATAAAAAAATCCTCTCTCTCTCTTTCTCTTTCTCTCAGAATACAGTCGATAATTTGTAAGCTACTCTCAGTTTTGTATATATATATGGACAATAGTGTTTGTGCAAAATTACACTGGCGTCTTACTAAAGGGACTTGGGAGTTTTGAAAAATTCCTTAGAAAAATTATTTTCTTAAAAAAAACTTTGAAATTTACTTTCGTAATTTCATTTTCAAATCATGTTTTAATTTTTTTTTTGTAAAAAATTGCCTTTTGAAAAAGCTTGTTAGTTCTAAAATTCAATTATTTTTCCAATTTCTTAAATTAGAATTGTAAATTTTTTTTGAAATTCAGTTATTTTCCAAATTCCTCGTATTAGAATTTTAAACTTTTCTAAAATTCAATTCATCTTTTTCAAATTTTCAATTAGAATTAAAAATTTTTCCTAAAATTCAATTCTTTTCCAAATTTTCAATTAGAATTAAAATTGTTTTCTAAAATTCAATTATTTTAAAAATTTTCAGTTTAGAATTCCTCAAGAATATTAATACTTAATGATGTTTTAAATTTTTATAAATTTATTATGCCGAAACCATTATTTATTTATTTAAGCAAACAGGAAAAATCCGTATATTTGAAAAAGTATATTATATATATAATTTTTAACGTTATTTCTGAAAAAAATATGACTTAATTTTGTACGATGATGATTGTATTAATTAATCTCCAGTTTTCCTATTCGGATTCCTATACAGGAGATTACATCGCAATTAATTATAAAATCCACAACTGTTATATTCTTAATTTCAATTATACAATGAACGCTCCGTCGAATATACAATTTATCGAAATAATCAAATCAAATAATTAAAAGAGTATTTAATGCAGGATTTTTCTCTTTAGTAAAATTTACTAATTCAAAGGGGAAAAAAGTATTAATTTCTACTAATTTATTAGTAAAATTTGCTAATTCAAAAGCACTCTCTAAATTGGAATTAGTAAAAATGTTTACTAATTTGAATTAGTGACTGCTTTTGAATTAGTAAATTTCACTAAACAAATAGTAATTTTTACTGTATAAATAGTAATTTTTACAAAATAAATATTATTTTTTTTACTAAATAAATAGTAATTTTAACTAATTTTTTAGTAAGCTTTACTAATTCAGAAGCAAAAGCAAACTTACTAAAATATTAGTAAAAATACCAATTATTTAGTGAAATTTACTAATTCAAAAGCAAAAAGTCAGTCACTAATTAAAATTAGTAAATATTTTTACTAATTCAGATTGAGAGAGTAAAAAGTTGAGTTATTAGTAAACATTTTTACTAAATCAAATTTAGGGGGTATATTTAAAGATGCATGTTTACTTTAAAATAATAATGCTATGTAAATGTGAAATTATAGACCAGAAGTAATATTGAAGAATCGCTGATTGTATTTTTGTGTGCTGCTACTGGTGCGGATAAAAGTGCGAGAAAAATGTAGGTGTGCAATAAGTTGAAATTGAATGGATATAAAAAGAACGTGAACGCAGACCTTAAGTCGATGCAGGTTGCATTGAGTACCACCTGCTTCCTCTCATCGTCTTCTCGGAGTCTCGAGAGATCTTTTTATTATACCTACTCACTATGTATGTTACACGGTGTATATGGAGGTGAGCTCCCACAGAATAAAAATCCTACATGGTATATAACTCAGCCTCCAATATACCAATTCAAAGCCACGCACGTGCCAAGCCGGTGACGACGACGACGACGACGACAACAGCCACTTTCTTTATACAGGTGTACTCGCCAACACACTTTTAAAAAAAAAATTATTCTCTTCTATTTTTTTTCTTCTTCATTTTTTTCTTTCTTTCTAATATTTCTTCTCTGTATTTTCTCCTTTCTTCTTTTTTTCCATTCTTCCTTTGTTTCTTCTCCGTATTTTCTTCTATTTTCTCTCCTTTCTTTTTTTCTTCTATTCCCTCTCCTTTTCTTCTACTATTTCTTCTTCGTATTTTCATCAATTTTTCTTACATTTTTTGTCGAATTTTCTCCATTTTCTTTTTTCCCTTTCTTCCATTTTGTCACTATTTCTTCTCCGTATTTTCTTCATTCCTTTTTTCTACTATTTCTTCTCTGTATTCTCATCTCTTTTCTTACATTTTTTCCTATATTTTATCCTATTTTGAATATTTTCCGTTTCTTAATCGCAATTCAGTTCACAAAATTAAGTTTCATTTTGAAAAAGAAAATTTTTTATAAAATTTCAAAAAAAAATCGTTAATCCAAATTAAATTCTTTTAAGGAATTTCTTTCAATTTTTTTAAAATAAATTTTCTTTAATAATTTTGATTGAAAATTTTGAAAGTCATTGAATTTTATATGAAGAATTTTTCTTTTAAGTTTGTAAAATAATCGCTTTTGTTAAAAATTATAGTGAAATATACTTCATTGTTAAACTTTATTAAAGTCTTTTTTAAATATAATTTTTAATTTCTGTTAAAAATATTATTTATATTTTATAGAAATAATTTAATTCTTGTGGAGAATTTTACTATCTTTGAAAATTATTGAATTGCCACCAAGAATTTATTAGAAGTTTGCGGAGAGTAAATTAATATTTTCACGAAAAATTTGATTAAAAATTAGAAAATTTTTTTACTAAATCCTTTAGTTAAATTTTATTATTTTTCTTTCCAGTATTAAAATTCTTCTTTTTCAATTCTAAATTTTTCTAAAATTCAATTATTTCTTAAAATTCCAGTAATAGAATTCTGAATTTTCAATTTTAAATTCTTCTAAAATTCAATTATTTTCCAAATTGACAGTTAGATTCTCAATATTTAATTACAAATAAATCTACAATTCAATGCTTTCCATATTTCTAATTAGAATTCCAAATTTTTCTAAAATTCAATTATTTTTCAAAATTTTTAGTGAAAACTCTAAATTTTTCTGAAAATTCTATTATTGCCCTAATTTCTAATTTTAGAATTCTAAATTTTTCTAAAATACAATAATTTTTCAAATTTTTATGCGTAGAATTCTAAATTTTTCTAAAATTTAATTATTTCCCTAATTTGTAATATCAGAAATCTAAATTTTGAACAATTGAATTATTTTTGAAATTTCAAGATAGAATTCTAAATTTTTAATTATAAGTTATTTTAAAATTGAATTGTTTTCAAAATTTCCAATTTTAGAATTCTAAATTTTTCTTATATTAGAATCCTAAATATTCAATTATACATTTTTCTAAAATTTAATTATTTCTCACATTTATAATATCAGAAATAAAAAATTTTTAATTCTAAATTTTTGTAAAATTCAATTATTTTCCAAATTTCAAGTTCGAATTCTAAATTTTCAATTGAAAATTCTTCTAAAATTCAATTATTTTCCAAATTGACATTTATAGAATTCTCAATATTTATTTATAAATAAATCTTCAATTTAATTCTTCTCACATTTCTAATTAGAATTCTAAATTTTTCCAAAATTTGCGAAAAATAAATGAATATTTTCAAAAATTTGATTAAAAATTAGAAAATTTTCTACTAAATCCTTGAGTGAAATTTTGTTAAAAAAAATGGACGTAACAAAATTTTTATAAACTGTGTAATTTTTTAATTCTTAAAGAAAATAATTCACTATATTTTTAGAGAATTTAGTAAGAATTTTCTTTAAAAATTGTAAAATAATTGAATTTAAATAAATTTTACAGACAATTTTAGAAATAATTGAATTCTTGAAATTGAATCACACTTTTAGAATTATTTTTAACAGAATTTAATGCTTGCAAAGACTTTACTAAATATTTTGGAAATGTTTCAAATTGCAGCTAAATTTACTAATTTAAAAGTAAAAAATCCATCAAGTAAAGAGTAAAAGAAACTAGGCAACGGTTTTTTTCCCTTTTTTTCTATTTTCCATTTTTGTCTCCTTCTTTATTTTTGTAGTGCGATAAAATAAGTATTATGTAGAGGCACATGAGAAATACGTAGGTAATGTATATGAATGTATAATGACTTCGGAGGCTGCATCAGTCGTGGGAGACAGGTAGCACACTTCCGGTCGTCCACGGCTATTACCATCACAAATAAAACTATACAGTGTGTCATATAAATTTTTTACACTCATTTATATATATATATATGAATATATGTAACAATAATATAGAAGGCAATTATTAAAACAATGTTAAACCCATACAACTATAATTAATTCACTTTATTTTTATCCGCATATTTGTTATACATTTCAAAGTGTCTCTTTTCATCTCTCATATTCAAAGAGTAGATCCTTTCTCTCTAATTATATATGTATATATATATTGTACCTTTAACAATTGAGAAGAATTTGTTTTTGTTTCATATTGTTTCCAAGTTTTACTATTTTTTCTATTTTTACCATTGTTATTTAAAATATTTATTTATTTTGAGTATTTTATTTTTAAATTTAAAATATCTCTTTCTCTATATTTAAATTTGTGAAAATTTTTACTATAATTTGAATTAGTGGACTGACGTTTTGCTTTTAAATTGGCTAGTTTTACTCATTTAATGGAAATTAGTGTTTGTTAATTATTATTACAATAATTAAAATTAATTAATTAATTATTTTTACAAATTGAATTTTTTCCAGAAATTTTATTATATTTTTTTTGCAATTAATTGACTGACTGGGAAGAATTTCATTAATATTGTATTTAAAATAATTGATTTTTTGAGGGATTTTCGTAAAATTTTTGAAAATAATTAAATTATTCCTTTATTTGAATTGTAATGAAAATAATTGAATTCCTTAAAAAATTTGTTATTCATATAAAAGTAATCGAATTCTTACGAAGAAATTCATTTAAAAATTTTAAAAACTGAGGATAAAACAATTAATTTGTTAAAAAGATATTTTTTTCAATTCTGAATCTTAAATTATTAAAAAAAATCGAAGTTGTTGCCTAAAAATAGAAAGAATTTCTAATAAATAATAATAATAAAAATTAACCTCTGCCTTTTGTGCGCGTAACATTTGCTTATATTAATAATTCCAAACAATCGAAAATAGACCGCAGAAGATAAATAAAAATGATAAAAATATATATATATATATATGTATAACAAATAGGTATTATATAAATATAAATAAAATTTTATCTTTAGATATGTAAGAGGATTTCTTTAGATGAAAATAACGTGCGTCAAGTGATCCATATTTCAAAGGCAAATAGTAGAATACGTCTAAAAGTGTATCAATCGGATAATAAAAGAGAGTTCGTTCCTCATCAAGAGATAATATATGGATCCGTGTACACAGGTGCTTTATTCAGATGCTGCGCTATATATTCACACCCATCGCCTTATTTCCTTTTAACTCATTTCAACGAGAAAAATCGTCCATCATCATTATGAATTATAAATTTATAATTATTTAAATTTAAATTATAATTTTATTTAAAGAATAAAAAATCATTAATTATTGATGACAAAGTATATATCAAATTTACAATTTTCAATCAATCGAAAATTTCCACTTCATTTCGTTTCAATATCAAATTCGTTTCAAGGATACGACCTTGAAATTAAACATTATATCATTAACATCGTTAATTGATCAAGAGTCTTCTTTTCTAAAAAATTTAAAATCCGCTTAAATCATTCCAGACTTCGCACTCGATAAATAATTGTAAAAAAGTAGCAAAAAGTATCTTTCAGACTAAAAAAAGTAGCTACAGGAAAATTAAAAACCACGATCAAAAACCAACGTTTTAGAAACTTTATAAAACTGCGACGAAAATTCCATTTCATAAATTATTTTCCATTTTCCTGACTTTTTCTCAATTTTTATTAAAATAATTCCCGATAATTTCCTATTATTCATGAAAAAAATTGAATTCATGCGATGATTTTTACAACAAAATTTTTAAATAATTGAATTTTGTTTGCAAATTTTTTTAAATTATTAAAATTCGTTGAATTTAGAAATGTTTTTAAAATAACTGAATTTTACAAAAAATTTTATTAAAATATTTCACAATAATTGAATACCTATGTGGTATTTTATTAAAATTTAATTAAAAAAAAATTCAATTCCTAAAAAGCTTTTTATTATTTACAAAAATAATTAAATTCTTGCAAAAGGTTTTATCACAATTTTTCAAAATAATTGAATTCACAAGAAAAAATTTCATACTTTTAAAATGAATTGAATTTTTGTGATGAATATTGTTATTTATGAAAACAATTGAATTTTGCCAAAAAATTTTACTAAAGTGACTCAAAATAATTGAATTTTCGAGTATAATCATAAATAATTGAATTCTTGAGAAGAATTTTATTCATATCAAAAAGAATAATTTAATTATTTCATAAAAATTTAATTAAATTTGTGTTTAAGAATAAGTGATTTCTTTCGAACAATTTTATTAAAATATTTAAAAATAATGGAATTGTAAAAATAATTAAAATTTAAATTAATTAAATTTTAAATTAAATATAATAATTCTATTTTTAAAAATTCAATTCCTGTGAAATTTTTATTTTTTTCGGAAAAATAATTAAATGTTCGTGTAGAATATTATCAAAATTATTCTTTAATAATTGAATTCTTTTGGAAAATTTTATTAAAATAGTAGAATATTGAAAATCATTGAATTAATAATAATTTTTTAATAAAATTGAAATTTTACTATGAATTTGAATGATACTTTTAAAAATAATTGAACTCCTAAGATAAGAATTTTAGTATATTTATGAAAATAATTGAATTGTGAAACTTTTATTAAAGTTTTTAAAAATGAATTGAATTTGTGTGAAAAATTTTTGTTATTTTTGAAAATCATTGAATTTTTCATAAGAATTTTATAAATATTGTTTTAAAGAATTAATTTTTTCGAAATATACTAAATATTATGAAAATTTTAATTTATAAAATTGTTTTTTTCGAAATTTTATTTGAAAATATTATTTTAAATTAAATAAATCCTTGTAAAATTTGTGTTATTTATAAAAATGATTGAATTTTGGATGAATTAAAAATTTTTTTTAAACAATTGAATTTTGAAGGCAAAATTTGATGAAAATAATTGAATATTTTTTTTTAAATAATTGAATCGTTTCAAAGAATTTGATTAGAAATTTTGAGAATAATTTTTTGTTTTCTAGTATTAGTGAATTTAAAGTAGTGAAAATACTAAAAATAACAGAAATATAGAATATTTAGTGGCCGAAATCAAAAAATAGTACCCAAATAGTAGTGTAACTTAAAAAAAGTATAGTAAATAGTAGGTTTTAGTAGATAAGTATTTTGTATTACAAAATACATTTTTCCAATTAAAATAAAGAGAATTAAATGTTTAAAATTCTTCGGGATTTTTTTTTACAGCTTTTTTTGCAGATGGTAAAAAAATCAGGTATGTATATATAAATATAACTTTTATATACCACAGCACAGCATCTTTCGAAGAAATTGAGACTGAGGACTGGAATGCTAAGCAGAAATGAAGTATATATATATATCAAAAGAGTGATGTTCTAAGCATTCTTAATTGAAATAAGAGAAAACGTCTGCGAAAACCAGGAAGAATGAATGGATCATTTGATCATTTAAAAGATGACGAGCAAAGAAGCGCAATTTAACACGAAATCCGGAAGAAAACGAAAGTTAAAACCGCGAACAGATATTTTATTATTATTATTATTATTATGAAGTTTGACACAAAACTCCATCGGTTGGCACGTGTGTTTTTCAAGACACAATCTCTCTCTCACTCTCTCCTTATCTTATTATATTATTATTTCTGTCAGTGAAATATATTCTCATTTTAATTCAATTTCATAATTTGTCATATATGTGTGTGCCTCTTACAATCTGAAAGTTGAGACTACGTCTTTTTCAAAAAAAAAAACATGTTCTTGAAAAACACACACACTTGAAAGAAAAAAGAAGTAATTCTTCGTTTGAATTATTCTAAATATAAAAATAGGTATACGTAATTTTGAAAGCTATTAAGGAATCCTATGGGAATGATTCTATTATTTTGGATTTAGAATCAAGAATAAAAAGTAATTTTTTCTTCAATATTCGGAAAGTCGCTGGGCCGGAAGTGACAAACTGGTTGGAATTCGCTTATGTTGGTTGCGCGGAGGTGATGAAAAAAAATCGATGAGCGCAACAAGCGTGCATATCGGTACACGCACACGTTATTTTAGTTTCGCCTTGTAGTTTCTGGTTTCCGATGCAAAGTTGCGGGAGAATAAAAGGCAAGCACTTTCTTCATTCGATTTTACGTTTGCGTTACATATATATATATATATACTGATTCTCTACTATATATATATATATATATGTATAATGAGCCCACTTTGATGCCGAGAACTACTCGCTCGAGTTCCGCTGCTGAAGAAAGTATTTCGAGGTTGCACAACTTTTACGATATCGCCGCATATTATAAAGACACACCAACACATTTATCCAGAGCACTTAGTGCAAATAAAGAAATTATTCTATTAAAACTTATTTTCACATTCGAGCACGAAAATTCATCGAAACTTATTTTTTTAATTTTTATCACAGTTTTTCTTAAATCGATATCAAATATAATTGGACTAATTGATTCGATCATAGATTTATTTTGTAATACCAACACCGAAAAAAATAAAATCTCAAAGTGAGATGAAAATTCTTCTTAACAATTATTTTTACATTTTATTTTTAATATATACGAATATTCATCTACAAAAAAGAGGAATTTTTGTTTATATTTGACAGTTTTTTTAACTAAAAGATAAATTTTAATATCTTTCTTCTTTAATTTAAATTATTCCTCTTAAATTGAAACAAATTTATACTAGAAAGAAGATTTTTAAGTTGCTTTTTGTTTTTCTGAACGCAGATTCAAACTGTTTAAAAAGTGACGTTTAATAGAAAGTATGAAAGAGGAAAATCCTCTCAATTAGAAAAGAAAAATTTAATTCCCATATGTAAGAGGAAAAAAGAAGAAGAAGAAGAGGAATCGTTTAAAATTGAAAACATTTTTTTTTTCGGTGAATCGTAGATTTATTTTTATTCTTTCAGATTCTTTAAACTCTTCCTTAAGTCAAAGTTGATTAAAAAATCTATTAAAAAAATCTATTAAAGAAAATATTCTAATTTGAATCATAAGTTAAATCCTGATTTAAATCGTAAGTTAAATGTTAATTTGAATCATGATTTCAATTCTAATTTGAATAAATGATTTAAAGATTTAAACCAATTTTAACTCAGTCCTTTGATAAAAGGCGATAAAGGAAGTTTTCAGATAAAATAGACGAAAAAAAAGAACCACTTCCTGAATGAGAGAAGTGTCAAGGTTAACGATGATTTAATTTCGCATCTCGTGAGCAAAAACCGAGCGATTTGCGATGAAATCAGAAGGTGGGATGGAGAATATATAAAATATAAGGCGCAAAAATGCCAGGATCGCCAGATGACGTCGAGACAAAAGTTCATATATAAAGATCTCTTCTTTTTAGTTTCGGGTTGCAAAATAGCGATTAAAAGTTCCTTCTCATTTCCGGAGGTGTCTTTAAAGTCCCATTTGAGACACAACTTTTTTTTACTTACAAACGATATAATACTTTTTTTTTAATACAGTATTTCACAATTTTTCCGCATAGAATCAAAGTTTTTACCCAAAAATTTTGAAAAAGAAAATTTTTAATAAAATATCATAAAAATCGTTAATCGAGATTAAATTCTTTTAAAAAATTTCTTTGAATTTTTAAAAAATAAATTTTCTTTAATATTTTTCATTGAAAATGTTGAAAGTAATTGAATTTTATTTGGAGAATTTTTCTTTTAAGTTTGTAAAATAATCGCTTTTGTTAAAAATTATAGTTAAATATACTTCATTGTTAAACTTTATTAAAGTTTTTTTAAATATAATTTTTAATTTCTGTAAAAAATATTATTTATATTTTATAGAAATAATTTAATTCTTGTGGAGAATTTTACTATTTTTGAAAATTATTGAATTGCCTCCTAGGATTTATTAGAAGTTTGCGGAAAATAAATGAATTTTTTCACGAAAAATTTGATTAAAAATAAGAAAAAATTTTTACTAAATCCTTGAGTGAAATTTAATTATTTTTCTTTCCAGTATTAGAATTCTTCTTTTCAATTCTAAATTTTTCTAAAATTCCATTATTTTTTTAAATTTCACTAATAGAATTCTGAATTTTCAATTTTGAAATTCTTCTAAAATTCAATTATTTTTCAAATTGACAGTTAGAATTCTGAATATATAATTACAAATAAATCTACAATTCAATTCTTTCCACATTTCTAATTAGAATTCCAAATTTTTCTAAAATTCAATTATTTTCCAAATTTTTAGTGAAAATTCTAAAATTTTCTGAAAATTCAATTATTGCCCAAATTTCTAATTCTAGAATTCTAATTTTTTCTAAAATACAATAATTTTTCAAATTTTTGTGCGTAGAATTCTAAATTTTTCTAAAATTTAATTATTTCCCAAACTTGTAATATTAGAAATCAAAAATTTTAATTCTAAATTTTGAAAAATTAAATTGTTTTTGAATTTTCAAGTTAGATTCTAAATTTTCAATTATAAAATATTCTAAATTTCAATTGTTTTTCAAATTTCCAATTTTAGAATTCTAAATTTTGTAAAAGTCAATTATTTTCCAAATTTATAATTTTGGAATCTTAAATTTTCAATTCTAAATTATTCTAATATTTAATTATTTTCCAAATTTTTAATATCGGAAATTAAAAATTTTCAATTCTAAATTTTGTGAAATTCAATTACTTTCCAAATTTCAAGTTCGAAATCTAAATTGTCAATTCTAAATTTTTCTAAAATTCAATTATTTTTTAAAATTCCAGTAATAGAATTCTGAATTTTCAATTTTTAAATTCTTCTAAAATTCAATTATTTTCCAACTGGACAGTGAGAATTCTCAATATTTAATTATAAATAAATCTACAATTCAAATCTTCCCACACTTCTAATTAGAATTCTAAATTTTTCCAAAATTCAATTATTTTCAAAATTTTTAGTTAAAATTCTAAAACTTTCTAAAATTTTTACCAAAAAAAAAGTATAATGTTCCATAAACATAATGATGATTCACATAAACACAAGCACTAAGAACGAGCTTCCAAATAAATTATTATAATTAGGGTCGTTAAAACAAAAAAAAAGAATGAAATAAATATCAATGCAAAATTCTGTAAAAGTGGGAAATTCCCAAACTCTTGAGGGTAACAAAATTGTAATTTACTATCTTTTTGAAATACTGCACAACAATCTTAAATTTGAGATGATGTGCGCCAGTGGAAGATGAGTCTCTTGTTTCAATAGTTATATAGGTATGCTGTTTTAAACCATCTTGTCTCAAATCCCCCGATTAAAAATAAAATTTTGTTTACCTTGCCGTTAATTTCCTCGTTGAGAATGGGGAGGAGTTTTTCCTCTAATAATTTACGACCATTCGTAAATCCATTAAAAAAAGTTAGGATT
Organism: Leptopilina myrica (nomen nudum); assembly: GCA_032872475.1. Taxonomy (NCBI): domain Eukaryota; kingdom Metazoa; phylum Arthropoda; class Insecta; order Hymenoptera; family Figitidae; genus Leptopilina; species Leptopilina myrica (nomen nudum). Next base: position 1,905,790 of record CM065459.1, on the reverse strand, counting down.
CCGTCAAGATACCTCTCTCATCGCTTGGCGGGAGATTGCGGCAAAGGAAAAATCATATTACCTGCGCCTTCGCAATTTTTCCAGATTTTACCGCAAGTATATTTCTCTATTCAGATTAAAGACTCACGAAATGAACATAAAAACAAATATTACTACCATTTCTAACATCACATTTACGTAATACAGCAATAAAGATGTAACAAATTTTTTTTTTTTTTACAATTTGACAGGACGAGAAAAAATATTCATGACATTTGTCTAACTGTATATTACGCAGAATGAAGAAGGGTGGAATTTGGAATGAAATAAAAACAAGAAATAAGAAACGAGAGGTGATGAGAATAAGCCATCAGGAAGGACAAGGTGGCTACTACAGTAGTCAGTGAGGTCGGTTTTTGATAGAGCTGAAAAAAAGCAAGTGGTCAAACGACACGTGTTTGTAGTTAACTTTCGAGGCATTGGCCGACCCGGCTGGACTTTTCGGTCAAGAAAAAAAGGAAGGTTCAAAACGGACAACGGGACCATAATAACCATCAAAAACATGAGAGGGGTCAAATGTGGCAATAAAAAGGGTACGCGTGCCCGGGTTGAAACCTTTCTAGTTCCTGTTTTTTAAATCTTTATTCACTCAGTCAAGATTTTTCTTTCGTACGCAGCATCCTAAAAGAAAAATTTATATAATAATTTAAACTATCCATTTTTTTGTTTAAAGATATTAATTAAGGTAGAACATTTTCAAAAATTTTAATAAAGAAATCCGTAAAAATGAACTTTTTAAAAATACTTCTAAATGATTTATTGAAAATACAAAAAGTTTTACAATTAAATGTAATTAAAAAATGTCTAATAAAACTGAAATTTTGTAAAATCTTTTTAAAACTAATTTAAATTTAATAAAACATTTAAAATATAATTCAAAATTTCTTAAAATCTTACGAAAAATAATTGAGTTTTTTTAAAATATAAAAAAATAATGAATTTTTTCAAAGAATTTTAATTATAGATAAATTATTTTTGAGAAAATATAAAGTAGTGTTGTATAAAAGATCCAATTTTTTATAATAATATAAACCTTACATTTTTCTATTTAAACTTATTAATTAAGGTAAAACATTTTCAAAAAATTTTATAAAGAAATATTTCTAAATAATTTATTGAAGAAACAAAAAAGTTTTACAATTAAATACAACTAAAAAATGTCTAAAAAAACTGAAATTAGTTTCTACAATTTTTAAATAAAATTCATCTCTAAATCAATTATCTATATGTATTTTTAATCATTTTTTGCAATTTCTTCAATAATTCAGTTATTTAAATAAAAAACATGAAATTTTTTTATAATAATTTAAACCGTCCATTTTTCTATTTAAAGATATTAATTAAGGTAGAACATTTTCAAAAATTCTAACTTTTAAAAAATATTTCTAAATGATTTATTGAAAATGCAAAAAGTTTTACAATTATATATAATTAACAGAAGTATAAAAAATTGAAATTTGGTCAAATCTTTTCAAAGCTGATTTAAATTTAGTAAAATACTTTAAAAAATAATTCAAAATTTGTCAGAAAAACAATTAAATATAATTAAGAAATGTCTAAAAAATTGAAATTTAGTCAAATCTTTTTAAAGCCGATTTAAATTTAGTGAAACATTTAAAAAATAATTAAAAATTTGTCAACATCTTACGAAAACTAATTAAGTTTTTTAAAAATATAAAAAAATTAATCAAATTTTTCAAAAAATTGTAATTATAAATAAATTATTTCTAAAAAGTTCTAAAGCAAGTGAATATAAAAAAAATTTATTTTTTATACTCAAAGGTAATCAAATCTTAAAAAATTGTACTAAAACAATTGTAAGAATTCATTTTTTATAAATATTGTAAAGTATAATTCGTCAAAAATAATTGAAGAATTTTTGTATAATTTAATACAACACTGTTTTCAAGAATTTTAATTAAAAATGTGGAATATATGATAATTTTCTCCAAAATGTTGAAAATAATTTTGAACAAATTTAATTTTATTATTTTGTGTATGAATTTTAATTTTCGGAAATATTGAAAATAATTAACTTTAAAAAAATTAGAACGTAGTAATTAAGAGAATTATTCTTTTCGAAACTATTTTAATATTATTTTTCATTAATTTTCATTTTTATTAAATCTGTACTTGAAGATTATTTATTATAATTTTTGATAATTTATTATTTGAAAAATTTTCAATTAAAATTCTTGAAAAGTTAATTTTCAAAAATTGGAATAAAAGACTTGAAAAGATGATTTAGTTTCATTTAAATTTTACAGAACTTTAATTATTCAAAATCTTTTTAATTGTAATATTTTGAAACATTCAATTAGAAAACCGATTGAAAAATAAAGTTCCAAAAGTTTGTCTATAATAAGTTTTACTTTGCACGGTATAAAAATAAAAATGGAAATAAGTTGCATTTTATTCCAAAAATATTGTATTTTGGCGCAAAATTTGGAAGAAAAGGCGAAAAAGTCGCAATTTTTTAAATAAAAGTCGCATTATTTGAAAATAGTCGGAAAAAGTCGATAAAAGTCATAATATCCGAGGCCTGTAATGGTAAAAGAATATGAAACATGAGCAAAAAGAAGGAAAAAATTGTTAAAAATTCGAACTACTATATAGAACACTGAACAAGATCTATAACTACCTTTCAGTTTCTGGAACAACCGCTTCTAAAAAACAATGAGGATATCATTAACACTAATTTTTATTTTCCCTTCAAAATATTTTTTCCACACACTTAAAAACTTAAATTCCTATTACGAAAGGTATCTCATTACGTGGAATGCACGTGAGAGAAATTTGTCTCATTCTTTTTTTTAAAGAAAATCGATATGATATAGAGAACAAAAGTAAAAATGATGAGGCAAACGTTTTTTTTTCTTTTTTTTGATGACTTCTCAATTTTTGCCTCATATATTCAATTGCACGGCGAGTGTTTAGGATCATTGACATTGCGTTCCAGTATATGTGTATATACAATGTGCAAAAAAAAGGGGACACAATGTGTATATATGACTATTATTCTTTTTTCTCGTATATATATATAATATACGCGAGGTTCATCAACTTATGCTGAGCATTTCATTTGATGGTGCACTTGTCGACCTCCTCAGACATAACGAGCTTGGTTAATCTCTTCTCGTTTTAAGCGCCTCCTGAAACGGGTACCTTTTTCTTTTTTTTGAATACTCGCGGAGGTATCTTGTCGCAAGTATCTGCTTATTATACTTGTCTTGCGGACCAGTGTCAAATTCTGGAGCGTGGGATTCATAAGGCAACTTTGTGCTCACGTTTAATGATTTAATGTCTACATTTTGCACTTGTTATACATATATATACGCACGAGAGAGGAAAATCATTTGCGGAAAATATTTTAAAATGTGAAATATTATACTTTTTTCTACAGGGAAAATATTTAATTGGCAAAGGGAAATATTTCATTGAGAAAAGAAAATATTTAATTGAGAAAAGAAAATATTGAATTGACAAAGGGAAATTTTATACAAACGGACATAATATATTGCGTGCTTAAAAAATTATTTTCGTTTAGAGCATATAATTATACACTGGTGATAAATGTATTGGGGAAGAATATTGGTTGATTCTTATCATTCCACTCATTTTCCTTATTGCTATATTAGGATTCATTATAAACTTATTTTCTTCGGATAAAACTGAATTTTAGTGAGAGAGTTTTCTGGAAAAGATAATGAAGAATTTGAGTTTTAATGATAGAATATGAAAGTATATGTCATATGCATATAATTCCTGAGTCACTAAAGTATTAAGATCTGAGTCGGCTTAATAAAAGGATTGTTAGAATAAGACTTTCGGTATATCTCTATCTCTTCTTGTAAATGTATAATATACACACTCTTAGCGCTCAGGAACACCTCATCTGTCGCTCTCAGATAAGGTTTAATCGTATACTGCTCATCTTATCAAGATTATAAATGAATGCAACATTTCAATTGACTCCATAGGTTGGTCCATATATATACGTTCAATATATAATGTTCATTCTTTCAAAAATTTTAAAAGAAAAATCAATAAATTATTTTTATTGCAGAAAATAAAATTTTTTCATTTTTTAGAAAGTATTTAAATATTAAATTCTTCTCGTAGGATTTTTTATACAATTTTTTTTTAAATAATTCATTTAAATAAAGGAATTTTATTGAAATATTAAACACAACTGAATTACTTCAAAAAATATTCGTTTTTCGTTAAAAATTATAATAAAAAAATTGTTTCTTATAAATTTTATTAAAATTGTATTGAAAATAATTTAATTCCTCCGAGGAATTTTATTATTGATATAAACAATTTAATTCTTATGAAGAATTGTACTATTTATAGAAATAATTGAATTATTTGGAAGAATTTATAGAATTCTAGAAAATAATTGAATTCTTTCAGAAAAATTTATTAGGAGTTTAAAAAAATAATTCATTTTATGAGAACTTTATTATTTATAAAAATAATTAAATTCTTATAAAGAATTTTACGATTTCCAGAAATAATTGAATCATTTGGAAGAATTCATTAGAATTCTAGAAAATAATTGAATTCTTTCGAAAAAATTTATTAGGAGTTTAAAAAAAATTGAATTTATGAGAAATTTATTATTTATAAAAGTAATTAAATTCTTGAAAGAATTTTACTATTTACCAGAAATAATTGAATTAACTCGAAGAATTTGTTAAAATGTTAGAAAATAATTGAATTCTTTCGAAAACATTTATTAGGAGATTAAAAAAATAATTCAATTTATGAAAACTTTATTATTTATAAAAATAATTAAATTCTTATGAAGAATTTTACGATTTCCAGAAATAATTGAATCATTTGGAAGAATTCATTAGAATTCTAGAAAATAATTGAATTCTTTCGAAAAAATTTATTAGGAGATTAAAAAAATAATTCAATTTATGAAAACTTTATTATTTATAAAAATAATTAAATTCTTATGAAGAATTTTACGATTTCCAGAAATAATTGAATAAACTCGAAGAATTTGTTGAAATGTTAGAAAATAATTAAACTCTTTTGAAAAAATTTTTTAGGAGTTTAAAAAAATAATTCAAATTTTGTGAACTTTGTTATTTATGAAAATAATTAAATTCTTAAAAGAATTTTACTATTTACAGAAATAATTGAATTATTTCGAAGAATTTATTAAAATGTTAGAAAATAATTGAATTCTTTTGAAAAAATTTTTTAGGAGTTTAAAAAAATAATTTAACTTTTGTGAACTTTGTTATTTATGAAAATAATTAAATTCTTGAAAGAATTTTACTATTTACCAGAAATAATTGAATTATTTCGAAGAATTAATTAAAATGTTAGAAAATAATTGAATTCTTTCGCGAAAATTTATAAATTTTCCAGGATTAATAATAATAATAATAATAATAATTATAATAATAATGTTTTAGTAGCCATTATTCAGATCTTTTTATACAGAAAACAAATGAAAAACGATAATATTAACAAAAAGCGAATTTCAATTATTTTGTTTGAAAATTTCACTGCCTGTCAAAGTAACTGTCACAAAGTATAATTTATAATAAGCTGAATGAAAATTTTTATAGAAAAAAAAGAGAAATAAATACAGATGAAATCATTGCGGTAAGATGATCGATCTTCAGTTATAATCAGTTCAGTCAAGAATATGGAATTTGTGAAACAAATGTGTTATGTGATAAGAGGTACACATAGTTAGTGACCCAAATATCAGTGTCTATCTCGATACAATGTATTTAATAATTTCGATAAGAAATTTTGACTGGAGCAACAAACTAGATATAGTTGAATTAGAATTAGATTTTCATCAAGATTTTAAAAAAAGTTATAGTGTATATTGCACACCTTATCTTAAAGTACTCGTACATATATATTCACATTTTGAAATCAAATAAAAAATAGACAAGATCGATGATTTCATTTTTTCGTATTAAAATCTCAAGAGACTGGATAAAAATTTCCCATCAGAAAATTGTAATATTAGCAAATATATAGAAAAATTATTTAATCATGAAAATAGGAATAATTCATTTCCATTTCGTTTCGTCTTTTTATAATAAACGGAAAAATAAACATGACAATAGCATACTGTGTGGGGTTAGAAAAGTTATAGAACAAAGGGATGTTTATGGCATGTGGCATATTTTGCATTTGTTTCTAAAAATAGCACAGTAAATATTAACAAAAAAGTGACTGAAATTAACCATACTATTTAAGTACAACGATAAAAAACGATAAAATGGTTTTGTATTTTTACTATTTTTCTTGACGAATCAACGAAATAAATAATGAGGACCAGGACTAATTTTAATATATACAGAGTTAGACTTACTATTGTTGAAATTGTACATAGTCGAATATACTTTCCCTAAATTTACTTATTGTTTCTGGATCTGATGATTATGTCACTTGTTAAACTGAACTAATGTATAAAACAAATATAATTAAAAAATAATAACGGACGACACTCGGTAAAGCGAACTTTGTTTTTGTGGACAAGCGCCATCTGGTGCCAACTTCAGTTCTTACGTTTCGCGCGCGAAATTCCACTTTTTTTTGAGATTTTTGTATTTTTCCTAATTATAAAAGCAATCAAATTTCAGAAAGTGGTATTAATTACTTAAAAGTAATTAAAAATTTTACGTATTTTTACTTTTCGGATGTTTGCTAAAGTATATTGTTCATACGAGAAATAAGAGGCTTTATGGGAACTATTTTCACTACGCGTGTGTCGTGAGCCACCTAGCGTTCAATCTTTGTACTACGCGTTTCTTGTTTTTTTCACTTGTCGAAGTGAGGAATATTAATCATTAACACGTAATTTATTATAATTATTTACAATTATACTACAGTTAGAACTACTTTTGTTAAATACGTAAATTAACCAATAATGCGGGAGTTAGAAGAGGAAACACTGTGCCATCTAGCGGTGAGTCTTGGTAGTTCGTGCTTCCGCGTCGCGTGGACTCGTCCTGTTCAGTAAATTCTCTTTTTCTCATAAAAAGTATTAAATCTCGAGAAAAATCGCGAAAAGTAAGTAAGTCATCGTTTAGAACAAAGTAAACAGTTTGCAATGATATAATTTTCCTAACTGCACTATTCCAAAATAGTGCGTAGTTTCCCGTTTGTCTTTCCGACAAACAACCTAACCTAACATTTCGGAGCGATGTCGAGTTTTTGGTAAAGGAAAACAATTTTTACAGTTTTATCAAAGCTTTTTCGTTTTTCGATCGTAAAAATTTCGTTTCGTTTTTCGTATATTTTACTAAAGAGTTAAATAATTGATTGTTTTCTAAAAATCGGGAGTGTTCGGAATAGTTTTCAATCGATTGTTGAGATTCCATCCGAAACGTCGTGTCAATTTTACATTATTGATACAGTGCGTATTGTTTATACGATTAATATATTTTACTCAAGTGATTTTGCAATTTTCGGAAATTTTAACTTCGCGAGTGTGAGTGACAGAAGATATCATCGTTTGAGAGCAACATTTCGGAATGGAATTTGCAGCGAATCCAGCGGATTGCATCTGAGAATTTAAAGGTTAGTTTTTCTGTCAATTTGTACCGTATATTTTTTTTCTTTTTAAATACATTAAATATTGAATTTGCTGTTAAATATATTGAACAACCGGAATAATTTACAGCCGATAAAGTTTACATTTATTCAATTTCTCCATTTTTTACGGTTTTACAACAATAATTTCTATTGCGTTGCACTCGCAGCGTCTGAATTTCTTCTCGAATCCTTCGCGCACACGAAGATAAGAAATTTCGATAAACGCAAAATATATACAATATGATTGTCTATAAAGAGTCTATATCTTCACTGGCGATGCTTGTTGGTTTCTCTTGCGCACTAATTAGCAAAAGTTTTCTGTGCAATAAACTCGTCTATCTTTACGTAACTGCTCAGGACTGGACACTCATTGCTTCTTTATTATAAACATGTACTAGTGATTCTCGAATCGTGTTTGTATTTTATGCGATGCATGATGTATATATAAGATTGTCTTAATTCTATACTTGTATAGCGTATTTGTGTAATACGTACACACATATCAACCATGTTTGTGTCCTAATGGAGTAACTTCCAAGCGAGGTAATATTCGCAGCCTCTCTCTTCCTGTATCGCTCAAGTAGCGTTCAAATTAGCAAGCGTGCCTTCCGGAGCACTTCTTTGACCATTTCCGGCTTGTGAGGTTCCTTTTTAAATCCCACCTTGCATTGCAATTATTTTCAGTCTCAGCAAATGTCTTGAATTTTTAATCTCTCTATTTGCGATTTGTTGTCGTTAAAAGAATATTTGCGCGAAATTCAGACGCGCATTGTCGCACAATTTTTGTTTAAATCTTTTTAATTATTCTCCAAACTATTTATTAATTTTTCTGTTATTTTTTAAATTATTTACTATTATTTTCTCAATTATCTTTTATTTATTTATTTATTTATTTTAACTACTATCTCCTTTTAATTTATTTACACAGATTATTATTTCACGCAGAATACTCGTGAAATTTACGAAATTGAAATAATAAATTATTTGGGAAAAATTATTTTAAATAGACTAATCTTTTCATTAAAATTAGACTGAATATTGATTTTTATGTTTTCCAGTATAAGGTATTTGATCTTGGGAAGGTTAAATTCTAACTTTTTACATTAGAAAAAGTCACGTAGGAACAAATTTTTGATCTCATAAAGCTATTTAGTCAAGATACCTTTCTCGCATTTGTAATAGTTGACGAGAAGTAATTCTGAGCAATTAACATAATAAATATCTACTTAGGTGTTTCGTTTTCAATATTAAAAGCACATAAACCTTAACTAAACATTTGTCGGAATATATATTAATAACAATTACTTTCATATTTTTAAAAAGAATGTTTCGTGTGTGTGAGTGTGCAACATCCGCGCACCAGTTTCTATAATATTATTTATTTATATCAAAATTATGATAATGCAGTAAAAATTTAAATATAATAATCGTTGAATAATATAAGTAATTTCATTGTAATTATATTATCAAAAACAATAATAATAAAAATAATATAATATTAATAATAGAAGCAATAGAAATAATAACTCAATTTTATAAATAAATATTTAAACGTTGTCACATGAATTTTTTATAAACAAGTGACGAATAAATAATAATTTTACAGTGTGAAGGCAAAGAAATAATTTTACCTGAAACAGCTACAATCTTTAAAATATTAAAATATTATCTTTAATATTAATATTATTTTTCTTAATTGTTTTATAAATTAACTCTTTCGTTGTTCTAGAGAAACTATTATCGTTGTTTCAGTGAATTTTTTTCATAAATAAAAATATTTTTCAATCTTTTATTAAAAATTGAATGTAAAAAAATTCACCAAAATTTATTGTAACGAAAATTAATTTTTTTTAAATATAAATTCGCTAAAAGCCGAAGAGGCAGAGGAATAATTTTGTATAGCTTTGTTTTGAGTCACAAAACATATATGTGTACATTCTATACTAATACACGATTTTTTCATTTGATCGAAAAAAAAGTCTGAGTATTATCGAGATATGAGATAATCAGGAATAAGAACTGGAACCTTGCAAAAGACGATAAAAATATCTTCTTCGCCTCATCAATGATAAGCGCGTCGAGAGAATATATATATAAAGCTTTTCAAAAACCGAAACGCAGATTTTTCAAAATTTCAGATGAATAAATGCGCGAGACGAGATTAAAATATGACAGATTTCGAATTTTCAGACGATTATCGATTTTGTTTATTTAAAAACAATATAACAATGAATTGAATTTAAAATACGATAAACTTTGCTTGAAATAGAGTAAAAATTTACTGTTATTGCGGCAAAATTTTTAGTTATTTTTTTATTGTCTCGCTTAAATATGAAAACTTACAATCGCTTTTTTAGGTAAATAAATTTTTTCCGAGTGTATTCTATTAAAAATGTATTAAATGCGTTATTTTAATGAAATGTTTAAAAATTGAAATATTATTAAACTTAAATGCATTCGAATGGTATAAAAATGGAGAAAAATAATTCTTTTTCCGCATGAAAGAAATAATGTAAAAATTTTATTTGTTTACCTTTACGTTATGATTCTTAAGTTTTGAGAATGTATTCAAATGAACGAAATATTTTTTATTGAAAATATTTTAATAAATTACAAATCATAAAAAAATTTAAAAACTAAAATTTTACGTTTACAATGTCAGTAATTAATTTTTTGGATAGTGAAGTATAAATTAATTGTAATAAAAATTTGATTTTTAAAAGAAATAAATAAATTTCGTTCATTTGAACGTTAAAAACTTTAGGATTCTTTAATGTTAGGGATTTTTCGAATTTTCTTCATTATAGTCTTAATAATAATAAGGCTAAAAATAAATATGTCTGATTAGTTCAATGGCATATTTATAACACGAGTCTTTTCTTAGCATCTTTGATTAAATTTGAGAAGGCTGGATCATGAATCCGTTGCTATACATAGCCTATAAAGTGACATGTTACACCGATGTCTTATCTCATATATTACACACAAGTGCTCAAAGGTGCATATTTGCAAGGGAAACAGCTCTTATTCTCTTCTTACATTTTTTTTACTTGTATTTCCCCTAGGTGCTCAATTTAAATGCATCATCTTATTGTTTTTCCCTTATCAAACACAGTGCTCTTCAAGGAATTTTGTCGTCCTTATTTTTCAAAATTTGTTTCACAATTTTTTTCTTTGTTTCAAATGTCAAAGATTTCTAATATGATCTGTAGAGTTTGTATTACTATTTCGAGTGTTAAAGTAAAAAAAAAACTAAATTTTGTCTATTTATGGTTAAAATTCGTTGTTATTCGTTTAAATTATGGTTGTTATTTTGTTTTTCTTTTTGGTTTTTGTTATTATTATTGATTGGTTATAAAAGATGTTATAAAACAAAATAATATATAAATCGTTAGTGTTGGTGCAAAAAATAAATTAAAGAATTTCTGTCGAAATGATGAGATCGTTGTCTAAAAAAAATATTTATTATCTTAACGACTAGCACGCTATATACTTTTTCTTCCGCGTTGAGAGCAATCGTATTTAGAAACGAATAAGAATTAGAAGTGCTTTAAAACTTTCACCAGAATAATAATATATTAACTTATTTCTGGTTTGGAAAACGATGCTTTTTTTGGTCCAGAAAATCTATCGCAATAAACTTATTTATTTTATTGAAAACTATTTTTTGCTTTTGTTGACACGAGAGTAATTTCTTTTCAACTATATTTAGTAATTCGTTTTTAAATAAAGGTTCACTATTCTTTTATTTGGGAAAAAAGGAATATTTTCTTTAATAGTCAAGTGCAGCATTTGGAAGAAAAAGTGAATCTGCAGATTTATCCATCATAATGCGGAATGTTTGTACGAAAAAAAAAGCAACCCGCTTATCTTTCGTATATACCTTGTTGATAAAACGTCGTGCTATACACCAACACTTACAAATGGCATTTATGACTGTTCGTCTGAATATTTCCTCTCGAATTTAATCTTCATCTCGCGAGAATATGCGCTATCTCTTGTGCTTATAGTATATCATCTTTTATATATGTGCCTCGGTTTACTATATATGTATATATGTACAGACGTACTTTTGTGGATCATAAGGACTCTTATATATGACACTTCCCGGCACGTGCCGCATTATAAAAAAAAAGAATAAATAAAATATACAGCATATTATTGTACCTCCAGCAGATCGTAAAGTAACACTATATCCCTGCTGTTTATATGCCACAGTTGGGTCATGGGTGGCACCAAATACAGATGATGCATACGAATGACGATTAAAAGCGATTTCCATTTAGATAAATGCTTTTCTCGGAATTTTCTTTTTTCCCCTCGACGGTTTTTATTCTTACACTGCATAAGAGGTATTTTGTTCTATTTAACTAATTGCATAAATTCATACCAGTTGCGACGTGTTAAAAAACGTGATATTTTCAAAATAATAAGTAAAATACGATTTTTTTTTGATTTTTTGGTTTTTAAATCAAATTTTATAGCTCTCTCTTTAAGAAAATTACAATCATAATTTTTTAACGCTGAGAAATATTTGTTAAATATTTTCGAAAAATCGTTTCTTGTTAAAAAATTGTAATTCTAGAATTAGCAAATATGAGGTTAGTTATTTAGTTTTTACCACAATCAGTATATTTTATCAAAATTTTATTATCATTATTTTATATTTTAATAAGAATATTGATATTGTAACTTTTTGAAAAATTATTTTCATCGTTTTAATAGAATTATTATTTTCTAGAATTTTTAACTAAAATTAAATTTTAATTCAATTGATTCTTTAAATCAATTATTTATAAAATTTTCTGAAAAAGTTCTTTGAGAATTTTCAAATACGCACTTATTTAGAATTCAATTTTATACCTGCAAATTTGATTATTTGAGAATTCTTCAATTCAATATAGATTAGAAAATAAAAACTTCAAATTATTTTATAAAAATTCTATATTACACTTTTTTAAAATAATTAATTCTGTAAAATTAACTAGAAAATTAATTTTAATAGCTTAAAAATTTTATCAGTGTAATTTTATTAATTTAAATTCATTATATTATTTAAAAATACGGAAACTTGAAAATTGCAAAGATTTTAATTTGACACTTTTTCAAAATTTTATTAAAAACTTTTTTAAACAATATTTCAATTATTAAATTCTTTCGATGAATTTTAATAGAATTTTTAAGAACAATTGCATTTTTCTAGGGACTCAATTTAAATTAAGTTCATCATTAGTTGTGAAATTAATTGAATTTTTGCAACGAATTTCATTAAACAATTTTCTAAAATAATTGAATTTCTGAGAAGAATTTTGTTATTTATAAAAACAGTTGAATTCACTCATAAAACTTTATTAAAATAATATTTTTCTAAATTCAATTGAATTCTTTTTGGAATTTTTTTTACTGAAATCAAAGGTATTAAAAATAATAGAATTTCGAATAATTTCTGAAACTAATTAAATTTTTTTGATTTGTTTCTTCGAATTTTAAAATTGTATTAAAATTGTATTAAATTTTGTTTTACAATTTTTTTTTAAATGTATGCAAATCTTTTTTAAATAAGTGAATATTTGACTAAAATCTTTTCAAAATTTATTTTGAAATAATTGAAATCTTTTGAAAATTTAAAGTAAGTGAATTTTTTTAAAATTTCTTAATATAATTGAATTTTATTAAAATTCCTTAAAATAATTGAATTTTACTGAAATTCCTTAAAATAATTAAATTTTATTAAAATTCCTTACAATAATTGAATTTTATTGAAATTCCTTTAAAGTAAGTGAATTTTATTAAAATTTCTTAAAATAATTGAATTTTACTAAAATTCCATTAATATAATTGAGTTTTACTAAAATTACTTAAAATAATTTAATTTTATTAGAATTCCTTAAAATGATTAAATTTTATTAAAATTTCTTTAAAATAATTGAATTTTATAAAAATTCCTTTAAAATAATTGAATTTTATTGAAATTCCTTTAATATAATTGAATTTTACTAAAATTCCTTAAAATGATTAAATTTTATTAAAATTCCTTTAATATAATTAAATTTTACTAACATTCCTTAAAATTAGTAAATTTTATTAAAATTCCTTTAATATAATTGAATTTTACTACAATTCATTAAAATAAGTGAATTTTTGCGAACAATTTTGCTTTTTAAGAAAATTACAGTCACAATTTTTTGACTTGAATATAATTTTTGAAATATTTTCTAAAAATCCTTTCTTGCAGTAAATTGTAATTCTATAATTACCAAATATGGGGTTAGTTTTTTAATTTTCACTACAATCAGTATTTTATCAAAATTTGAGGAAAAGTATATTAAAAAAGTATATTTCATGCATTTGAAGCATATTAAATTTTTTCCAGGGAAACTCTTTCTCATTATTTCCAATAAAAATTTAATAAATAAATTTCGTTTTTTGAATAAAATAAATTAAAATAACATATTAGTATCATATTTAGGGAAAAGATTTGCCCTATTTTAAATTTAAAAAAAAGTAATATAGAAACAATTGTTTTATAACTATATACGAATCTCTTTTTAATCATACATCTTACGAAAATTAAATATTTGTTTATTGAATAAAAAAATAAAATAAAAAAATTGATAAACTCTGTTTACTCAATTCTTTACATATTTATATTATTATAATATTATGTGGTAAAAAAAGACTCGAGAATTATTTTTTTTTCTACTTTATTTTCTTAGTTTTTTTCCTTGAGGATTAGAAAACATGAAAGAGAGAGAGATAGAGCCCACTAATTAACTCGATAATAACAAATTACCCGAGTGACCGCCTTGGTAAAAAAAAAATTACGACTTATAAAGATGTGAAGTGGTATATCGTGTGGACTTATCTTAACGTGAACTGAAAAGTCGTACAGCCATGTGACACGTGCCTTTTGCACTTATACGTATATTATATTCCACTTTGGTATAGCTTTGCGGTTTTTGCGGTATATAGAATACAAAAATGATACGCAGGGAGTTGGTTGTTTTTTTTTCCTATCACTGCGAATTAGATTTTTATTTTTATTTTCTGAAATTAAGAATTGAGAAGATTGGGAATTTTTATTTTATATATAGAGAGTAAGAATTTTAGTACTTCCTTGTTTGGTTTTGCATAATGCTGGTATATAGATCTAACGGTGTAGGATTATTCTCTGAAAAAAAGAAGGAATAATAGAATACTTTTGCAATCATTGGACAGAATCACGACTTGTATATTGTTAATGCAGATTGGTTCGAGTCCTGTTGGATGAATCACGTGCTTTCCGGAGTGCGTGTCTGAATTGGAGGTGCGCTTGAGAAGAAAAAAAAAGGGAAAGAGTTGCGTGACTCATTGGCCATCAAAAAAACCTCTAATACATAAGGAGGGTGACTTTTTCTGAACCCCATCCACAGTCATCAATAACAGAAAACAACGAATCCGGAGTCTTTGCATATTTTAAATTTCTCTTAAAAATTTTTTTCTCTTTTTTTTCTCTTTTTTTTCTGCAGGGCTGTTAGCGAAATTTTATTTTTTCCCCTGATTTTCAGATAAAATTTGGAATATTTCCCTTGGCCCTAAGAAAAATTCTGATTCACTCTAAAAATTGTTAGATACTCAAAAAAATGTTTTAATTATTTCATTAATTGTAAAATTTTTCGAAAACAACAATGGCTTCTTTTTTAAATAAATATTGAGTCATAATTTTTCCATAGGATAACTGAAATCGAAAATTCAAACCTTTTTAAAATTCAATAATGATTTTTACAATTAAATATGACCGAGTGATAAAATAATGATTTTATATTTTAATAAGAATATTGATATTGTAACTTTTTGAAAAATTATTTTCATCGTTTTAATAGAATTATTATTTTCTAAAATTTTTAACTAAAATTAAATTTTAATTTAATTGATTCTTTAAATCAATTATTTTTTAAATTTTTTGAAAAAGTTCTTTGAGGATTTTCAAATACGCACTTATTTAGAATTCAATTTTATACCTGCAAATTTGATTATTTTCGAATTCTTCAATTGAATATAGATTAGAAAATAAAAACTTCAAATTATTTTATAAAAATTCTATGTTACACTTTTTTAAAATAATTAGTTCTGTAAAATTAACGAGACAGTTAATTTTAATAATTTAAAAATTTTATTAGTATAATTTTATGAATTGAAATTCATTTGATTATTTAAAAAATATGAAAACTTCACATTTAGAAAGATTTTAATTTGTCACTTTTTCAAAATTTTATTACAAAGTTTTTAAACAATTATTGAATTCTTTTGACGAATTTTAATGGAATTTTTAAGAACAATTGCATTTTTCGAGGGACTCAATTAAAATTTATTTTTCTATTAGTTGTGAAATTAATTGAATTTTTGCAACGAATTTCATTAAACAATTTTTTAAAATAATTGAATTTCTGAGAAGAATTTTGTTATTTATAAAAACAGTTGAATTCACTCATAAAACTTTATTAAAATAATATTTTTCTAAATTCAATTGAATTCTTTTTGGAATTTTTTTTACTGAAATAAAAGATATTAAAAATAATAGAATTTCGAATAATTTCTAAAAATAATTGGGTGTATCCAAATAATTAAATCTTTTAAAGCATTTCAATTAAATTTTTTTGAATTGTTTCTTAGAATTTTCAAATTGTATTAAAAATTTATTTTTTTGCGATAAATTTTATTAGATAGGAAAATAATGTATTTCGTAAAAAGATTTTTATTTTTTATAAAAATAATTGAATTATTGACAGAATTATTCAACTATTGAAGAATTTTATTAAATTTAAAATATATATATATTGCAAATCATAGAATTGAACAATTTTTTGAAAATAATTTAATTTTGCAAAGATTTTTATTAAAATTCCTTAAAAAAATTAAATTTTATAAAAATTTCTTAAAATAATTGAATTTGATTAAAAGTCCTTTAATAATTGAATTTTCGCGAACAATCTTGCTATTTACAAAAATAATTGATATCTTGAACATAATTTAATTTTGCAAAGAATTTAATTAAAATTCCTTAAAATAGTTGAATTTAATTAAAATTCCTTAAAATAGTTGACTTTTATTAAAATTCCTGAAAATAGTTGACTTTTATTAAAATTCCTGAAAATAATTGAATTTTGTTAAAATTCCTTAAAATAATTGAATTTCCGCGAACAATTTTGCTATTTACAAAAATAATTTATATCTTGAAAATAATTTAATTTTGCAAAGAATTTAATTAAAATTCCTTAAAATAATTGAATTTAATTAAAATTCCTTAAAATAGTTGAATTTAATTAAAATTTCTTAAAATAGTTGAATTTTATTAAAATTCCTTAAAATAATTGAGTTTTATTAAAATTCCTTAAAATAATTGAATTTTTGCGAACAATTTTGCTATTTAAAAAAATAATTGATATCTTGAAAATAATTTTTGAGAATAATTAAATTTTGCGTAGAATTTTTTTTCAAATTCCGGATAATAAGAATTAAAAAATTTATTTATTATTAGCAAAAATTATTGTCAATCATAACAGTTGAATTGACATTTCCGTTAATTTATTTGCCCGACATGCTTGAATGATATAAAAACATTTATGGTATTTTGTTGGTGGTTTACGCCGATTTCGTAGAGTTTAATAAACATTAATTAGATGAATTTCACACGAGTGAAAACAATAGGACACGAGTCTGCCTGCATGATTGTATGTATACGCATGTAAAACACTTGGTGACGTATTCGCATTGTCTTTAAATGCTAAATTTACCTAAATCAATTTTCAACCTTGAGTGTGAGTTCAGAAAATGCTTAAAATTATCCTATACCTACATTTCTATTGCTAAATTTTTATTTTCGGAATTGACTGATGCAAAAGGAAATCATTTTGACATCAAACAGTTCTCTAAAGAATTATTTAATTAATTTAAAAAATTAATTAAAGGGAGTTAATTTATCATTCGGCAACTTAATTAGTAAAAATGTTTACTGATTTAAATTAGTTGGTGTTTACTAATTTAAATCGAATAAATTGAATAAATTAAATTAAATTAATTAAATTAAATTTAAATTAATTCTTAAATGTTTAAGAAATTATTTTTTTACCATTAATGGAAATAAAATTAGGTAAAATATATACTACTTACTGATTCTTCCCACCATCATCGTTGCTCGTTCCATTTGCTCTTTGAAATTTTGTTCTTCCACGCGATTTGATGTTTCAACTTGAAAATGTGTCTGCCTTATTGAAACACTTGTTATCATTTTTAAGAATGAATTTTTCTTATCAATTTTTAGCCTCTATTGAAATGAAGCAATTGGTTTTTAATTTAAAAATCAGTTTGTAGTTTGGAAATCAATTAATTTAGTTTTTAGTTTTATGTTTTAGAAAATAAGAGTAATTTTTCAGTCAAAACGCGTTTAAGATAAAATTTTTCAAAAGATGTGATCTCGTCGGTTCGGAGGCAAAACTTGATCTGAATTTGATCATGGGATGCGAGATTCGACGAGATTTTTTTTCCCCCTTTTTGATGCAGGCAAGAATTTACATTGTGAGGCAAGGAATTAAAATTAGATCCACCCTTTCGTTTCGCTCTAATTTATCCACCAATGGGAAGGCAGGGCTTTTTTTTCAATCTGGGGCAGTGAAGGGGTAGAAATACCTGCCCTTCTTCAAGACGAAAATGTCCGTTGGCAAAATTCGTTTCTAAATAATAGAAGAAATAATTTTTCTATTCGACTTTTTTTCTGTCTCTTTCGAAACATATACTATTTGTGTGTAAATTTAATAATTTTTGATTGTAAAGAAAAAAAGATTTTGAGAAATATTTTTAAAAATTATTTTTAAATAATGACTATAGAAGTTTTTTTTTCTTTCTGTCAAAATTCAATGTCAAGGAATCTGTGAAACTCTTATCACTAGAATCATATGGTTAAATAAAATTTGTAAACAGAATCGAGTTTTTAATTTGAATTAATAATGAGGCACTATTGTATTTATAAAAATGTCTACGTGACTTTCTTATTTTATAAAATAAGTTATGCTAATAAAAATCGAAATTCATAGATAACAGTTAGGAACATTTCCGAGGAGACTGTCTCTGTAACAGATGATTTAATATTAAGAGATTGCAACATAGTGTTCAATTCTGTTTATAATGATTTTAAATATATACAATAGAATTCTTAATATTGAAAATATTTTTCAGTAAAAAATTTAATTTTCTTTTTTAAGGGTTGAAGAAGTCGAAATCGAAGAGACAAATAGCAAATTTTCTATATCTTTTGGTTTATTTTTATAAAATAGAAATTTTTTTTTCTCATTGCGCATAGATCGCATGACTGGACTGTCACTCTTTGCGTCATTAGAAAACGATAAGCTGACTCCTTCATTATTTGCAAGGCAATTACATATCCGTAGCGCATGGAGTCAAATTGCAAGGTCTTTTACGTATACAACTAGATAATTCCGTGCCCTACATATTCACCTCCTCCTTTTGGATATATAGTTTTTCAATATTTATTTAACATTAATATTTTTAAATATATACACAAAAAGAAAAAAAATCATTCGATATTTCAAAATTTTACCGCGCGCAGACCTTTATAATATATCATCGCAGTGATAAGAAAATGTATGTCGAGACATATGTATATACATTATTAGAATGCTTTTGTTGTATAATTATGTAATTAATAGTAGTTACATTTGTAATAATTGAATTATAATTATCTTCGTATCAATCCTGTTGCGGTTATTTTTTTTAAATTCAATACAAAAATCTATATTGGGGAAAAAATTATTACAATGACAATGGCAAATGTTATAACATTTATCTGAATCATATTGACGTGATGACATGATGAAAAAAAGGTGATAAAATTTATTGAATTATTGCATCACAGAGGCCGGAAGTATGATCTGCGTAATACTTCTAAGTTAGAATGATAATTCAATCGATAATTGGGCCGAATGGCACAAACTGTGCAATATTGTGTAAATATTTATCCATTTCTTGTTTTTTTCCCCCAACATTCAAAACTTTAGGATCTTTAGGATCAAAAATTCAAAACATTATGATGTTTTTACTAAAAATTGATTTTCGTGTTTATTAATATATAAAGAAGCAATTTTTAGGTATAAATTTGTTAGTTTTTTCTTTTTTCTCTCTAGAAACATTGCCTTAGGATAAAAAAACAAATTTGTGGGAGAACATGAGTCGCGCTCGTTTCGCGTGTATGAGAAAAGTATTGAAAAAGAGCATATTAACCATATTAAAATGAACAAGACCTCGTAAATATTCACAAGTCACTAATGATTCTTCTATAGTGCGAATATATTTTCTTCGTCTGACGTGCAGATAATTTTTCATCTTATCTTAAACGTTGTGATAAGATGAAGTTTATTTTTACTTGTAACCGGTTGCTAAGTGGCCGCGCAACAATATTGCGACTACTGCTAACATTTATATTGTTAAATATTGTCGTTAAAGCTTAACCTGCTTTCCACCGTGTGTACTTTAACTTAATAATTGTTATTAATTATTCATTATTAATTTTCATAAGAGAAATAGGTAAATATAGTCATTATAGATAGTTGCAGAAATTGGTCAATTTTAGGGGAAAAAATCGGTAATTCTTTATATTTTCGTAAAAATATTTATATTTGTAAATATATTTATATAAAAATATTTTTTTGTTAACATATTTGTAAATTTATTTATATAAATATATTTTTTTGTTAACATATTTATAAAATATGTTTAGTGTCATATTTTTGTTGAAAGTTTATAGTAGATTAAAAGAAGAACTTAGATTTTCGAAAATTGTGAGCGATTAGAAAAGCTTTTTGAACAAACAAATTTTTATTCGACTATAAGAGACACTTTTTTTCGTTGATTTAGAATTGAAAAGAAAATGATGAGCACTTTTTCGACGATGTTAAACAGATCATAATTATGTGCATGTTTTGTACTTTTAGAGCAAAAAAAAATCGATGTCAACAGATTTAATGATTATTCAAAACGCTTTACAATTCAAATGGACAATGATATTCTTCAACGTTTATGAATTTTATAATCAGTACATAACGAGATGTATTCTTTTCATTTATGCTTTTTTCGAGAAATGAATTTTTAATTACTATATACATGTAAATTATTTAGAACTTGGAAAACAGAACAGAATAAAACTGTGTTTTATTTTTGAAAATTAAACACTAAAAGACTGAGATTTTACGGTTGCAGATTTATAAAATTACAGAGTTGTAAAAACAAATTGTAATTGAAGATGTGGTTTAAAGTTTTGAACGTACAAATGAACGAAATTTTTTCCACCTTATAAATGTTTTAGAAAATTATGATCCAAAAAAAGAAAAAAAATTCAGTTTAAACATAGTTTGGAATTAATTTGTTCTAATCTATAAAAACTAATTTTTTTTTGTAAAGAAATACAAATTAGAAGAAGTAAAAAAATAAAGTTGTAAATATTTGATCGTTCGAAACTTTAGGAGCATTTGAAGAATAATAATTGTTTTGGAAGAGTGAGAATAGGCGCGCATGATCGTTTGATAATTGCGCAATGATGCTGCATAATGCATATGCGTGTTGGCGTGAAAGGCTGGACCAGAGTTGAGATATTCTGAGAGTAGGGTTACTGTTGTCGTGATTGGACAGATGTGGAAAACCAATGGCACGAAAGAGCATTCTCTTGCGCCACGTCCCTCGATTCAATTTTTTATTCAACTTGAAATAGATTTGAGAAGTTTCTTTTTTTTAAATTTAAATTGTGAGGTTTTATTCCAGGTTTATTAATGGTATTGACTCACTGATATCTGAAAAATATTGTAGTTATATCTTTTTGATTGGAGAATAAATATTTCTTTGCATATGTATTATGTTGTAGAATCATCGTGGTTTTGAAATTTTTCACTATCGAATATGTTTTTCTGGAACGAATTTAAATTGTAATATACGTTTCATTTAAAACACAGAAAACTGAGTGATTATTTTTATTACGTTTTATTTTGCGGGTTATATTTTGGTTGGGTATAATCTCATTGAGAAATGATAATATAATAGAAAATAAATAATATAGAAGATTAGAAAATTTATCCTATATTTTTGGTGTTAAAACAATCACTTCCAAGCTAAAATTTGTTGGAGATACTTTTAACACTGATTTCAGGTTGAAACAACACCCATATTTATCTCATGAGGCTGAAGTCCGCAAAGTTTTAAAAAACGAAAAATCAAAAAAGTTTTTTAATAAAATTCATCTTTAATTTTTATGTGACTTAATTTTTAAGAAAGCAGTTGTTACTAAGGATTTAGTAACAACGTTTTTAAAAACGTTGTGGACTTCAGCCTCATTTTTTCTCTTAAAAATATTTAAATACATTTAAAAATCGACTTTTGTTTTGCATTTAATGAAAACTTTTCGGACTATAGAAATATTTCAGATTTTGATAAACATCGCAAGGTGCAACACCTGCGCTTGTGCGGTCGGATATCTTTAAAGTAATAAAATGGTCAAATAAACTATAATATATCCTGCAAAGATTTTGTATATTTGAAGATGAGATTTATCGTATGTTTGTTATTTACCCGATACTCGAGGTGTTACGTCGCGAAGTGTTCCTGTCTATACGAAAGATTTTGAAGAAGAATAAGATTGTATAGTTTTCAAGTTTGGGGTTTTTTCGATTCCTTATTTGGAATTTTTAGAATGTTTAAAGGTTGAGCAGGAAGTGTAGACTATTCACCCCGAAGCCCTTTAAGGACACGTTCTTCCTTGATGTCCATCAGTTGCTAGGAGTAAGGATGGGGGTCACTTAGGGGATGGTCCTCCAGTTCAGAGGTCATATACCTGCACGTTCCTCGAGGAACATTTCGTGCTAACCCCTATATCAAGGGTGGCTAGAGATTTTCCCTGGACCGGTTTTGAATAAGAGCAAATCTGACAGGGTGCTTTTTAGAAAGGATGATGAGAAATTAGAATTAGATCTAATTTTCTTTAGGCGTCCGATTTCATGCTCGAAAAGATATTAGATATATGTTCAAGTTTCAGCAGACTGTGAAAGGTTTTTTTGATTTCTGAAACTTGGTTTGTTAATGACTTATTTTTTTCGTAAGAAGTAAAAAGATGTTTCTAGTTGAAAAATCCGGAAGAAATAAAGAACGACACCTAAGAAGCTGGAATTTAAAATGTCAAAACTGTTCAAGAAATCCTTTTTTATTACATACCTCTTATTACTTCTAATTATACCAATTGCCCATTTTTACATCTTATGAAGGATTTCCACAAAAGTCATTTTCGTTTTTGTTTTGATACATACGGTTTGAAAACGTGAAAAACCTGCTAATCTCGTGGGCCTCTATATGGCAGGGAGAACAAAGCTCTTAAATTTTAGGCCTTTAAAGTTCAGAAAGGGTCATATCGGGTGAGCCGATGGTCACCGAGGGTCGTACAGGTACATAACCCTTTCAGGGTTCTTTTAAATACCCCTACTATGAATAGCTTCCTGGACTCGAGTTTAGATATGTGTACACACATTATTTAAAGCAATGTGTATGTATATATGCTTATATCAAGAGTGAATTTCTCAGAAAGATTGTTAGCCGCATAAGAGAGGGATAAGGTTCTTTAATAGTTCTTATGGTCATATATACTGAATGGCCGTTGGATATTTTTCTCGCTCTTGAATAAAGAAGGCGATGATCTATTGCACCAAAGGTGTTTACGTTTCGTTTCATTATTCACAACCTGGTCCGAGGTCCAAAAAGGGGTTGATGAATTGCTCTAATTTTTATTTTACTTCTATTCTCTTCTTTACTTTTTTTCACTTGTTTTGGTGCTATACAGTCTGAATTTTATTGGGCAAATATATCCGCATGTTATGCTTTAAAAAAAATTCTAAAGTCTGTTTTAAAATATCCATGTACTCTCCAAAGATAACAGTTTCGTATAGTACTGATACAAATTTGAAGAGTACTAAATTAAAAATTAATCAGCTATCCATTGCTCTGAAATTACAAACTAGTGGTCATAATACCCTACTGCGTGTGATCAAGTTTTAGTGTATGTTTGTCAAAAGAATCAGTTTGTGACACTTTGACCCAAAAATGCTGGAATCTTTTCGTTCCTTTTTCTGGAAATGTTTGTTCTTTTTTTCTATATGCGTATAATAACGAAAACGAAGAACCAGTCCTGCAATCCGTTAATCCGTTAGCGCTGTTTTGATATGTATATACATATTAATGTAACGGACTTTGAGTCGAGATTGTTAAATAATGAAAAATCGGAGAAGCTCGGGATTGGTGGCGAGGAGAAATTTGGGACGTGTCCAAAGGTGGTCTTGAAGTTCTTAAAAAGAATCGAACTGGTCGCTATAAAGAATCGAGAGTGGGGTAAAAATATCCGTTGCTCTATTTAACAAAATGGAGCACATATAAGATTGTCTGTCAAGTCAGCCCAGGTGTAAATATACAACCATGCGTGTGTAAATTTCTGATTTGCGTTGTGTAATTTAGTCTCTTAACACATATACACATTGGGCATTAACGTACAAGTCTTTAAATATCTTTACTGCTTCTTACCCATATCAGTTATATGTCTTGTCACTTTTACGCACTTGGAAACATTTTAAATGCGCACATGTACACTTAAATGCAAATATAAACTTACAGGCACATACACTTATAAGCACATGTACACTTATTAGCACCTACAGACCTATGAGCACATGTACACTTATAAGCGCATACAGACTTATGAGCACATGTACACTTATATACTTCTAAGCAAATTTTCCACACACACTTGAGCGCACACGTACACTTATCCACATAAGCTCGCACAATACACATATATAAGTAAAAATATTAAATAATTTCTTATATGCGTGAAGAGGCAGAGATGTGTATATAGTTCACATGTACAGTGTCGTGGGGCGAAGAGGAGGGAGTACGTATCAAAATGGGTTCAATATAAGGCACACCTGTAGTTAACGGATTTTTTCGACCTGATTGAAATAGTTCCGTTCCGCACTACAATGATATACCACCGGACAGTGTCCAGGTAAATTTTGGTAACGGAGACTGCAAAGGAGAGAAAAAAAAATGCCTCAGGTAGAGATCGTCGTCCATGGGAATCTTCGTAGTGACCATTTGGAAATTAGAATATTAGCCCTTTTTACTTAGAGGTATGTGGGCCCATATGTGCGCGTCTGTTGGACACTGTCCTCTCGCTCTCTCTTAGTACCGCAGTGAACAATTTTGATCCAATTGTTCCGAAAAAAGGTTCGAATGCACATTTAATATTTTGGGTCGAGTGATGGGAATATGTCCATATATATAGGACCATTGCTATCATCGTGGGATAATTGTCATGATGGGAATTTTCTCTCGCATCTTCTATGTGATGTAATTTTAAACAGTTTCTCAAGATGCATCTGCAGGATCACTTTTAATTCTCTCTCTTTCTCTGTTTCTCTCTCCTTCTTTCTTTCTTTTACTTTTATTTGTCTTCTTAAATTATATTTTTGTCCTTTGTCAACAAGATTGTTTGCATTAAATAACAAAATTAATTTGCTGATAACTGATTTTGTTTTTGCTGCGCATTTTTTATAATTTAATTTAAAGAAGAAATAAATTTTTAAAGTTCAGAATCTTGGTACCAATTTTTGTATAGTTTTATTAAGAAAACTGGGTGTAAAATAGTTTTCAGTTTTAGCTTAAAGAATACCATCTTAAGACAACTTTTAGAGACAATAGTGTACCTATTGTTATTAGAGAATCTTGAACTATTTTTGAGTCTGGCGATGTATATTTAAAATGTTGGAAATGTTGGTAATGTTGATAATGATTATAATTTGATATATAGATTTTACAATGACATTGATGGCGATAATGACAATGGCACTGGAAATGGAGGTTGGTGTATATAATGTTAAAGATTAGAAAGACAATTGATTAAGTGTTCAAACACTCTTATCAAATTATATCTAATGGAATCAGTGATTCAATTTTCGTCGTTACTCCGTTTCAATAAAAAAAAAACCTGCACGATGGAAATCATATTCTTTCCACTTGCATTATATTTATATCAATAACAAATTTTCTATTTTCTATTCTACATCCTCTGTTAAGGATGGTTCAAAAACAAATGGATCAAAATCATCAAAAAATTGATGATTTGATCCACTTTTTGAGATCAATTCATTGCAATTTGATACTTTATGGGTATAAAGTATGATGCAAACGTTTTTAGATTGGTTTCAGCTCTCGAGGAAAAGAAATTAAAAAATGGAAAACCAAAATCAAAGTGCTTTGAAAAAAATGTAAATTACGTAATAATTAAAAAAGTGGTAGTTTACAATATTATGTATAACAATCGAAAGTTCGATGAAAGATAACATTGTACATATATATAGTTGGAGCGCGCGGTCTGTAAATCTGTGAACATTTTCTTAATGAAAATTTAAGCCGAGGTCTTTTGCCTTGGATACTTTTTCACTGAGCAGAGTTTACTGATAAATTGTGATTAGCATAAATTTACAGACAAAACTGTACAGTGTGCTGCCCTGCGACTGACTATCTGCGTGTTAACCACCTCATTTGCATATGCTTGATCCCTGGGCGCTATTATATGATGTGGGCATCTGCATTTCACTTCAAATTAGAATATTCTAAAATCCTATTTTTCACTATATATATATATATATATATGTGTTTTTTAAAGAATCGTTGAGCTTGTTTCATTAGCATCACTATGATCTGCTTGCAATTAAAAAAACAAATCTCCAAATTTTCCAATATCATGTTTAAGTATATATATATTTAAAAACTGTCAAATTATTTGGTTGAAAATACATTTGAATTTTGTGTTTTTTTTTCTATAAATCTTGTATATTTTTGAAAATCGTTGTTCGATTTTTGGAAAAGTTGAACGACCCATACGAATGATTTGAATTGCAAAATAGATTCCTTTTTTTTTGTCGTCAAGAGAATAATAGGTTTAGTTAATTAGGAGTGTCTAATGGATAAATAAAGAATGAAGATGCGGTTTTCGATCTTTCCTGTTGACGATCGTTTTCATTTGCAGAGGCCGCAGCCTCATGACCCATAGGATCAATGAAATGATCGTCACGGAATGATTGATCCATATTCATGATTATTCAATGAGGCGTGTATATATAGAGAGGAAATATAAGGAGCTGAACAAACTTCTTATTTGTGGCTGAAAGTTAATGCTTATAAATTTGCGTGAATGTAACCGTGATGTTACGATGTGCGCACCAAATAGGGTCATAGGCCACTGCAAACAATTCTTTATGTGGGAAAGGCCGATTTAAGTTTGTATCACAAATGACTGCTTGCAGTGTGTGTTACAGAATTAAGAAGATACACAAAATTCACGTGATCACTATACAGATAGATATATAATTTTCTTGATTGTCTGCGAATTTTTTTTTATTCAGAGAAAAACGTTTTCTTTTCTTCGAATTTTTATTTATTACTTTTACTATGTGCAAATGATCTCTCTCTCTCTTATTTTTCTCTGTTTCTAATCTTTCTTCATCTCATCTATAATTAAAAATATTGTATAGAATCAAAAATTTTAAAATTGAATTTCAATTTCAATTTTCAATTAAATTTCGCGGATTTCAACCTCACGGTTTTTGTAAGTCAATATGAAAAATCGCGTAAGGTTAAAATTAATAATTTCTTGAAAAATGTAATTAAAAAATATTTTTTTCTTAAATTCTTCAAGAGCATTAAATTATTTTTTAAAAATTGGTAAAATTCTTAATAAAAATTTAATTTAACTGAAATTATGATTATTAGAATTTAATAATTCTCAATACATTTTTCATTAACTGTCTGTGAAAAAACTTAATGTTTTCAAAATTTTTTAATGAATTCGTAGAAATTCTACATTATTTTCAAAAAATTTTAATAAAATTCTTTGTAGAAATTTAATTAATTTCAAGAATTTAACGGAATTTAATTATTTTTAACGTCTATTTCAATACAATTTTCCAAAAGAATTCAATTATTTAAAAAAAGAATTGTAATAATATTCTTGGATATAATTCAATTATTTTCGTGGGTCATAAAAAATAGTAGAAAAAAATTAAATTATTTTCAATAAAGTTTGAATACAATTTGTTGATAGAATTGAATTGTTATTAAAAAAAAGTTTAATAAAATTTGTAAAATTTATATTTTTACAAATTTTATTTTTAAAAAAATTTGTTATGTTATTTATTTTTATTATTTATGAAAATGATAAATTTTCATAAATATTACAATTTTTAGAGAAATTTCATTATTTAATTGTTATTTATTTTAATTTAATTTAAACTATTTGTAATACAACTTTAAAATCTTAAAGAAATAAAAAAATAAAAAAAAAGTTAATTTTTGTTCTTGAAAATTTTATTGAAATTCGTCAAAAAAATTCAATTGTTTAACAAATTTGTTGATAAAATTCTATATAAAAATTAAATTTTAAGAAACCTTGACGATAAATTCATTATTTTTGGAAAATTCTGATTCTTTTTGTAGAACTTACTATCTAATCTGAAATTATTTTGCTATTGTTGAAAAATTAAATAATAATTGAATATTAGAAGCGTTAGGGTTTAAATTTTTAGAAATAATTCAATTTAAAAAAAATGTGAATTGAAATCTTTGAAAATTTTAATTTTTCTAAAACTAGTAAAATTTATATATTTATATATATAAAATAAATCAAGTTTTGAAGAATTTTCTTTAAAAATTTATTTTTTTTAAATTTCTCTAAAAAATTTTACATGATTGAAGTTTTGAAGAATTGCAATTTTAATTTTTAGAAATATGTCAACATTTTCAAAAAGTTGTACATTAGTTATAAATTTAATTCTCGCATGGAAAAATAAATATAGGCATTTAAATATTTATTAATAAAATTATTCTATTTTTTAATGTGATTTAATTTTGAATTTATGGAAAAATTGTAGAAAATCTTTGCTGACTTTTCGCTACGTCAATTAAATAAAAATAATAAAGGTGAAATAATTAATTATAGTAATTATACAGTCATGATTTTTGATTAATAGATTTGAATATATATAGTAAATATATTAAACTAGTAATGTTTCAACTAATTTAAAAGTGGAAAGAAAATTAAATTTTAGGAAATAGTAAATATTCAATTTTAGAGAAAATAATTTCCCGTATTCTCGTTGTTTGCGTATTCCACATTGAATACACAGCATGTATAACTTTCTTCGATGAATATTCGAAAATTCTTGAAATTTGGATGCATAATTAAATGAACGTAT
The DNA here is from genome assembly GCA_032872475.1 of Leptopilina myrica (nomen nudum). NCBI lineage: Eukaryota > Metazoa > Arthropoda > Insecta > Hymenoptera > Figitidae > Leptopilina > Leptopilina myrica (nomen nudum). The sequence continues at coordinate 1,876,841 of CM065459.1, read as the reverse complement.
ATGTATATGTTGTTTGTATATAAAGTTGCGTGCTTCTGTTTCGTTATGGAGCTTTTCCGTGAACATTTGTCATTAGAAGGAATCGGTCTAAATACACGTGTCACGCATGCTTATGCACACTTACACATTTTCCGAATATTTGTTTTCGTGACACACGCATGTCTCTTTTATATATTCTCGTCCGTATAGTATGTAGCAGCAAACATCTTAATGTCTCTCGCGCTGAGAATGATTTCCGATAATAAGTGTCACGAATAGCTAAAAATCTATACACACGCGTCGTGTCTTAAGAAATATATGACAAAAATCGTGAGCAAAGAGGAACATTAAAGAGGCAAGAAAAAAAAATAATTCCAATGTAGATTTAGAAGGAGAATATCAATTTTTAATAACTTTTGTTTCTTTTTTTTATTACATTTTGCGCTTTCATATTTGATGATAAAAGTTATATTGTCGGAGAGATGATAAAAGAGTCGATATGTGTCCTTGGGAAAATTGATTTTGACTTTGAAGCGTATAGGAAAAATGTTGATATTGCAAAGGGAAAAATTTGTTCTGGAACTTGAATGCAGTACTTTGATATTTTGAAATGCCCTTTGGAAAATTTTCGAAACAACCGTTTGATGATTTTTTAGGAAGATTTTATTCTAGTGGATTGTTGTACTTTTGCGGTAAAGGTGCATGTTAAACTTTTCGCGCATATCCATAACTTTGCTTCAAGTCCGTAAAAGTCCATTTTTTTAAAAAAAAGGTCCGTAATTTTATTCAAAAAGGATGAAAAGTTCGTAAATTGTACGATATAATTTGGAGAATTTTAGAGAAATTACAAATGATTCAAGAAATTCAATTATTTTTAAAACTTATAATATTCTTCGCAAAAATTCAATTATCTTTAGAAATATTAAAATTCTTTTCCGAAATTCATATATTTTCAAAAAAACTAAAAAACATTGTCAACATTTCAATTATCTGTATAAATAAATAGTAACATTCTTCAACAAACTTCAATTATTTTCAAAAATTTTATTAAAATTCATTAAAAAATTTCAATTATTTTCATAATTAACAATATTCAATAAAATTCTACAAAAAGTTTTAATTATTTTCAAAAAATAATAAAAATTTCACAAGAATTTTATTAATAAAAAATTTTTTTAATAAATTTCTTCGCAATCATTCAACTATTTTCATAATTAATAAAATTTTACCGGAATTTAATTATTTTCGTAAATAATAAAATTCTTTTCAGGAATTCAATTTTTTTTAATAGAATTTTAATCGAATTTCTGGAAAAATTTTTTAAAAATTTTATTAAAATTCGTCCAAAGAATTTAATTGTTTAAAAATTTGTTGATAACATTTTTAATAGGAATTAAATTCCAAAAAACATTCAATTATTCAATAAATTATTTATTTTTGTATTTAAATAATTTAATTCTCGTAGAATTTTCAAACATTGATTTAAAAATAGATATCAGTTAAAATTATAGATTATAATAATTAAATTCTTTCGAAAAATTTCATTAAATTTTTTTAAATCTGGTTGTTTTTAATTTATGCCAAGAATTTTATTAAAATTTTTAAAAAATAATTGAACTCCTGTTAATTTTTTACAAGAATTTAATTATTTTTGAAAATTTTAATATAAAATTCTTCGCAAGAATTCAATTATTTTCATAAATAATGGAATTCAGGGCACCATTTCAATTATTTTTAATTCAATTGTAATCGAATTTCTCTAAAAATGTAATTATTCTTAAAAATTTGATTAAAATTCGTTAATAGAATTCAAGTATTTGACAATTTGTTGATAACAATTTTTTATGGGAACTGAATTTTAAGAAACGTTCAATTCTTCAATAAATTATTTAATTGCGTTTTATTTTTACTTACAAAATTGAATTCTAGTAGAATATTCTACAAATTAAATTTTATTTCATAAAAATGAATTTAAGTTAAAATTTTAGATTATTATTAAATATTAAAAGCAATTTAACGTGAATTTTAAAAAATAATTGAATTTTGTAATTAATTCTGTTAAAAAAGTTTAATTGAGTTTTTTTAATACTATTTTGAGTTTCTATTATCTAATATTTATTTAATAAAAGAATTTAACTAATAATTGAAATTTCGTAAATTTAAATATTGTAAAGAAATGAATTTGAAAATTGTCAAAGAACTTTTTCACTCCTTTTTCGAAAATTCTGAAAAATAATAATTGAATTCATAATGATTTTAATTATTATGAATTATTTTTATTAATAATTAATATCAATTATTATAAAACATGAAGAAATCGATGACTTCGAGTCGAACACTCGAAGTTATAGTTATGAAAGTTATAATAATTATAGCTATAGTTATATTAGTTATAGTTGTAGTTATATTAATTATAGTTATAGTTATGAAAAATTGACTTTCTAGTTTTTAGTAAAATGTTCTCTTATATTTGATTCGGCCTGATTCTATATTTTTGTCAGTTGGTCCGTAATTTTTAATTTTTGGTCCGTAAAGTCCGTATTTTTAAATATACTTTCACTGCTTCGAGTCCTGGGAATATCGAGTCTTCTTATAGTTTTTCATTTTTAAAATAATTTATCTATAGTGTTGATTTATAAAAGTATCACATTGCATAGAATTGATACCGAAAATGTGGATCAAAACAAAAATTTTTTTCGATCCTTACTTTTGACATCAAGTTGATTCACTTTTTTGATTCCTTCGAAAAAATTCTGGTCCGAACCAGAACCAAATCAAAAGTGCCTCGCAATGCTTGTTTTTTGTATCACAACTTGAGAGATCCTTGGAAAAATGCTTGAGATTTAAGACTGCTTGTTTAGCTTGTTGGAAAAAGCTTAATTCTTTTAGAGGATTATTTAAAAATTGCATCAGAGTTTTAGCTCGTTTGGAGCTTTGTTTTAAACGAGAATTGAAAAAAAAGTTGACTACCAGAAAACAGTTACATCTCGCAGCAAATTACAGAAAAGATTTTGCTCTGTAATCATATATCTTTCAAGCTCATTTTGCAAAAAAAAATAAAAAAGAAGAAATACGTTGGTTCCAGAAAGCCGTTGAATTACGGAAGTTGTACTACTCTATTTTCGTTTATCCTCTCGATCTATTGTGACGACAGGACACCAGCAACAGCGCATAAAGCCGGGTGTAATCGTTGGAAATGTAATTTCTCGAAAGGCGCATATATATATACACATAAACAGGAGAGCTATGGGCGCTTTCATAAGTCTCTGGCATATTTTTCCTCGTCGCAATCAGTCTTCACCTTTGGGCGCAGAGAGCGATGAGTGAAAAGAGCGTTTCAAGGATATTAGCTGAGGCGGAAGATGGTCGGTGATAATAATTTATCGCCTGCGACGGTGGCATGCGCCCACCCACCCACTTTACACAAGGGGTCACAACACATCAGGGTTGTGAGGCGCGCAGAGAGTGGGGGAAATTGATTCTCACGTGGCCGCATATCAATAGCGCCAAACAAATGGTCAAAGTGATTTTCTGTTGTGGTTGGAATCGCGATGGCAACCAATGGCACTAAGCTGGTAGTCCATGGCAACACCGCGGTGCCTGGCTCATTCGGCTGGCTTGGCTTTTAATTCACAAAATGCTGGGTCGGGATGGTTGGACTTTGCCGTCTAGCGAAGCAATATAAGATAGAGCTGGGCGACCTCACCAGGTGAATGAGGTCGGAGGGAGCGAGAAGGATGAGGAAAAAAAGCCGAGGAGTGAGACAGTCGGCCAGAGCAAACAGGGTGCGCGTGTTTCTCTTTGCGTTGGCATGGCGACCAATTCAATATATATGTATATAGAGTGTTCGTTATAGTAATCGCTTTTGAACAATGTCATGAGGTGTCCGTCTTTATCCCACGCTCATTGAGGACACCTGCCTCATGATTACCTCGCGGAAAAATTACATCGCAGGAGATATATATATATAATGTGGACAAATCGTATTGTACACCTATTTCTATAGGCGCCTACTCTTTTTTCTATATATATTTATATGAACCCATCAAATTACGACTTTGATGACATTGCCGATGCCGAAAGGGGAGGCTTTATTATATTTATCATTCTCCGGCTTTTTTCGGTATTAAAAACAGAATTCTCTTTCATTATTCGAAAAATTATTCCTTATTTCCTCTTTAGAACATGAAAAACTATTTGCCATCCGAAAGATTGCAAATTCACTGCAAAAAGAAGTATTATCTTTTAAACTTCAAAGATACTACAAATTCACTGTAAAAACATTGCAAAAAAAATCAATCATCATTATAATGTATTATAATCACTTTTAAAACGATTAAAACATCTTATTTTTTCATCTTCTATCTTGGAAAATAATGCATTTTAAGATGCTTTGGATAAATTTTTTGGAAACAACTTAAAAGTGATGACTATCAAAGTATCTTAAAATAAGATGCCTTCTTTTAACAGTGAAGTTATACTTGAAACATACTTAATAATATAAACTGCGTTTTAAATAACTTTGTAACTTTTAAGATATACTTTCTTTTGCACCAACCCAAAAAAATTCTTAGTAAAATTGACCATACTTTCACTGTAAAAAGAGGCATCTTATTTTAAGATACTTTGGTAGTCACTTTTAAGTTGTTTCCAAAAAGTTATCCAAAGCATCTTAAAATGCATTAGGTTCTAAGATAGAAGATTGAAAAATAAGATATGTTTTTATCTTTTTAAAGGTGATTATAATGTATTTTAAGATACACTGCAAAAAGAAGTATCTTAATTTAAGATGTTTTGGTAGTCATTTTAAGATGTTTTGGTAGACACTTTTCAGTTACTTGAAACATCTTAATTTAAGATGTTAAAAGTATCTTCGTACACATTTTCTGTGGTATTTTTTGGACAAAAAGTTTTGAGGTTAACTATGGGCTCTTATAGAAAACACTTTATGTATCTTAATTTTTAGTAACTTACACTTATGGCGCATCTTACGATTCTCATGTAACTTATCGCATAAACATCTTATTGCAACAGAAACATCTTAATTTAAGATACTTTAAAGAACTTACAAAAGTATCTTACTTTTCTAAGATGGAAGAAATATCTTTATTACTACTAAAACGTATAAAGCATCTTAAATATCAGTAAGATGCTTTAGAAAACATCTTATTTTAAGATGTAAGACACCATTTTACCATCTTACATCTTATTTTAAGATATCAAAAAAGACACCTATTTTTGCAGTGTACTTGTTTTTGCAGTGTTTTAACCTATATACACTCCTTAATTCAATAATTCCCACAAAGATATTAAAAAAACTTGTCTTAAGGGCATTTGGACCATTATATGACGTCACTAATTGTGAAAAGCATGTGTTCTAAAATTGTGACGTCATAATAGTTCAAATACCCTTAACCATCAAGAAGTATTTAAAATAATTGAGAATGTAGTTGGTGCAACAAAATTTTGTAGTTATTTTTGAAATTTAACTATACTTTTCCAAGTTCCTTGAATGCTAAATTTTTAACAGTTTTAACAAACTGAGTAATTAATTTTTTAGATAGTGAAGCAAAGTAATTGCCATAAAAATTCAATTTTTAGAAAAAAATAAATAAATTTCGTTCATTTGAACGTTCAGAACTTTAGGATCTTTATGGTTGAATTTGTTCAATAAATTTTTATCAGTGCCAGTGTTCCTCTACACTGAGAATTTTTTTTTTTTTCAAAAATAAGTATAGTCAACCAAAAAAATATGTTTGAATTAAATATATTTTGTATAAAAGATCCCAAAGTTCTAAACGTTCAAAATGAACAAAATCGATGTATTTCTTCTAAAAATTAAATTTTGATTGCAATTATTTTGCGTCACTATTCAAAAAATTAATTATTGAGTATCTAAACGTAAAATTACGGTTTTTAAATTTTGTTATGATTAGTAATTTTTAAAAATATCTTCAATAAAAAATATTTCGTTCATTTGAATGTTCAAATCTTGAGGATCATTTTTATAATTGAATCAAACCTAATTATTATTATTATTGAATTAAATTTATTATGTTTTAAATCAAAATTATTATGTTCAATTCAAAGATAATTTTTGGTTGATTGTGTAATAAAGATTATGTTTGATTCAAATTATATATTGTTTTGTCAGTGTAAAATCCAGGCATCTTGGAAAATAAATACCGAATCAGTTTAGAGAATAAAGAATTTATACCGTTTTGCGGTTTCTTATTTACTTTAATATCATTATCAATTTTAAGAATTGTGACGAAGTGAACTTTAATACTATATGATGCTACTATATTCGTATACTTGTGTTCCATATTCGCAGAATTCGAGAAATTAAGTCGAAAAAAATAGATTTTGTAAATTTGCAGAATACTTTTCTGTGTAAGGCAGATGCGGAAGTTCGATATTTGCCGACGAAATCAAAAATTTTTTTTTATAAAAGTGTTTTTACTATAGAAAAAGTAGTTTTAAACCGTTTACAAAATATATATTTAAATCTGAATTAGTATAGAAAGTTCTACTAATAAAATGCCGAAAAGTCTTCTATCAAATGATTTAGTAATACTTCTACTAAAAAATGGTGAAATTTTACTAATTCTTAGTAGATTTTACTGAGTTTTAGTAGATTTTACTAATTTTTAGTAGATTCTATACTGAAAAAAAAATTTATTTGATTCAAAATAACCGATTTTTTGACTATTATCAAATAAATATTTATTTGAATCAAATAATTTTTATTTGAATATAAATACAATAAAGAAATAAATAATAAATTGTATTTGAAGCAAATACCATTTCATTGATTCAAATAAAAATTATTTGATTGAAGTAAATATTTATTTGATAATAGTCAAATATTAGGTTATTTGAATAAAATAATTTTTTTTTCAGTGTACTTTTTTTTAGTAAAGTTTACTAACTTCTTAGTAGAATTCTACTAAAAATTAGAACTGTTTGATTAATAGTCGATAAAACAGTTTCAGTAATTCATTTAGAGGAAAAAGTGCTTTTTAATTAGTGGAATTTTACTGAACCATTAGTATTTTACTAAAAATTGGTAATATCCGACTAATTGAAAAGGAGAAAAGTCGTCTATGAAAATTAATAAAAATTATTAAAATTTTACTAAGTATTTCTTAGTACAATTCTACTAATTCGGATTTAGAGAGCATCTTGAACGTTTGAATTTAAATTAGTAAACATGTTTGCTATCATTTGAATTACTTTTTAAATTTGTATTACAGACTGACTTTTTGCTTCGGAATTGGTAAATTTTACTAACAAACAGTCAGTTCTACTAATTTATTAGTAAATTTTACGAATTCAAAACCAAAAAGTCAGTCACTAATTTTAATTCGTTAATATTTTTACTTATCAAATTTTGAGAGAATAGTTTGTTATAGAATTAGTAAATTTGACAAATAAATAGTATCAAAATTAGAAGAAATTTACTATTTAAAATTTAGAGGGTAGTAAAGTGACTTTTTGTTTTTAAATTATTAAATTTTCGAAAGCAGCCATGTCACTAATTTAAGATTTTTAAATTAGTAAACATTTTTACAAAATTCAAAATTTTAGAGAGAATAAGTATAGTTTTTCCATTAGGACAATCACAATTTAATTTTAATTTAATTTTTTGGATCCAGTCTCAAAAATTGGTGAAGAAAACGATCTTTTCGTGACTCTAAAGTATAAAAAGAAAATTCTAAATTCTAATTTAAGTCTCAAAATGAGCCTAACATGTTTATTATTTGCGTTCTTAAAAATTAATTCCATAAATTCAGCACTGACTGTCCTGAAAATACTATACATTTTAATATAAAAAATTTTCCAAAAGATATCAAGTTGAGAAAAAAATGAAGAGCGAACCAATTGAGGCAAAAAATGACTGAAAAAGTGTTGAGAAGCATAAAGCTTTTTTGTCTGATGTCGCAAGGACTGCATCCTTGAATATAGAAAGTTGTGTGCGCCTCATTATAAAAAGATTGTTGTTTTTCCCGCCGGTTTTGAAGAATAAAGCAGCGAATAACGTGTGACAATTTTCGATTTAAAGAGATGAGCTGAGACTTATAAGTATTATATATATATAATAGTGTCTGCTAGATTTTCCTTGATGCAACTTTCCAAGTAGCGGATGCGAACGGTATTAGTGGATGTGTGTGACACCGACAAATAGATGGACATACAAATACGAACAAGAGAACACGTCGCAAAGACGGTTACGTGATCTGCGATTGTTATGTAAATATGGCTGCCCGCTTACGCACAGGGACGCAAAACAATGTCTCCAAACGGTGACTATGTCTATTTTCATTTCATCTCGCTGCGCTCCGACTTTAAGTCGAATATACACTTGAACTTGACGGATAATTGGAACTGTTTTTGCCGCCCTCAGTCGCAAATTTGAAAGCTCTGGATATTTTAGTTTTTTATCCCACTGTCTCTTCTTTTTAAAGAACTGAAAAAAATTTATTTAGTTGCAAAATCTTAATGTTCTGCACGTTCAAATAAACGAAATTGATTTATTTCTTCTAAAAATTAAATTTTTATAGCAATTATTTTGCGTCACTATCCAAAAAATTAATTACCGAGTTTCTGAACGTAAAAATTCAGTTTTTAAATTTCTTTATGATTAGTAATTTTGTATAATATCTTCAATGAAAAATATTTCGTTCATTCGAACGTTCAAAACTTGAGAATTATTTAGATTCATATATTCAAATGGATACTTGGCGAATTTATATTCAAAAGGATACTTTTCAATATAAATTCGGTTTTTAAATGTAAAAGTCTGTTTTAGATTCTATTTTTCCGCGAAATCTAAACTATAAGTTGAAGCCAAATATACGCAAGTTTCCCACTAAAAAAAATGACTCATTTCGTCTTTTCATCTGTTTATGATTCACGCCATACTTTCGTCGTCATTTTCTTCATTAAATGAGGAGTCCTCAGAGATATAAAGTTTCCTTGGAAAAATTGAAGATAAATCGTATATTCTTATCAGAATTTTTATTTTCATTACAATACTTTCAATATTTTACACGATGATTAAAATTTACAAGTGCGAATTTGCAGAAGTAAAAAAAATTGAGAAACATTTTCGAATTTTTGAGGCAAAAATTTTGAAAATTTTGCGTTAGGAATTTTTTTTTTTTTAAATTAAAAAGCGCAGCCCTGTGGTAGGCAGCAATCGCGGTCGAAAACCAGAAGCGGGCAGCCTAGGTGGTATTCTCGTTTGACGACTATTCGTATATCTAAAAGTGGGGAAAAAAGTCGAGAAAAAAAGAAGCTAATTCTGATAACGATAACGGCCTTATCGTAGCCCTCTCTCTTTCTCTCTCTTTTTCTCTCTTTCTTTCCCCTTTCGCCCCGCCTTATTCCCCTTCTATCTTTTTTCCCTTTCGAGTTTCCAACAATGGTAACATGTCGGACAGGTCTTAAGTTCTTAAGTTGATTGGAAAAATTACTCTATATTTTCCGCATCACATTTGTCATAATTTTCATTTATTTATTACCTTCGAGGTATATAGCACTGTTTTGAGTTCAGTTTTTTCACAACAGAAATTTTTGGAATTAAAATATTGTTTTCTACTGCAGGCTTCGCACTCTTCTATACTTAAAGTTACTATTTGTTACTTTTTTGATACGAGGCTACTTTTTGGATACTTTTTTTAAGCCTAATGCTAAAAGTAGCTAAAAGCTACTTTTCAGAACAAATAGTCAAATTTAGATTTTTAGTTTTTACATTTCCATTTTAAAAACAGTGTTAAAAACTAAAATCGTTAATGAAACACGACCGCCAATAAGATAATAGGAAATAATTTTACCTACATTTACTCTATCAATAGTGACTGATTATAAATTATGTTTAACCTTAAAATTCCCCCTTTTTCCCGGCTTTGTCCCAATTTTTATCGCTTTTATTTTCTCATCAAATTTAAATTTATTTCATTTCGAATAACATAAATCTACAATTTGAAAAATAATTGAATTAAACAAGGAATTTTTTCAATTTTTAAAAAAATCTTGTCTGTTCATAATTATAATGGAAAATTTGATTAATTCAATTTCATTAAAATTTATTGATACTAATTGAATTTCTACAAAGAATTTTACTATTTATAAAATTAATTGAATCCTTCCCAAGAATGTTATTAAATATTTATGAAAATAATTAAATGTTTGCGAAGAATTTTATTAAAATTTTTGAAAATAATTCAATTGTAGAGAACAATTTAATTAATTATGAAGCTAATTGAAATTTCGGAGAGTTTCGAAAAAATTTTAAACATAATTGAATTTCTGCGGAGAATTTTATTTCTCTTGAAAATAATTGAATTGTTTTTTTTTAATATTATGGAAATTTAGAAAAATAATTGAATTCTTGTGAGGAATATTTTTCAAAAATAATATTTAAAAGAATTTAGTAAATCGTAAAAATTTTGCACTTTATAAAAATAATTGAAATAATTGAATTCTTTAGACAAAATTTAATCAAATTTTTAAAAATAATTGCATTTTTCAACGAATTTGATTAAAATTGTTTTCAACATAATTCCATTTCTGCAATGAGTTTTATTATTTATGAACGTAATTGAATTATTGCGAGGATTTTATAAAAAAAAATTTCGAATAACTGATTGTTTTTTTAAATTTTAGATAAACTGTTTTTAATAATTCAAATCCTATGAAATTTTCATTCTTTTAGAAAATAATTAAATACTTGTTTAAAATTTTGTCAAAATTGTTTTTAAATAATTGAATACTTGTTGGAAATTTTATTAAAATAGTAGACATGCAAATTATTGAATTAAGAAAAATGTTTGAAAATAATTGAATTTTTGTGGTGAATATAAATGAATTTTTGTTATTTATAAAAATATAATTGAACTTTTATAATGAATTTTAATAAAAATTCCTAAAAGTAATTTAATTTTGTCCAAGTTTTACTATTTAAGAAAATAATTGAAGGTATTGCGAATAAATTTTTTAAAATAAAATTATAATTATACTTCCATTGATTGTTTAGAAAAATTCAAATAAAATTCTTTAAAAGAAGTAAATTATTTTTAATAGAATGTACAGAAATTTCAATTATTTGTTTATAAAAATTTAATTATCTTGAAATAACAGAAGTAAAAAATCTTATTTTTCAAAATTTTAAAAAAAGAACTTCGAAAATTCAATTTTGTTAAAAAATGTAAAATGTGTATTAGTTTTTAAATTAACTAATAAAAATTTTAATTATTAATCTTCGCACTTAGAAACGTGAGTACATTAGAATGTGAATCCTTATAAAATTTAATTATTTATCAATTGTTAAATTAAAATTCTTTGAAAATTCGATTTTTTAAAAAATTTTTTTATGAAATTCTTTAATTCTTTTTTTTGTCACCTAGGCTACTATTTCCTACTTTTTTCTTCTTTTTTTAAAACTCACAATAGAGTGCGAAGTCTGATACTGTTGTATTTTGTATGTGTGCTCGAGTTCGTTATTTCGTCTGGTGTGACCAAGATGGGTCTGAGAACCCAGATGTTCAAACCAATAGGATGGTAAGGTGCCATAATTTCCTCGATCTTTGATGCAATTTTATAAACTTTTATTACGACCTAACCAAGTGTATAATTTGACGATAATTTTATTAACGAGTGTAATTGATCCTAAATTTATGTTTTAGTAGAAGTAGACGAAAAAGAATAAAATTGTCTACTATTAAATATAACCAAGTAATGATTTTACGATATAGAAAGTAGATGAAAAAGTCTTCTAGGAACATAGAGATTTAGAAATTCTCTACCAGTAAGAAGTGGGGGTTGAAATAATTTTTCTACTGCATGTTTGAATATATTAAAATGTATTTTTAATGGGTATTTTAATTAGCACGTTTGCTCCACGCATATATACAATTTGGTGTATAAAAAAAAGGTTTTCATTACCTTCTTTGGGGACATAATATATAGAAATAAAAAGTATATAGGAAGACGACTTAATATTGGTGAGGGGGTGACCATTCCCTTTTTGTACAATGCCGAAGGAGGCTGGGAGTCTTATTTTCACGAATGTGGATATTTCATAGTTGATGAGTATGGGTTTATATTTGAGAAACATACAGACAGGCAGTTTTGAGGCAGGTGCAGCACTAACAGTAACAGCTGTCGGCCGCCCAACCCTGCTGCAGGCGCACGCGCCAACCCACATTTTTACGTTACACATTACCTTAAACCTTTCTCCTCATTCCTTTTTTTAATCTCTACATTTAGGTGTGACTTCATTCGCAGACATTATATATATACTTTTCATTCAAGTTGAATTCTTTTTTGAAACTCATTTCGTATCAATTTGTATTTCATTGGTACTCTTGGAAAATCTTTCTTTTTTATAAATCTTTTTTATTTTTTTATAAACAATTCTCGCTTTGAAGTTATTTTCCATTTCAAGTGACAAAGAAAAATTGGAATTTACAGGTCGTGATGAAATATTTAAACACTAAGTTTTCATGTGAAGGTCTAATTGTCGTTAAAGAGCGACACAACTTTGAAATCGTAAACTTTCCGTTATAGTTGGGATATCGAATTATGTTTTCAAGTTGCTTTTTAAGGCGCATTTAGAGAAAATTGGAAAATGTTTTTTTACTAAAGAGAAAGGGGGAAAATTCTTTTGGACCTATTTTCAAAAGACAGAGAGTTTGGACCTATGTATAGTTTCGAAGAGTATAATTTAAAGTTTGAGAAATGATGGAATTTTGCGAAACGAACAAGTTACGCCATTGTGAAAAAAGAGTTTGGGCGCAATTGGCGATTTTTGCAAAATTGTCACGCGCTTCCTGCAGCCAGTCTCTTCCGCCATTAGAATAACCGATCAAAGACGCGAATGACAAGGAGGTAAAAGCAATGGGTGTTTATAAGTCTATAACAGAACGACAGAGAAGAGGTTACAAAGATTGGTCTTTAAATGCCGTTAGCTTTTGGTTTGTCGTCTACAGGTTCCTGTTAGTTCCAACCCACAATCGACGTTGACCATCTCTTAGTTTCACGTCATCATTTTTCAACTTTTGTAGTTTTACAATTTTACAATGTTACAATGTTACAATGTTACAGTTTTACAATTTTACAGTTTTACAATTTTCAATTGTACAATTGTACAATTTTGCAATTTTACATGTTTACAATTTGGCACTATTTTCTACACCTAATTGTATATAGAATTTTAAATTCTTTATTATGTTTGTCATTCTTCTTTAAAAATTTTTCATCGATTTAAACACCTAAACACACTTTTGTTTCGTTCGATGTTTGCAGAAAAACGGTGGTAGTTTGATTTTTAAAAAAGAGATAAATTCCACCCCTAGGTGAATAAAATAAACATTAAAGAGACTAACACTTAAGTTTAAAGTTGATTGTTTTAGTTTTATATATGTGTGTAAAAAAAAGCTTATCACTTCCCGCTGTTAATTTCTTTTGAATCTTAAAATCAATACGTGCGGTTGTGTATTACTATACTTTAATCAAAATTCACCTTTACACTGCAATTATATTTACTATAGGATCAATTATACTTGTTACTGTCAGTCTTGTGTATAACTCTCACGCGTGAATTTTAATGCATTAGAAGAAGTTTTTAAATTTTTGATAGTTATAGCTAGTTTATATTTAATAAAATGGTGTTTTATAAATGTAAATGGTAAAACACTTCATTTGCATAAGCACCTATATAGTTCTGAAAATAAAAGTTTTCTTATACATATATTATATAAAGAAAAGAAAAACTAGTTTAGAAAATATCGGAATAAATCTGCGGTCATAGGAATATTTTATAGAATTTGAAATTAAATTGTGAGACATAATTTTCTTATACATTCATAAAACACTAACTATCCTTAAGTGACGAAATATATAAGATTTCTTTCGTCGTCATGAATTTTTGAGGCTAAATGTGGCGAATTGTTGCTTTTGCAGAAACATTTATTTATAACTAAGAAAAAATGCCTGCTTGCAAGTATAAGAGAGCACGAAGAATTTGTAAAATTCGAAAACAAAACTTTTGGGAATTTTGAAAATATCGTTTCGAGACAACTTTTCAGTTATGTAGGAATAAGAAAGTTTTTGGCGAGACCATACAATTTTTCTTTGACCACAAACATATATATGGGACAATGTTTGGGACAACCGTTTGCTGTTGAGGTTTTAATTGTGTTTTAAAAAAATGTCGTTTTTTGTCGTTGTGGTTTCTCCACCCTCTTCATCCCCTTATCTATATACTGCGTCTGTATGAACACGACATTTGCATTCACACAGTAAATAGAAAGAGAAAGAGAGAGAGAGTGAAAGTTATAAAGCATCGATTTTTATGGGCGGAATTTTCATATAAACGTCTATTTATCTGACAAACGAGAAGAAAAAGGGCAAAATACTGGCCATGGGCTTTTTTTAGTCAGCTGTACCTACTTGGCTGATAATAAATATCCATTAATGCTGTAGAAACGAGACGAGGGATGTTTATCACATCACGCACAACGGAGGCAGATGACTCGAAGAAGATACAGCTGTCTTCGATGAGTCGACGATATAGTCCTAACCTGGACTTTAGATTTCGAGTTATGTATTTTGTAGACTCAACGGGGTAAATGCACCTTACTCGATGTCTCAAAAATATTTTCTTTTCCACGCAAATTGGCAAAAGTTTGCAATTTCCGTTCTATATTGATTTGGTATCCTTACCATCCTATACAGGTAAAGTTTTTCCAAAAATCATCAAATCGAGACAATTCTTTCTTTAGAAATAAATTTATCAGTTATTATTGATCGATAATAAACTGCAACTCACGGAAATAATAATAATAATAATAATAATAATAATAATACAGAAAATTGAAGACTGTTGATGAATGTTATTTTACAGCTTTATTAATAATTGGAAATGGGTGCAATTGGAATATTTGAATTGGTTCTTGGAGAGCAAAGAGAGTGTGACGAAACAGCATCCACTTTCTTTAATAAATATAGGCGCGCGCGGTCATATAGGCGGCAAGAGTGTGACTTGAAAGAGGAGAAAAAAAAACCGAGTTGGCTCGTGCCGGTTCAGGTTTCCTAGAGTGTTGCCCAGCAGTAGCAGGTGCCTTCCACGCATTTACACATCGTACCGAATACACTCACTTTCAAAGAAACAGGTATTCCACACTCGCAAGATGTTGTCCGAGATCATGAAGAGGAACCGAACCGCTGCTGCAGCCTTCGATCTTCACTCTTGATTTTTATCTCCGACAAAAAATCGCACATTGACCCCGACCTCCAGACTCTTTGTTTATTTCTTTATTAACTATATTCCGGCTGTGGAAGAGTTAATTAGTGCAATAGTTGCAGAAGAGTCTGTAGGTTCAAAAGAGTCAATAGATTCAAAAGAGTCAATAGATCTAGAAGAGGAAATAGATCCAATAATAGGTTTACTAGAGCAAATAGATTCAAAAGAGCCAAACAGATTTGAGAATTAGTTTTAAAAGTCTTTTTAAGTCTATTTTTCTTCTACAGCAAAATTGTTGTTTTCGCTTTTCGCACTTTTAGTTCCGACTGTAAGATGCGGTCTATTGGTTCAATGGCACCGTGATATGCAATATACACACATGTTTGAAAACTAGCTTAACTCTAATTTTAACCATAAATAACACGTTACTATAAGAATAATTTTACATAAAAAGAAGAACGTTACGCACGCAACGAGTCAACCGGCGAACCGCTGGCAGCAGGTGTCATTAAGAATTCAAAAGCACGTGGAGAAAGATACATATACGTTACTTTATAAGTGTCCGCAAGATGGTACTCGACATAGACTTCCAAATGTGCTCTTATGTGTACATATATGTATTCTCTCTCTTTAGAAATTCAACTCATTTCCAACATTTGCATATTTTTCTAATTTTTACCCATATATTGTTTGCGGAAATTCTTTATATCTACACTCTTCCCTCGTATATGGTAGTATTGTTAGTTTTTCGAAAAGTTCTATTCTAGTCCCCTCATCATGTTTTGGAATCAATACAAAATTAGTGAACATGATTAGACACTTTTGGGTTTTGGAGAAAATGTTATTACGGGGGAAAGGAAATAAAATTTTTCTGGTATTCAGGGGTATTATGTCAAGTTTGATGTAGAACGTTTTTTTCAAGGTATGTAGAGAGAGAGATGGAATCTGATAGGAGAGGCAGCTGATAACCAAGGTCGTCTTCTTTATGCGAGAGCCACAATTTCAGTGGGAGCAGCTTGCATCTTTCCAGCATCTGTATAAAGGAGAGAGTATGAATAAATTCTGTTAATTATGGTCTTTGATGTGTTTAATGTCTTCGATCTGCTGATAGCTGCAACAGTATCCTTCGGGTTAATTTATAAAAAGACCCCAAATAATAAGAAAGCTTTGGTTTTATAATCTGAAAGTATCAAACTGCGACGTACTGATGCGACAAAAAATGGGAAAATTTGGATCACATCATGATCTGTTTGAAGTTTCGGACTTTTGGTTTGGATCAAATCTTATTGATACAAATTTTGGTTTGGATTTCGTACTTTGGTGTCAATTGGATAATTTCGAGAAAACAAAGATTTCTGTAAGCGCAATGTTGCCTAAAAATTTGTAGCTAAACCGTACGGCAAGAACGTTATAATTGTTCGGTATTGCCTTTTTGTGCAATCTTATTACAATTTTGCTTCAGTTATAAAAATTCAACAGAATCATTTGAGTAAAATGCTGCAGAATTTTAAAGCTAGGAATAATTTTATCGCTTTTTTGCATTACAAAGAACTGCGGGGCCTCGTAAAAAAATAGTTTGCAACTATAAAATAAAAATAGTGCATGTGCGGATCATTAAAAATCTTGAAGATAAGGTATATATATATATATATGGTAAATGAAAATTCCTGTTCGAAGAAGAGAAGGCGAACAAAGAATCATTAAATGTCCACCTTTCATTATATGGTGGTTTGAAATTTGTTTTTTCTTCCTCTTCTGTTGCTGTGATGGGTGCATTGGCCAGACAGTCGGTCGGTTGGATCGTCAGAAGATCTCGATATTCACATCTTGAAAGCTGACGGCACGCGTCTTCGTGGCAAGGTGTGCCTCTCTCACACACAAGACTCCCTGTTTCAGCATCGTCCCATTCGGTTATATTCCGTTCTTCGAGAGAGTGAGATGGGAGCAGCTGTTGTCGAGGAGCGCATGGCGCGTGCCACCAGGTACCTTACCTATATAATAAAAAGGAGATAATGTCGGGGTGCACGATGGTACACGCGGCGGCCAAAGAACTCGTCGAAGAAGAGGGGCCCCGCGCAGATAACAGAACCGACATCGATTTTCCCCTTTATGCTTTCTTTTCCTCCATGGCACGAGAGAGTAGTAGCCTTCTTCTATATGACCATTTATATTTATATGCATATATACATTTCTACCTTATTTAAAGATTCTTTACAAATTTCCCCCTTTCGGAGAAAATAATTATTATTATTTCCCTTCTAATGTCGTTTTGTGCACGAGTTTTAACGAAGCCACTACTGCCGTCTGTACTTGTCGTCACAAATGTTGAGCCATTACTGACAGTTTGAATATTATAACTCTTTTTGCTATTCTTGACAAGCCTCTTTTGTAGGCTTTGTACTTTATACAGAGGCCTATTCTGAAAAGTTTGGTCGAAAAGTCCAACTATCATTATATATATAGTAGAGTGGAAAGAAATTTTTAAATTTCTGTTCATTACACTATTGATGTATAGTTAAAAAATAATCGTTCAGTTGACCCAAAAAGTACTGTACCCAAAACTACTGTTAAATTACAAAAATCTGTTTGAAGATTAACTAATCCGTTTATATTAAATTCGGTTAAGGACTTTAGAATATAAGGCATATTGATATTGAGACAATTTATGAAAATTGTTCCACTGAAGGTAAAATGATGCTACTCAAGAGAATCATTACGTAGGTGTGAAATATTAAAGTATATTAAAATGATTGTAGAGTATATAATATTATAATAAAAGGAAGTAATACGGGGACTGCTGTCCTTGATGGTGAAACGGAAGGAGTTACGCGTTGGAAAAACAAGTGAACATTATGGAGAAGAGAACTATTTGTCGTTTTATCTTCAAGGTATCACCTTGACAAGTAGCAGCGCGGCTGCAGATCATCTCGAAGTCAGCCTAGCATAACGAAGACCAACAGGGCCCGCATTGTTCTGCCTTTCTGAATAAATACTAATTCTCCTAACCCACGCTCTCTTGCAAGATACTAGACCAGTTCCCACGAATAGCCTGCACGCGAATCCAATGTACCGGTTTCATGATCGGAGGCACTTTACTGCATAGGTTATCCGAAATGCGAAGCTGTCGTATTCCGAGAGATCTACATCGAATGTCGGTCGTAAATTTTCCTCCTTTTTTGTACCTACAATATATATATATACGAATACCTAATTCTCAAGGTCTTTGACAATTCCGCATCGCAGTCAATTTCTAAAAAGTTTATATCTCTAAAAATTAGAAATTATCTACTACGAAAACATTCCTTCGAATCAACCTCTTACTTTTTTTCTTTTTAAAACAACCGCATTTAATGTGCATTTCCAGGAAACTCTTTGATCCAAATCATTAGTTTGCGGTTAAAATCAGCAAAAATTTGAAAAACAGTCATAATAATGATCAGCAGATTATCAAACATGTGGAAATGTAGAAATATTTCTTCTTCTGTTTTTTTAAAGTGCAAATAAAAGAATCTTGTGAAAGGTGATAAAGCTCGTGTTTCTCGTGAATTTGAAACCCCCTTAGAAAATCTTGAAGGAAAAATTGTTTCGCGTAACTGGAAGACCTTGCGGTTCACAGTATACAACTCATTAGCGACATTCCATGTCGTTGGCTGACTCATCAGTATTGCCTTTAGCTTCCATACAACTCTGCATACCACGAGACATAAGCTCGCATTGTGATTTCAATCTCAGTGCAGAGCCAATAAACACCCAAGAACAAAGTTCGCATGACCCAGAGTTGAAGGCGAATTCTCAAACAGTCCAACACACACACGTTTTCAATGTCCTTTATAAGCACTTCGTTATTTCAAACACAAGCAGAAGGTTGTTTCAAGAAAATTTACCCTTTCGACTATATTGCTCAAAGAAATCAAATAAATTTTTTAATCACATTCACACTTTTTTTAAAGTTATACAATCAATTCTTTTCTAAAAAAAGTTTCAACCCTTTATAAATTTGGGTTCAAAATCAAAAATTGGTACATACTTTTAGCTACTTTGATATTCAGTTTAGTATACACTGTAAAAAATTTAGGGAGTTAACGGACTCGGGAGTAGGGAGTTAAATTTTTAGAGTTAAAAATTAACTCCAAAAGAGAGTCAATTTTTAACTCCCTTCATTTAACACCCGCGGGAGTTACTTTTCCATGGGGAGTTAGCATTTGGGAGTTAAATTTTAACTCCTTTTATTTAACTCCCCTGGCATTAACTCCCAAATTGGGTGCGACTTTTATAGACTCCCTGGGGAGTTAAAATTTAACTCCTTTTTTTTACAGTGTATCAATTTGTGATAGACTTTCAAGAAAAGATTTATTTTCTTTAGAAAAGCTTACTAATTTGAAGAAGATCAATACATACGCCGATGATGAAAATTATGATTCGGAGTAGCAAAATAGTGGAAAACAATAGGAGCGGAAAAGAGGTCTTTGTCATCCGGTTGGAACGGCAAAGTTTTTCAAACGAAACGTGACGCTTAAAACGAGAGGAGAGGTATGGACTTGATAAATGATTTGCTATCGGTTAAAGTGCTGTTATGATTTTTTTTACAACATTACTTCACAGTAGGCCGAATAACAGGATATATGGTGTCCAATAAACATCCTTCATTTCTTCAACTCTGCGTCCGTTATCGACCTGTCACTCACGGTGACACATACGCATACATGCAGAATTGAAAAATTATGCGCAACACAACATGTTAGCTCGTTTTTGACTTTTCTCCTCTATTATTGATTCTATTCACCAGTTTTGCATTCGTCTATTGATGGGCAAGTTGACGAAATAAATAATTAAAAAAACAATTGAAGAAAGGTAGGCACAAGCGAAAAATTTGAGGTTATGTCTATGATCTTCGGAATAAAACAATTTAAAGAGGATCATATTTTTTCGCAATAGACTTAATTCGGTTTTTGTCTTAATTTGTAATAAAGTTAAAGCTTCTCTATAAATCAGGGAAAAAAATTAAATTTTTGTGGCAACTTTTCTTCAAGTCCGTAAAAGTCCGTTTTTTTGAAAAAAGGTTCGTAAAGTCCGTATAATTTCAATCAAAAGCGCGATGAAAAGTTCGTAAATTGTACCATATAATTTAGAAAATTTTAGAGAAATTACAAATGATTGCAGAAATTCAATTATTTTCTAAAGTAATAAAATTAAATTATTTTCAAAAAATTTAATAAAATCCATTGCAAAATTTGAATTATCTTCAAAAGAAATAATATTCGTTAATAGAATTCAAGTATTTGATAATTTGTTGATAACAATTTTTTATGGGAATTGAATTTTAAGAAACGTTCAATTCTTCAATAAATTATTTAATTGCGTTTTATTTTTATTTAAATAATTGAATTCTAGTAATTGAGTTCTTTTAATACTATTTTGAGTTTCTATTTTCTAATATTTATTTAATAAAAAAATTGAACTAATAATTGAAATTTCGTAAAATTAAGAAATGAATTTAAAAATTGTCAAAGAACTTTTTCGAAAATTATTAAAAATAATCGATAATCGATATAAAGAAGAATTTTAGATAAAAATTGTGAAAAATAATATTTGAATTGATAATGATTTTAATTATTATAAATTATTTTTATTAATAATTAATATTAATCATTATAAAACATGAAGACTCGAAGTTATCGATTTCTTCATGTTTTATAGTTATGAAAAATTGAATTTCTGGTTTTAATTAAAATGTTCTCTTATATTTGTTTCGGCCTGATTCTATTTTTGTCAGCTGGACCGTAATTTTTAATTTTTGGTCCGTAAAGTCCGTATTTTGAAATACTTTCACTGCTTCGTACCCTGTAAAAATCAAATAGGAACGAACAATAATAATAGACTAAATGGGATTAATAGATAATAAAATGTAAATAATGGACGATAATTAAAACGATGGACCTACGTTTCGAAAATGTTATTAAGTTATTAGTGGATACAAACGATTATCTGGTGAAAAGACCCCTTATTGGATGAGTGATGCGAGAGTACCAGTTTATATATCATTCTATTGAAAGTGGATGTCTGACATTTAGCGCGTGGCATTTGACTTGGCTTCGCAGCAACAACAACCCTCGTTAAACAAGCCCCCAAGCAATTTCCTCTCCGATCACGGGACCATTATAAAGAGAGAAGAACACATCTCTCCCATGGCTTTACGGGTGACATAATACTGTCATCTCATATACCCATGTGTATTCTTCCCACACCAGCTTTTCAATGGCGCATTGTGTGCATATACAATGTAAGCCACAACGTAAAAATTACACAGGATCAGGTATTCTCTTCCACTCAGGATCCATCTATACACCCCTAAGTAAATTGTCAATATTTACTGCACCACACACAGCATTAAGAAACTTTATAGCCACTGTATACAAAAGGTCAAATATCTAATTATTAAAAAACGCCCTGCGGCTTTCTATACAGTAAACTCTCTTTTAGTGAAAAGTATTTCATTTTTTTAATTAATTATAATAATATTAATGTGCAATTGTGTATCAATTAGTGCAATTGTGCGCTCAGAAGAAAAAATTCATCCAAATTTTTGACATCATTTAGATTCACTTTAGTATCAATTACTTTTAAAAACAGTGTACTTAAATGGTAAGTAATGTTGTCAATCTTGAATTAAGAAAATCTAATTTTAGTTTTATTAAAACGAGTATAGACCGTTTTTAAAGTTTTATTAAAACAAGGTTCTAAAAAACGTTTTTAGTTTTATAAAAACAAGGTTTAATAAACCGAAAATTACTTTTTTTTATTATTCAAGATGCAATAAAAACAAATATCTATAGTCTAGACTATGAGTTTTTATTTCAGATCCAAATACCAGAAACATAACCTAAATTTTTCTGTCCAACCTGAGTACATACCCATTTTTCCCAATGAACGGCCTTAAAAATAATAAACCTAAACCATACATCTGTTCAAGATCTTTAAAATATCACCTATACATATGTTTTGAAAAGAAATAAAATACAATTACCAGCAATAAAATTCATCTTAATATTAAAAAAGAAAGAAAGAAAGAAATTATTAAATTTGCCTGTTGGAAATTAATTTTTTCAAATGGCTTTGACTTTATCCCTCAAGGCCTTATCTCTGCGTTCATCATATATAAGTATGGGATGGGATGGGATGAGGAGTCTGTTAAAATGATTCGTGAAGGTGCGCCCGAAAAACGGCGAAGCATGCGATGACAGATGTTGGCACAGCATTAGATAATTAATCCGAAATGGGAGGATTGAGAATAGCGGGTGTGGAGAGATTATTACCACGGTGTTTATTTTTATTATGCCATCAATCGGAGGGAGAGAAGGGACCCTCGCCTTTTTCTCATTTGTGTGTCTCGTGACTTTTTATCTTTTCTAACTTTTTTTTTTATATTAACTTGGCAAGTCATATACATTAAAGCATCAGTCTCAATAATGTAAAGAAAAAGAGATGGATTTTTGAAAATGATACACGGAATAATTCAATAAAGCATAGACATATGTGAGGAGAAAAGTATATAAGCATGTATAAAAGCATAAATGTGCCTTTCACTTTACTCCTCACTGGACCTCGTTAGACTGCAATTAATCAACTGTTCAACTAATTTGTCGTCAAACCACAAAGAACAAGGGGAGAAATTTTATAAATGGGAAAAGTATACATATAAAATTCCAGACTGTGATTAATATTTAAGGGAATATGACTAAAACAGATTTTTTTAGCGAAAGACATTTTCTTCTTTTTTTAAGAAAGAAGAAAATGTCAGGATTAGCAAAAAGAATCACCGATAACATTAACATCAGGCTTCGTATTTAATTTTACAATAATAATTAATTTTTTAAAAATAGTTTATTGAATAATATTGAATTCTTTTAAACAATTTTAATAACATTTTATAGGAATAATTACGTTTTTCGAAAAATCCGATTAAAATTGTATTAAAAATGATAATTGAAATCCTGCAAAAATTTTTATAGCTTCTCAAAAATTTCGATTTTGCAAATTTGTTAATAATTCAATTTCTGTGGAATTATTAATATTTATTATAAAAATTGTAAATGTTTAATTAGAATTTTGACAAAATTTCTTTTTAAATAATAGAAATCTTTTGGAAAATTTTATTAAAATAGTGTATTTTTAAAAACATTGAAATGTGAATATAGTTTTTGAAAATAATTGAAATTTCAAAAATTCATTGAATTTTGGACTACAATTTTCTATTGTTTATAAAGATAATTGGAATTTTGACCAGAATTTATTAAAATTTTTGAAAATAATTGAATTTTGGGAATGAATTTTTCATTGTTTTTTAAAGATAATTGACATTTTGACCAGAATTTATTATATTTTTGCAAATAATTGAATTTTGTAGAAGAATTTTATTATTTATTAATATAAATGAAATTTTGACTAGAATTTATTGAATTTTAGACAAGAATTTTATTATTTATAAGGATAATTTAAATTTTGATGAGAATTTATTAACATTTTTGCAACTAATTGAATTTTGAAGAAGAATTTTATTATTTATTAAGATAATTAAAATTTTGACCAGAATTTATATTATTTTTAAATATCATTGTAATTTTAACGATAATTTATTAAAATTTTGTTAAATAATTGAATTTTGGACCAGAATTTTATATTGTTTATATAGATAATTGAAATTTTGACCAGAATTAATTATATTTTTGCAAATAATTGAATTTTGGGGAAGAATTTTATTAGGTATTAAGGTAAATGAAATTTTGACCAGAATTTATTAAAATTTTTGAAAAGAATATAATTTTGGACGAGAATTGTATTATTTATAAAGATAATTTAAATTTTGATGAGAATTTATTAACATTTTTGCAAATAATTTTATTTTTTATTTTTTAAAAGAGAGGATTTCCTTCTACTTTTTTTTTGTTATCAACAACAGGCTTAGTACTCAATGTTTAATTTTGAAAAAGTGTCAAAAACGATTTGTTTTTTAATTACAACTTTCATTCTTCAATCATTTTTTACTAGAAATTTTCAAATTGAATTTTTTTTTAATTTTATCCACTTTGTGAATTTTTTTTTAAAAGTAATTGAATTTTTTTAAAGAATTTTAAGAAAATTTTCAAGAATAATTGTCCTTTTTGAAGAATTCCTATTTAAAATTGTACTGAAAATAATTGAAATTAAATCAAACCTATTAAATAACTGAATTCGTGTGAAAATTTTATTATTTATGAAAATCACAGATATAACGACAATAAAAAATAAAGTTTATAGAAAAATAAATATGACTGTTTTGAAAAAAAAGTTTAATTCGTAGGAGGAATTTAATTAAAATTATCTTGAAAATAATTGAATTCTTCTAAAAACTTTATCACAATTTTTTAAATAAGCTATACCAAAAAATAAAATTCTGCTAAAAATTTAGTTCGATTTTTCATTTGATCTGCATTTTTGGTATATCAATTCGTTATTGCAATTTGATACTTTTGTGTAAGTGCGGTGTTAACTTTCAAGTTAAGAGTGCAGAAGAGAAAACTACATTTGGCGTAAAAAATAATAAGCCTATAGGTACGTGATGAATGTGTAAAATAAAAAGAAATTAATTTTTTAAAGAAGAGTAGGATTAATGCTTCATGTATATACAAATGATAAGAGAAACTTTATCATTCACGTGTTAATGATATCGTAATGAGAATGTTTGTTACATGCATGCACTTGGAAGTTTTATATTATATTATATTATATTTATAAAGAAATACTAAAATTCAGATGAAGATTATTTTACTGTACTTTAAACTAAAAGAAAAATTGTATCATGTATAAGATCTTGTGGAAAAAATGATCAAAAATTTCTTATGCACTGTTAAAAATCTGACTCCAAATTTTACTCTAAAAAGTTTCTAATGATTTTGTTTCAATCTTGAAAAGTGTGAATTCTTCCATTTTGTTGGTTTCAAGTTTTTAGTAAATCGAATCAAGTGAGAGTATTCACATACTTTTTCAGATTAAAGTATATAATTTTCAATCTTTCAATCTCAAAAGTTCGAGTCCGATTTTTAACAGTGTGGGATGAGAATGTAAAAATTAAAAAATAGTAGCTTAACATAACATTCACAGTAAAAAGTGAATCTTATTTTAAGATCAGTCTTAAATTCATAGCACTCTCTGCTCTAATGTTAAAGCATACAGAATTCATTGCTTAGATTCAGCATTGATTGTCTTAAAAATGTAGCGACTTGATTTAAGACTATACCTTTCTGTCTTAAAATAAGACTTTCTTTTTTACTCTGTTTCGATGACTGTATCTTGAAAATGACTGAAATGACCTGATAAGAAGGAAAAAGTGAAAATAACCTTGACATGTTGAAACTAAATTGAAATAATGGAATGAGATTAAAGTTTCGATGCCGATTACTGCGGTGTTGCTTGGCTACGAATTTACTCCACCCTCTTTGATCAGCCTTTGATTTGCTCCACTCCCCTAAAAGGCAGCAATGGCGCCTCTTTTCCCCGGTATATAATCTTGTGCTATTTGTAGTTTCCTGAGAAGAATTGAGGATTTCTAGGAAAGAATTTTTTTTTTTTTTTTCAAAGGAAGACACCCTGTGCGCCAGTCTTCCTGAGTGAATTAGTTAGTGTAGAGTAAGAGAGAAAGAGAGAGAGGACTAGTGGAAAGGTAGGGAGGAGTGGATGAGGGGGCGACAGTGGGGCAAAGAGGTTGCGAGAGCGAGGTCCCCAGGTATTGATCCGACTGGCTAGCTGGCTGCCTGGCTGGCTGATTTTACTCCGCTCGGAGGAGGACCATTATGGATGTAGTCATACGGACATGTGGTAGACACGACGATACGTGCACGCCAACATTAAACTGACTCTGTGTGTACGTGCGCCAAAGAGGTACGGCGTTGGTGGTTCGCGTAGCCAGGCAACCCGGACTGATTCCAACCGCACCCTCAATTACCCAATTTATTATTCATGTTGTTAATCACTCGCCTGATGAATCCACTTGGGGATCTGCTTTTCGAATCGCTGCGAATTCGTGTGACCAATTTGGTCAGAAATTATCTGTTTTCAGTCATATTGATGTTTCATTCCTTTTGTCTCAATCCTAATGCGATCAATTTGGTTATAGAAATGATCAGTTTTGAGTCAAGTTGATGTTTGATTCCTTTTGTCTCAATTTGATGTTCCTAGAAACATTATGATTAGAAACAAATCAAAACTTTGTGATATGATAAGCTTTTCGCTTTTTGGCATTCCTTTCAGCAATCATAAGATAAATTAGAGACAATGAAATCGTTATTTAAGAGTCACTTGGAAAATTTTAGGTCTTAATCCTTTCAGTTCGTAAACATTTGCCCCTTTTTTCTGAATTGTACATGAACAATATAAGAAGAAGTTCTATGATGCTAGGGATGAAGAAGATTCCTTAAATGGCCCTGGAATTGACTAAATTTTGTTGATTCCTTATCAGCATTGGCAAAGCTTTTCCAAGGATACTAGAGAAACAGAAACAAAATCAAAATGTACCAAAATGTCGCAATACTTTGCCCCGATTTGTCATCCTTAAAAAACAGTCTTTATCGCACTTTGTTTTTCCATTCTCTCGCGAATCTTTTATGAATAGTTTCTTTCGGATATAACCACACTGTAAAAAGAAGGCCTCTTATTTTAAGATACTTTGGTAGTCGCACTTTTAAGTTGTTTCCAAAAAAGTTATCCAAAGCAATGCATAGTTTCTAAGATAGAAGATGGAAAAATAAGATGTTTTAAAAGTGATTATAATACATTATAATGATGATTGATTTGTTTTTGCAGTGCAGAATAGAGAATAATTCTCAAGTTGAAATTACATAAAGCACTTGAAAGAGCTTGAAAGTGAAGTTTTCTCGAATACATACAACAAAGTTCCAGAAAGCTAGAAAAGTCTATTAAAGTATAAATTTTTCTTGAATGATGACCTTCGGTGAAGTACCCTCCATCAAGAGCCACGTAATATCGAAGCTATAAATGACGTGTAGATCCACTTTATATATACCTTTGATGTCATGTGCGTCGTTAGTGCTCCGAATTGACATACTGTATAATAATAATAGGTTATTTTCCCTATGTGTGTTTATTTTTTTCGGCTAAAAAAAAGATGGGGATTAAATCGAGAAAAATTGAACACACATATATGTAGGGGGAGGAGGAAAAGAGGAAGGGTGAAAAACGGCAAAGTCAGATCTCCAAGGTTCCATATAGGTGTGTGTTGGCTACAAACGGTTGCCAGGTAACGGCTAGGGAGGCTACTACAACGGGTCAATACCTGGCTGGTGCTAGTTTACCTCTGCATGAGCTAAAACGTCACCAGAGCTACTCTCTCTTTTTTTTCCAACTTCCCCTTCGCTGCAGACTTTGCTGCTGCTGACTATACTCCAACTCCCCCTTTTGGCTTCCTGGCCAACAACCCCACCCTGCCTCTGCCACCCCTATATACAAGCACATTAGCTCATCCACTCGTCCGGAGAACCGTCCAGCCACCAAGCTAACCTCCTGGACGTGAAACTTCCCGGAACTTCCAGTCTCGATCGAGTATATATAGCACACACATCGCTTCACGATCCATATCTCGAGAATATTTGATGAAGTCACTTTATAGATTATTATTGATGGACAAAAGCTGTTTAATGCTGTACGTGTGTGTGCGAGTGTGCGGAGGAACTCACACCGAAACTCAATTGCCGTGATGGTCAATTTTTAGGAAGAGAATCGATTTTATTGAAGCTTAGGTCTTTTTTAAAACAAAGAATATGCTTAGCATACCGTTTTGGATTTCAACTTGATAGATAGACTGAAAATTTTGCTCTTTTAGAAACCAAACCAATATGATGTTTTTAAACTTTGGAAACCTTACAGTGACACTCTAAAATCAAACATCTTAAAATACATTATAATCACTTAATTTTTAAAACGATTAAAACATCTTATTTTTCCTTCTTCTATCTTAGAAACTAATGCATTTTCAGATGCTTTGGATAACTTTTTGGAAACAACTTAAAAGTGACTACCAAAGTATATCTTAAAATAAGAGGCCTTCTTTTTACAGTGCGGAACCTCGATTATCCGAACTTTTTTGTAATGTTTGTAAATATTAAAGACAGTACTTTTAATTCTTTTATCCAACGTAAAGATCTCTTAAAAATCAAGAAATTTTATTGACCAATCATTGATTTTTAATGCACTGTAAAAAAGGGTATGATTTCGGTATTAAAATAGAACTAAAATCCGATTTAGTATATACCAAAATTGGTACTAAATTAGTACCTCTGTTTTTATTTGTTTTAAATATATATGTAAATGTTTTAAATTAATACTTACTTTTTAATTAATAAAAACTTTAAAGAAGACTCAAACGCCTTATATTAAATAGTGCAAAATAATCGAGGGTCCCTATCAAAGAACCGGTTATAATTATTTTAAGCTCAAAATCATTGCCCTGTAGAATTAGAACAGCCGAATAATTAGAATGTTTTCAATCCCAATTTTTTGAGAAACATTTTGATAATCTTTAAACAAATGCAAAAATGTTTTCAAGAAATTGAAATTTAAAATCCTTCTTTAAGTTTAAAAAAGTTATAACCGGTTCTTTGATAAGAACCCTTAATTTCAAAGCCTTTATTTCTCGATAAATATAAACAAAAATGGCAATTTTTATATATTATAATCGGAACTAAGTTGGGCTAAACGAGGTTCAACTGTATATTGTTATATTTTTATTTTTCTACATGAAAGTATTTTTAAGATGACATTTATTGCCATATCTATCATAATTGTGTTGTCTGACGTATGTAGAGCAATAAATAATCACTTATAAGTTACTTATAAGAGTAGCATTTATAACTTTGAAGCAAACTACATAATAATATATACCTAATAATGGTAACATGTAAAATTCATGTATGATAAGTATACTTTTATACATATAACACTTTACATCTAAGTTAAAGAAAAAAAAACAGCATTAAAAATAGAACCTTTTTATTACATCACGTGATGGTTTAAAATTTTAATTTTAATTAGCTACTGTAAAACAAATCTTATTTCAGCACAGAAAAGAAGTTGACAAACTTTCTGAATTTTTAAAAAACAAAAGTTTTTAGAGTTTTAAAAATTAATGTATTTTATAAATTTTATCGAATGGCTGTAAATTTTTGTTCAGATTTTCGTCATTCACAAATATTATTGTCGCATTCAGTATCTAAGAAAAATTCTCCCTATAAATTTGATCTATAGCAAAAATGTTTACTATAATTAAAATTAGTGACTGATTTTTTGCTTATTTATATTAAATGCTTATTATTAAATGTTAGTAAAAAATTAGTTAAAATAACTATTTATTAGTAAAATTTCCTAATTCAAAAACAAAAAGTCAGGCACTAATTTAAATTATAGTAAACATTTTTACTAATACAAATTTAGAGAGTTGGTTTATTTTTACGATTTTCTTGAATGAAAATTTTTTGAGAATTAAAAAAAGGATTTTTGCTTTAAATATAAATTTAACTTTTTTCTGGATGCACTTTAAAAGTATATGTGTGGAAGAAATATATTCTCTGCGAGTATACTGAGTATATTGAGCAAAAACGTTATCAGGGCTTCCACCAACGCCCAATACCTCCCCTTTTTCCTACTCTTTAGATTGCATCCCCCACCCATTTCATCCCTCCAGCTTTGCCCTCTTTGAGATAACGGATCACTTCTCAGATAACCTTTCTCAATGACACAGATATCGAAGAGCCCCATTTATTCTAAACTATTATAATATTATTCAAAATTATTCTATTTTCGGTCTATGATACTTCCCTTTTTTTTGAGCCTGTCTGGTGGTGAATTTGGAAAAATTCAAATTTCGAAAATTAATATTTGAAAAATTTAAATTTCAGAATTCGAACTTGTAAATTAAAACTTGGAAACTCAAAATTGTAAATTAAAATTTGACAATTCAAACTTGGAGATAAAAATTTGGAACTTCAAACTTGTAAATTAAAATATGCGACAATTTAAATTGGGGGTTACAAATTTTGAAAATTCTAACATGAAAATTAAAAATTGAAAATTCAAATTGGAAAATTCTAACATGAAAATTCAAATTGAAAAAAACTTGAATTGTAGAAAAAAATTATAATTTTCCAATGACATTTTTGGCTGGATCGATAAAATCGGACTTGTTTTAATTTACAGGGAGCATATAGCATAATCAACGGCGCACATCTTTGATGAATATTTTTGGGGACTTTGAGAGATCAGTATCCTTTGTTCGACTCTTCAGGATGCATAAACTTCTAAGGTAAAGGTCAATTTCATTGCATAAAATGTTCATGTTATAAGGTATATATAATGTATAAACGAAATAGCGGAATTAAGGTTTGAATATGTAAGAGGCGAAATGGTTTTAATATGCATGAATTACTGCGACGTTTGATCATTTTGACCTTGCTTTTTTTGTTATAAAGATAAATCTCTATAGCGAGAGGCAGATTCGATTTTTATATTTCCAACCGTTTCTGAAGCGATAGAAAATTTCACCTTGAGCCAGAAAATTGTTGAAGGAAGCCTTCTCTTTACAGAAAAAGGGCAGGTTCTTACTAGGACATTATTGACGAATTTCTATCATTTTTCCTTTGCCTCTTAGTTCTTTTTTAATGTTCTTCTTCTTTTAATGCCTTTCTTCTTTAATGCATTTCTTTTTTAATGTTCTTCTTCTTTTAATGCCTTTCTTCTTTAATGCATTTCTTTTTAAATGTTCTTCTTCTTTTAATGTCTGCCTTCTTTAATGCATTTTTTTTCGATGTATTTCTTATTTAATGTATGTTTTCTTTAATATATTTTTCTTTATTTTATTTTTCTTTAATTTATTTTTCTGTAATGTATTTTTTCTTTAGTTTATTTCTTCTTTTTTCTAATGTTCCTTCTTCTTTTCGATGAGATTTAATGATTCTTTTTCTAAAAGTGGAAAAAATTCTTCTTAAAGTATTTTAATTTACACTCATCAGTAGTCTCATTAACGCTGCGAAGATTGTGTAATGTATTTTGCCTCTGGAAATTTTGTATCTGCGTCATGGTTAATTTAATGAAAATTTATTTTTTTTTCCCCACTGTATATGAAAATGAGTTTTAACTATTAAACGTTTTGAGGATTTTAATGAGGTTATTGGTTTTATCTGTCGTGAAGAAACGGATAAGAAGATAATATTTTATAGGTGACATCCATTAATTTGTGGAATACAATATTTTTCTTTGTTGCTTTCTATTACAAAGTTTTTTTGTCTCAGTTTTTTAATTAAATCTTTATCTCATTTTTATCTTGTTTTGAATTTGGCGCCTAAGGTTCATGAAATCGCCGCCTAGATGGAATAAAAATTAACTCATAAACGAAATGGGGCGAATAGAATATTCGGACATAGAAAATGGTTGTGGAGAAGTAATAATTTCTATGTTAACTAAATTTTATACTTGAATCAATAATTTTAGTGAATAGTATTTATTTGTGTCAAACAATAAATTATATTTGCTTTAAGTATACGAAAACTATTGATTTAAATACTATTTGTACAATTAGTATAGACTGAAATAAAAATTATTTATCTCAAGTATAAATATTTAATTGACCATAGTCAAGTGATCGGTTATAATTCTTGAATCAGATAAATTTCTTTTTATTCTTAAAGTCTAGGAAAAATTAGACCGTTTGGAAAACTTGGCAATGCGTCAGAAAAATATTAACACCTTGTGTTGTTCCTTCTTCCTATCTTTTTCAGTTTCAAATTCATCTTACAGATAAAATTTTTTTCCAAACTTTGAAGAATCATATACCTTTTCTTTTTTGACAAGAAAATTATAAAATTGATTTAAAGAAAATTTCCACCTGCTCATCCAAAATTCTCCATCTTTCTCTCTATAGAAAATGGATTTTTGACAGTTTCCAATTAGAAGAGAACATCAGGTGAGCACGTGCTACCGAAACAAGCTGCTCGATATCTCACAGGTTGATGCTTTTTTTTGAGTTTTAGAGGGTTTTAAAATTTGGAGAGAGAGAGAGAGAGTGAAAAAAAGAAACAGGTGCATTCGTTTTTTGGAAGTTCGCTACAATTTTGTGTATATACAATATAAATATATATGAGCGCGAAAGAGGGATGAACTTTAGGACTATTCTTCGTTGTAGAAGATTCAACGATCGTTGAACTCGCAATGGTGCTGACAGGACATGTACTCCCACCTTCTTGGTATGAAAAAGTCTCTCTCTCTCTCTCTCTCTTGCCTCGCCAACTCACCTGGTTCTCCCGGCTTCCCCTTCTGTTGAGAACAAGTCCCCTCTCTATGCTTTATTTCTTCAACGCCTTTTCTCCTCTCCGCGCGAATCGTGTGGCGTCGCATCATTTATTTATTTTCATTTCTTAAATATAGTTGAAACTTGAGTTCTTTTTTAATTCACATCTTTAGATTGTTTTATGTTTTTTTGAGGGAAAAAATGAATCAATGGTAAAAAAAACTTGGTTTTTTTTATATCTGTCGAAAAAGTGTCTTAAGAAGACCTTAAGAAGACATTAAGAAGACCTTTTTAAGAAATTCCGCAACAGGAATTTTTCAAACTTTATCTTTTTGTTGAAGAAGAAATTTCCTTTTGAATCACTCGATATTTTAGATCTATTTACTAAATTGTTTTTAAATTACCCTCTTTTTGGGATTTATTTTTCAAATTAATATTACACTGTAAATAAAAGCTTCTAAATTAGAGCTGATTTTGGTATGAAAACAGAAGAAAATTACGATTTAGTACCAAAATTGGTTCTAAATCCCTAATTAATATTATAGTAATGATCGTTTTTTTAGACCTCTTTAAATTTTGTTTTCCTTTGGTGTATTTTTTTTTGAAACTGCGACTTTCTCGATTATCATCGAAGTTGTTTGAATTGTCAGAGAATTGAAAGGTGTGAATACTAATTCTCTTCATCTTCTTGCTGATCAGCTACTATAACTTATGCGCTTACCTTTACTAAATAATTGCCTATTCAGACACTCAATCCGCATATTCATGCCGAGCGCGGTACCAATCCGGGACTGTCGCCAAGTGTCATATGAGAGCATTTCCACGAAGCCAGATAAAAAGCCTCTAGCAGGTGAAATATGATGTTTTCTGATGGATACGATGGGCATTTAATCATTTTTATCGATGTATTTCTATAATTATTTATATTTTATATCATTAGCATTTTTTTCTTTGGACAATTTGTCATTGTAAATATTTTTCTTCAAATCTTCTTCAAAATATATATGATTGTTTTGGGTCCCAGTCGATTTCTCTGTAAGTTTAAGGTTTTCTAGTTTTCGTAATTCTAAACAACTTTTGTATTTTTGGCTAATTGCTTAATACCCAATCTTTAATCTTCTTCTTCTTCTTCCAGTTTTTGGGTTCCAATCGATTTCTCTGCAACTTTAGGGTTTTGTGTATAGTTTTCTTAATTCTGAACAACTTTTCTATCTTGGCTTAATACCCAATCTTTAATCTTTTTCTTCTTCTTCTAATTTTGGGTCCCAATCGATTTCTCTGTAACTTTTGGGTTTTGTATCTAGTTTTCGTAATTCTGCGAACTTTTCTATAGCTAATTGCTTAATACCCAATCTTTAATCTTCTTCAAAATACATTATTGTTTTGGGTCCCAATCGATTTCACTGTATAACTTTAGACTTTTCTTAATTCTGAACAACTTTTCTTTCTTCGATAATTGCTTAATACCCTAAAGTTACAGAGAAATCGACTGGTGCCCAAAAGTAATACATTTTCCGCGAGGTCGTTTGAATTAGGATTTTTAATTAGGAATCAAATTTACAAAATTGATATACCATTTTTTATTTTTAGTATCTATATTTTCCAGCTTTATACTTAGTTCCTGTTTGGAATTAATCACGCTTACGAGCGCAGATTTCGATCCTCGAAAGCTACTTGCTGCAGGTGAAATTTAATCCTAAGTCTCGGTTGAAGGTCGCAAGTAAAAAGACAATACGTTACAAT
This sequence comes from Leptopilina myrica (nomen nudum), assembly GCA_032872475.1. Classification (NCBI taxonomy): domain Eukaryota; kingdom Metazoa; phylum Arthropoda; class Insecta; order Hymenoptera; family Figitidae; genus Leptopilina; species Leptopilina myrica (nomen nudum). The sequence continues at coordinate 1,842,543 of CM065459.1, read as the reverse complement.
TTCAAAAATATCCACGTGCTATGAAAATCACTCTCCCCTATTCTCTGTGAATCTCAAAAAAAGGAAATTGCGCAGAATAAATTAAGTCTATGCTTCTATTAAATTCTCACATTAAGAATATATTTATAAACCTATGCGCGGTACTAGTTCGAATTGCTTCGCTTTATTACTAATAGAAGAAGATGGAAATTTATTATAATTACCCATCGTACTCGAAAGATCGTCAGGAGATTAGTTTTCAGATATTTTTCCATTTCGAAATACGCTTCAGATCCTACACTGAGAAAATTGGATATTAAAAATCCTAATATAGATATTAAGAAAAGATGCGGTATTTCATAACATCTAGGTGTTGTGGTTTAATATCTCGGATGTTAACAAGTATAATCTAGATATTAAAGCTCAATATCCATTTTTCTCAGTGTAAACAAGCATTTCTGTAAATTGGATATAGAAATAGTTGATTGCACGGATTATAATTATAGTTTCGTTTCGAGGTATGCTCGAAGTACCTTGTTTGATTTGTACCAACAAAAAAAAACATGTTTCAATTATCCTGATTTCGAGTTTTTCGGTCTGATAAAGAAAAAAACATTCTTTGAGAGAGGATGCAGAGGTTGTTTCCTGCGCTCCTGCGTAAGAAAAGGGCTCCACCCCGGATTCCGATGTTCCACATTCGAAATTGTAGGTTATGCTCGCTTAATAATGAATCGCGTGAGTAAAATTATCTGTGCTTCCTTGATTTTTGACATGTTCGATTGACCTCGTGACAATGTTTTAATTTTTCCTTCTACTTCTCTTTTTCTGTAAAAATAGGTATGGAAAGAAATATATATGGAAGCATAAAATATGCTCCGTACTAAAAATTATTTGCAATAGAAATGTGATTATGAAATGAGGAAGAAGATGATGATGTAACCTTGTCGATAAAGAGTATTATTTGGAATGAATGTAGAAATTAGTTTTATGCGAAGAAACAGTGACTGCGCGATGGTATATAGAAGATGTGCGCATATAACGGTTGGAATGTATATATATATTTGGAAAGTGTTTTTTTCTTTTTTTGGATTTGAGGAAGTGGAAAAAATAAATCCCTATGTATTCTCTGTTTCGGAGGCATCGGAAAGTCTTTCCGGACGTAATTCTGTTTAATCGAAGGAGGATGTGGAGTCGGTTAAACCGAAGTCAGTCAGTTTCATTTGAACGTCAGCTGCCCGGATGTCTCCCCCATCTGTGGGACTCGTGTTGCAGGGAACAGAGGCACCCATGTGAGACACCTTCTCCTGTGCTCACTCACTCGTCTGCTCGCTCAGGTGGACCTGCAGACGCACGTGCACACGCGAATACGAAAGCATCCATGTACTCGCATCTGGATAAGCTACACTCGCAACTTGCCCAAGCTTACGAATACCATCCATGATCGTCAAAGACACTTAAGACTCGAACCCTACAAGCGTAACCGTATTTCTCCTATACCTTTAATTTACAACTCTTCCAGAGTTTTCAGAGAGAGGGCAACTTATCTTCTAAATTCTCCTTTTTTTACTCATCCTCTTGTTTTCTCTTCTCACTTGGAAAATAGATGACTTTTTAGGTATTTTAAAACCGGACCTACAATAGAAAAGCGGTATCCTACATCTTAAAACAAAATGTTTGCTAAAGTATATCCTATTTAGGATCTTTCGAATTTTTATACAAACTCTACTTCTAATGCATCAAATTGGGACAAAAATGATGGAATCAAAAATGTTCCTTCTCAACGCACTTTTGATACCCTGTTTGGTGTCAATTTAACATCATTACTGCTTGGTGCAATATTTAAGGCTTGAAAAATTGAGTTACAATTATGGTGAAATAACTCTAGTCCTCTTGCATGTATCAAAGCAGAATATGCAATTTGCAATTCCTTTAAAGCATACCATTATTCCTACACGTGATAATATTCTGTAATTTTTTTTCTCGCGACTCTCGAGATTGTAACTAACCGTTTTTCCTATAAGTGAACATAAAAAAACACGAACTGAATGAGAAACTACAATATTATTTCTATACGGACGCTGTTGGTGTATAATTGTTGTTTTAATGCGATATCCCACGCGGGAGGGTTGAGTTTGTGCGCGTTGAAAATGCGTAACAGAGGAGCATACAGATAGTATTTATTATACCAAGTTCGAGAAACAGTTTTCTCCAAAAAGTACCCTAAATCTTAACCAGTTTTGAAAACCGCATCCAAAATTTAGCATCAACCATTGATCCTAAAAATTCGGATCATATTTTGTTACATTTTCGGTATAATGTGCAAATTCGTCGCAATCTGGGGCCTTTTATTTTAAAATTTTAAAAAATAGTAGAAAGCAACTAATTTAGAGAGTAGTGTGGAATATAGCATGTATGATATACAATATATTGCAGTATAGAATCGTCAAAGTTTTTATGTCTTCGTCTCCCGAGTAAAAGAGACTATCTCTCGCTTGCGAGACGAAGACATAAAAACTTTGCGACGAGATCTTAACTTCTCTGCTTGATAAAAATGGATAAAAATTCATTATACAATATATAGGCACGATTAGATTAGATTTTTATTACATAATATATAGTTGCAGTATATATTTAGTTCCTGACAAGAATGCACATGTTTGATAAATAAAATTCATATATATATATGCATTAGAAAAAAAGGATTCTTTTTTTTCAAGAAGAGTATATAGTGTTTGGAATCATGTATGCTTTCCACTTTCCACATATCAAGTGATGTATATATACAGCGCTGATTCCTGGAATTCTTCTTCTGTCTTGCATTTTATTCCTCACTTCTCTCTATTGTTTGAAATTCTTAGAAAAGAGTAGCGAGAAAATCTATTGAATGAATGACTCTCATTCGTTTAAATCTGATGCGCAAAGTGACTTTATCTTTATTGAAAAAGATTATACTGGAATCGTAATACATATACTGTTGTGATTAAATAGTAAATAAGTGTTCATTTTTAATTATCGGTTTATAACTAAACTATAATAATAATTTATTTATTTATTTATTTATAGTAAAATAGGTAATCAAATTTAATTATAATAATAATTACAAAAAAAAATTTCGAAATTGAAATATTTTCGATATCTACCATTTTAATAAAAATTTTCGCAAAAGAATTCAATTGTTTAAAACAATTTTTTATGAAATTCTTTGCAAACATTAAATTATTATCGTAAATAGTAAAATTTTTACAGGAATTAAATTATGTAAAACACAATTTTTATAGGATTTAAATAAAAAAAACAATTATTTGAAATGATTTTTGTAAAACTCTTCGCAAGAATTTAATTATTTAAAGAAAAACTAAAGTTCTTCGCAAGAAATTAAAATTATTTTTATGGACACCTAATAAAATTCTTCTCAAGAATTTCAATTATTTTTATAAAAAATTGTAATAAAATTTGTTGCAAAAATTCAATTATTTACATAACTATAATAAAAGTATATACTCTTTGCAGAATTTCAATTATTTTTAATACAATTTTCAATTAATTCCTCGAAAAATGCAATTATTTTAAAAACTTTCATTCAAATGCATAAAAAATTGAATTATTTAAAAAAAAATTTAATATTTGTTTATTAGAATTTAAAAATTATTTTTAACTTCTTTTTAATTAAATTTCATGAAAGAATTAAATTATTTTCAAAAATTTTAATGAAATTCTTCGTAATACTTTAATTATTATCAAAAAATTTCAATAAAATTCATCGTAAACATTTGATTAAATTTAAAAAATTGTCAAAATTTTATTATTTCAAACTTCTTAATTTTTTAAATTTCTAACTTTTTCTGCTTGGAATTTAACAAAACAAACAATAATATTTGTTAATAGAATTCAATTATTTTTACAAAATTCGATTGATATTCGTTGCAAGAATTAAATTATGATCATAAGTTATGAATTTAAAAGAAAAAATTGAATTATTTTCAATACAATTTAAATAAATATTTTTTGATGGAATTTAATTATTATCTTAATTCCATCAAATATTTTTTATTTACTAAATTAATAAATGAATTTTGAATTAGTTTTTAAATAAATAATTTATTTTCAAAAAATTTTATAAAATTTGGTAACCGATTTCACTTATTTTTAAAAATTGTCATGGAGTTCTTAGCAGAATTCAATTAATTTCATTGTCATTTAATTTGAATTTTAAATTCTTTAAAAAATGCAATTAATCTTGAAAGTTTTATTAAAAATTTCTGAGAAAAATTCAATTATTTTAAAAAATGTTGAATAAATGTTTTATAAAAATTCGATTTTATGAAATATATGTAATTATTTAATAAATTATTAATTTTTGAAAATTATTTACAGCTAGAAAAAAATAGGGGATCAAACTATTTTTTTTGTATTTAAACAATTGAATTCACGAAGAACTTTTTAATAAGAATTGATTACATTAATTAATTAAAAAATTAAAAATATAAAAAAAATTAAAAACAGTAAAATTAATAAATTTATTTATCTATTTATTCATCATTTAATATTTTAGTTAAGAATTGAATATTAAAAGCGTTATATTGTAAATTTTCAGAAACAATTAAATTTCAGAAGACATCTAAATTGAATTTTTCGAAAATTAAAATTCTTGCAAGACTTTTAATAATCTTTAAATTATTATTTTCTAATAATAAAATGATTAAACTTTTGAATAATTTAATTTGAAACCTCCAGTAAAATTGATGGAACTTTTGAAGAAGAAGAAGATGAAGAATTACAGTTATAATTTTGAAAAAAAGTTTTTGTCACGTTTTTTAAAACTTAATGATAAATATCGAATTCTGTTCTTAATAACAAAAAACAAGAAAAAGATCCTCTCGCTAAGAAGTATAATAATATATGGAATTATTCAACCTTTCCTTACGCCTTTGTATATAATTAACTTTTTCTCTCTTGTACATATATTATATCATAAATGAGCTTCTGGTTAATGAAGATCTACTCATATTGAACATTAGAAAATATGCAAATGAAAGTGAGAATGCGATTATTCCAGAAAAGTTAATGTCGATATAAACTTGGCCATTTTGCTGGCCAACAAATCGTGAAAGTTAATTAGACTGCTTTGGTTGGATAATTTTAACCGGTTCGGTGTTTTGTATGTCACAGATATATAGACACAGGAAGCCATTTTAGTCTCCCGAAAATCAAGTTCCGAAAATGTCATTTTAACTTCCGGGATGCATCATCTCCTATATCTAGACTATATAATTTTAGTTGTTTCACTATATATGTAAAGGAAACCAGGAGGAAAGTAACACTTTTAGGCATCAGGTCAATTTGGATATTTATGTGCCTTGATGAATATTTACAGTTATAATTTTTAATGTGATTGCTACTTTTTTTAATGATTTCTGCTTCTAAATGGTTCCTTTTTTTAATGATTTCTGCTTCTAAATGGTTCCTATGTTTTAATGATTCCTGCTTTTAAATGGTTCATATTTTTTAATGATTCCTGATTCTAAATGGTTCCTATTTTTTAATGATTCCTGCTTTTAAATGGTTCCTTTTTTTAATGATTTCTGCTTCTAAATGGTTCCTATTTTTCAATGATTCCTGCTTTTAAATGGTTCCTCTTTTTCAATGATTCCTGCTTTTAAATGGTTCCTATTTTTTAATGATTCTTGCTTTTAAATGGTCCCTACGTTTTTAATGGTCCCTGTAATTACAATGTTTCTAATTACAATGTATTGCAAAAGTCCTCGGTACGAGAATAAGTCTCTTTGAAAAGCAGTTCACAAAAGGATGAGCAATTCACAAAGCAGATAACAAAGAATTTTCGTTTTCTTTTCTCTTATGTATACGATATTATTGTCAAAAATTGAAAGTCCAGGAAGAAGTGCGGGTAAATTGCGCTGAGAGACAAAGTATAAAGGGATATGTAATACAAAATGGAGAATTATTTTTTTGAGAGAAGCTGTTGAAAAATGACCAACCAACAATTATTATTTGCTTGTAGTTGAAGAGTTGGGAGTTAAAAAAAAGGGGTTTTCCACGCTGGTTTTATATGTAGTTTAAAAAGAGAGTTTGAGTTGGGATTCGTGTTAGTTGAAGAGACAGGAACGGATAAGAGGAAACGTGGGCACTCGTGTGTGACTTTCTCCCGCGGGTACACCCGTCTCTCCTTGCCAGAGGATAGCAGCACACCGTCGCAGATACACACGGACCTTGGTCTCCCCGATTGTCCGGAAGTGCTCTTTATCTCTGTCGGTTTGTCCCCTCATCGACCAAGTATATAGTGCTGAGTAAGAGAGGGGAGCTAGGAGGGGTCAACACATGAGAATGTCAGAGAGACAAAGGGAGGAACATTGCTGAAAGTCTACTATACTATATACTGTATATATAGCATATAGTATACGAAGAAAGTAAGAGAAGGAGTAAAAGAAGATAAGAATACACTCAACTGTGTTATGTATAGGTATATAGAAGAGATACAGAAAGGCACACAGAAAGGTGCGGAGAGACAAAAGATATGGAAAAGAACGAGGAGAAAATGAGACTAGGGGAACCATACGGGCAAACTGCAAGGTAATTTCCTATCCCTAACGTAAAATGTTACATTTTTATGGGAGGGGGGCACGATGGGCTGATAAAAGTGCGACTAGATATTGTGGGCAAATAAAAGAGGATGTGTGGATTAAGGGAGAATAAAGATAGGCGAGATTATAAAACTGTTGGGAATAGCGAAATGCTCTCTATTTGTTCTTTCCACTTTGAAAAATGTTTAAAAGAAGAAGGAATAGTTTAGGCTTCGCACTCTTCTACTAAAAGCTACTATTTGCTACTTTTTGGCTACTTCTTTAAGCCTAATGCTACTAAAAGCCACTTTTCTGAACAAATAGTCAAATGTAGATTTATAGTTTTCACAGCTCCATTTAAGGTTATGTTATTCAGTGGTCACGTGTCTCATATTCCTTACTATGGAAAAACGTCACACTGAATAACATGACCTTAAAAACAGTGTTAAAAACTAAAATCGTTAATGAAAAATGACCGCCAATAAGATAATAGGAAATAATTTTACTGACATTTACTCTATCAATAGTGACTGATTAGAAATTGTGTTTAACCTTTAAATTCCCCGTTTTTCCCGACTTTGTCCCAATTTTTACCGCTTTTATTTTCTCATCAAATTTAAATTAATTTCATTTCCAACATAAATCTACAATTTGGAAAATAATTGAATTAAACAAAGAATTTTTTCAATTTCCCCAAAAAAATCTTGTCTGTTCATAATTATAATGGAAAATTTGATTAATTCAATTTCATTAAAATTTATTGATACTAATTGAATTTCTGCAAAGAACTTTACTATTTATAAAAGTAATTGAATCCTTCCCAAGAATGTTATTAAATATTTATGAAAATAATTAAATGTTTGCGGAGAATTTCATTAAAATTTTTTAAAATAATTCCATTATAGTGAACAATTTAATTATTTATAAAGATAATTGAAAGTTCGGAGAGTTTCAAAAAAATTTTAAACATAATTGTATTGTTTTTTTTTAATTTTATGGAAATTTATGAAAATAATTGAATTTTTATGAAGAATATTTTTCAAAAATAATATTCAAAAAAATTCAGTAAATCGAAAAAATTTTGCTATTAATAAAAATAATTGAAAATAATTGAATTTTTTAGACAAAATTTAATCAAATTTAAAAAAAATTGCATTTTTCGTCGAATTTGATTAAAATTGTATTAAACATAATTCCATTTCTGCAATGAGTTCTATTATTTATGAAAGTAATTGAATTATTGCAAGGATTTTATAAAAACAAGTTTCAAATAATTAATTTTTTTTTAATTTTTAAAGTCTATTTTTAATAATTCAATTTCTATTAAATTTTCATTCTTTTAGAAAATAATTGAATATTTGTGAAGAATTTTGTCAAAATTGTTTTTAAATAATTCAATACTTTTTAGAAATTTTCTTAAAATAGTAGACATACAAATTATTGAATTAAGAAAAATTTTTGAAACTAATTGAATTCTTGTGGTGAATATAAATGAATTTTTCTTATTTATAGAAATATAATTGAATTTTTATAATTAATTTTAATAAAAATTCCTAAAAGTAATTTAATTTTGTCCAAGTTTTACTATTTAAGAAAATAATTGAATGTATTTCAAATAAATTTTTAAAAATAAAATTATAATTATTCGGTGACTAACTTCTATTGATTATTTAGAAAAATTTAAATAAAATTCTTTAAAAGAAGTAAATTATTTTCAATCGAATGTAAAGAAATTTCAATTACATCAAAATTTTCAATTATTTGTTTATAAAAATTCAATTATCTTGAAATAACAGAATTAAAAAAATCTTAATTTTCAAAATTTTCAAAAAAAACTTCGAACATTCAATTTTATTAAAAAATTTAAAGTGTGTATTTTTTTAAAATTAACTAATAAAAATTTGAATTATTAATCTTCGCACTAAGGAACGTGAGTACATTAGAATGTGACTCCTTATAAAATTTAATTATTTATCAATTATTAAATTAAAATACTTTGAAAATTCGAGTTTTTAAAAAGTTTTTAATGAAATTCTTTAATTCCTTTTTTTGTCACCTAGGCTACTATTTCCTACTTTTTTTTTGTCATCGATGCTACTTTTTCCTATTTTTTAAAACTTATAATGGATTGTGAAGCCTGATGCTCTCTCTTCTTTAAGGCAGAGTTAAAAATATATCCCAAATATATTCTCAAAAAATTTGGAAAACTAAAAGTTTCTTAATTATCCGGTCAGAGGATGGTGAACCCTTCAGGACAAGTTTTCTTGATAAACAAATTTTATTGTCTTTATTTTTGAACACTACAAGTGTATTGATATTAAGTGCGTAGTGTATTGAGCACTATATTGATAAATATTTTGATTTTTTGTTGTTTTTTTTGACATTGATATTTGATTTTTGATTTTTTGACATTTTTGATACTCTCTGAGCACTAAATTACATGTATACACTATAATTACATGTATTGATTTTTATGACTTTTGGCTAAAGGAAAAGTTAGGCAAATAGAAAATTAGTTTTTTTTGTCGTACAAATTTAGAACCTAAAAGAAAAAAAAATACGAGGGGAAGTAAAAGATGATGAGAAAATATGTTGAAGAGGGAATGTTTGGGGCATAAAACTGATGTCGTATTCGGGGTATATTAAGTAAAGAAGAGTTCGAAACAGTGTCTAGTCACCTGCATTGCCTATGATCCTGCAGGTAAATGTGTGATGTAGTGTAACACCTGCCAAACACCCGCCATATTAAGCGCGGGAATCGCACCAGCTTATATGCACATATACTTCCTCCATTGGAAAATCGGTCCCTATTCTCCATTGGTAACGGTTGTTGGTCTCGCGTGATAAAGCGCATGAACGCCCACCGCAGGGGAGATTTAAATTTCCGTTGGTGAATGCTTGCTTGCTTGCCTTTGGGTTCATTAGATCTGCTCATGATTTTATTATAACCAAGCGCCGCTACCGTATTGTCGCACTAATCATCTGCTTGAACACACTTTGAAAATTAAACAACGACCGAATTTTATTTATTTCAACCAAACATTCTTCTTCTAATAACAATACAATTGTGCACAATATTGTTATTAATATTGTTATAAAAATAATAAATTTATTCGAAACATAACGTGACAAATGGTACTAGTTAAGTTCTAGAGGAATTACTGAAAAAAAAGAAGATTACATAAAAGCGCGAGTATAGAAGAATAGAAAGATAATTTTTAATAAACGAATTTGTGCCTCTCATCTCTTGTGTTGACGCAACTTTCTCATATCGTTAAAATATGTAGACAAATTTAAAACATATTTTATCATAATTATTCCATTGTTGCTGGAGTAATTTGTCATGAGCAAGGATAAAAAGTGTACAGCGCAATAAATAACAAATCAAAGAGAGAATAGGAATAAAACTTTTTCCATAAAATTGATTTATCTATTTGAATTATTTTTTTCTAACTTTCTTTTCTCATAGTTTCATCTTGAGGATCTAGGATAATTTTCTGCTTCACGAGCATCTTTCCTCCTCTGTTTTCTCGAGATGTCATTTGGTCACCTCTGAGATAGTAAAAGCAACAATGGCTTCATTACGAAACAAGCCGTAATTTCTAAAATTGCTTTTTTTCTCTGCTAATTTCTCGCTTCGAAGGTATACTTGCGAGTGTAGATGCTCGCTGTGACTAGTTTCTTTTTCTATTTCCGATTTTATATCCAGAATTTTCAATGCTTTAATGTGCGACTTTTGCTTATTCCCATATTTGTTCGGTATGGTTTGAAAGAAGACGTTTTGAGAGACTTTTCTAACATAACGATGACCACAAGCCTGTTTTTTTATGATACTCGTTTTGTATCACGCGAGCATGCGATACATGTAACGCAAATAACTTTTCTATAGATTAGACTCTGCGGTGTGTTCTGATAAGTATGAGCATCGAAGGCTGACAACGTGACACATGCGGAGAACCTTTGGAAAATTATATGCGAAATAAGTGTAAATGAGGACCACGTTTATTTTCTTTATCATAAGAAGAAGCGCATGAAGACAAATAATACTTGCTAATAAGCTGAGAACGAAGAATATAATTATATACTCGAATGAGGAAAATTTATTCTTTTTCTTTTAAAGACTATATGCTATACTTTTCCTCGAAGAGTTTACTTTTCCTTAATAGAACCAAAAAAATGTTAAAGTTAACATATTTCCAAAATTACAAATTTAGCATATTTTTAAAATTTTTTAAATGCTTCTAATTTCGATCTGGAATAAACAATTGCAGACACTCTCGGTTATATATTACAGTAGCATTTCCCCTTTGGTCGATAAGTTCCAGAAACTCGAAAATCTAGGTGAGGCTAGAATCTGTAACCCTAGAACTAATTAGGGTTGTTCTAAATACCAGAGTGAGGTCGCAGAAATATATATACGTTAGCGTCAGAATTACAGTCGTATTACAATAGCATTGTATGTATATATATTTTTTCTGAATAGGGGAGACTTTTGCGCACAAAAGGGGGAGAATTAGAGAGAAAAAGAGAGAAAAAGAGAAACGGGGAAAAAAAATGAGGGAGGAGGACAATGATTTGAAAGAGAAGGAGAAGGAGTGAGAGAAGAGAAACAAAAGAGATTGGGTGGGAGTTAATCGGATGAAGAGATCGGCAGACTGTGCATCCTCTCTTGACTCTATACGTATATATATACCTATAACTCCACGTAACTTCATTATGCGACTTGTTATATTATCATCTTCATTTGTATGGAAGCTACAATCTTTTTTCTTATATATATACCATATATATACATCTCGGTAATAATGATTCGAAACTTCTTGCGGCAAAATTTGTTTTTATAACTAGATGTTGTATAATTGATGTAATGCTTTATCATCGGTAATTTCTTTATAAAAATATAGGGATATTGTATAGAATTTTTCTCAGGATATCAAAAAGAATTTTTGAGACGAAAAAAAATATCAACCAGTTGCTTCGAATTTCGATATATTATTAACACCGCTCATCTTAATTTGAATTAGTAAAAATATTTACTAATTCGAATTAGTAACTGATTTTTTGCTTTTTTTGAATTAGTAAACTTTATACCAATAAATTAGTAGAAATTACTATTTATTAGTTAATTTTACTAATTCAAAAGCAAAAAGTCAGTCACTGATTCGACTTAGTAAACATTTTTACTAATTCAAATTTAGAGAGCGCGGTGGCTGATTTTAATAAACGACGTTGAAGTCCATAACGCGTTTATCAACGAAAAAAATTATTCACTTAATAAATTAAAAAAAATAAAGCAGCAATATTGCCATAAAAATATTTAGAAAAAATTGATTGGTGTTTATGTTATGATAATAATTTATATATAAATAAATATTTAATTAAAAATAATTATAGAATAAATTAAATAAATTTTTTTCGTTGATCAACGTTGTGGACTTTAATTTCGTTAATAATCAGAGATTTTTCCTATGTTTTGCAAATTTACACAATTTCAAATTCCCTAATACTAGAAAGCAAAAAAAAAAATTATTCTCAAAAATCAAATTTCTTGAAAACAATTCAATTATTTTCAAAAAAAAAAATTCAAAGTTCAATTATTTTCCGCATATTTAGTATTTTAAACAAATTTCGGAAAAGAATTCAAATATTTTAATAGAAAAGAAATAAAATTTCCACTGGAATTCAATTAATTTAGAATAGAATTTCAAAAAACTTTCGAAAAAAGTAATTATTTCACAAAATTTTTTACAATAATTCAATTACTTTTACTAAAGATAACTATATTTCATATGGAAATACAATTAAAAAAAATTTTTTTGATAAAATTCAAAGTAAGAATTAAATTAGTTTCATAAACATTCAAACTCGTCGAAGAGTTTTTAAATTATTTTCAATATAGGAACTATTTTTAATTAATTAAAAAATTACTATTTTAAATAATTAAGTAATCGAAGAATTCAATTATTTTCAAAAATAAATAGTTAATTATTTTTTAACTATTTATAAAAATAATTGAATGAGAAGTTGCTAAGAATTTCATTAAATTTTTCAAAAATAATTGAATTATTTTATTAATTATCAATTATCTTCAAAAATAACGAATTTTTTTCAAAAAATTTAATTCTTTTTAGACATTTGAATAAAATTTTTCAGAAATAATCGAATTATTTTTGTAAATAATAAAATTCTTTCTCAGGAATTTAATTATTTTTGAAAAATTTAATAAAATTCTTAGCAACTTCTTATTCAATTCTTTTCATAAATATAGTAAAATTTATCGCGGAATTTTAATTATTTTTAATACAACTTAAATTAAATTTTTTTATAAATAATACAATTATTCGTTTAGATTTTAATAAAATTCTTCCGAAGAATTCAATTATTAACATTATTATTATTTTTATAAATAATAAAATACTTTGTAGGATTTCAATTATTTTTAACTAAATTTAATACAATTCCACACAGAAATTCAATTATTGTAAAAATTTTTAATTGAATTCTTTGTAAAATTTAATTATTTTTAAGAACGTTACGTAATTCAATTTCTTTTTAGTATATCTTCTATTTATCTTTTATTTTTCAATTTTCATCAAAATTTCTAAACAGTGTTCAATTATTTAAAAAAATTTGTTCTAAACATCTTTGTAAGAATTTATTTCTTTGCGTAAATGATAAAAATTTAAAAACTTTCAATTATTCAAATTAGAATTTACGTAAAATTATTCGAAATAAATGAATTATTTAAAGATTTATTAGAAACTTCTTCGCAGGAATTAAATTATTTTTATGAAATTTGAAATTCTTTCATGAGTAGTATAAAATTCGTTTGCTAAAATACAATTAGCAGGAAAAGAAAGATGTATATATATTTTTACTTTTTTTTTAAATTAGTCAGAATTAGTCAGAAAAATAAAATTCGTCAGTTTTGTGTTGTATCTAAACGGAGTTTTTTTTATTAGCAAATTTAATTTTTCGGTAGCTACTTTTTTTTACTACTTTTTCTACTTTGAAGGCTACTTTTCTACACCTTTTTTTAGTTTTGAAGGCTACTTTTTGTACACCTTTTTTTAGCTTGAAAGCTACTTTTTTAAAATTATAATCATCGAGTGCGAAGTCTGGAAGTCACATCAGATGAACAACTGGTTCTGAAAAATTAAGAATTTCTATAAATATATATAAATTCTCTATATTGTATAAATTTCCAGGTGTATGAAAAGAGCTAGAGATTATCTACGAGCATAATCTTAACTTTAATAGAATTCAACTTTTTTCTTGTTGGAGATACAAAAGGGGATATATTTCCCCGAAAGGGAATACTTCCTTTGACCTTGATCTTACACGCAAGAGAGCCAAGAGAAGGCTCATCACATGCGTGGTTACCCAGCTAAAGTAATAATATTATACGTATATATACGTGAATTAAAACTGATAATGATAACAAATTTTCTTTTTTAAATTTATTTTCCAACTTTATTTGCTATTCTCGCTATAAAATTTTAAATCACTATCAATCAATATAAATCGTCGATCTTCAAAAGTATAGAGAATCAAATTCACGATTCGGATTTCCAAGAGGAAAAGATGCAGAATATTGAGAAAAAAAGCGATATTGACAAACTAAAACTAAAACAAGGACGTTGTACACGTTATTATAAACTTGGTCGTAAAGAACATATTAAAACGAGAGTCCGACGTCATTATGAGATCATTAAAGTCATTAGACCCAAACGATATTGTCTCAGAATAATGATTTCAGAGTTCAGTTAAAAGTTAATTATCTTCTCTTACTGAATGTATAATTAACTTCTCGAGAACAAGATTTTTCCAACATTCCAAAAAATCTCCAAATTCACTCGCACAAACGATTATTCGTCACTAATGATTTTTTAAACATTGAAATCAAACGTCGATTTCACTTTTTAATATATATATATATATATATATACATGCTTCCATGTCTCTCTTAAAAGTGTTGTAGATAAAATTTTTTAGACCCATGATCCTAAAAATCTATAATAGAAATCCACTGCAAAAATTAAACAATTCCGAATTTTCAAAAATATTTTTTATTTTGAAAAATGAAATATAAAGATACTTATTTTAATTTTGGAAAATACAGAATTTACAAGGGCAGAGGAAAAGAAGGATAAAAATGAATGTAAAGAAACGTGATGCAGTATTGTAGTCATCATCCCTTACACATATGAAGCGGACGTTGGCGTTGCTCGCTTCGCACAAGAGGAGGGAAACCGTAAAAGGTGGGAAACCTCTCGGAGACTCCCAAGTCCCAGCTTGGAATTACCATTTACTTCTCTGGCATCTCTCTTCTCTTTTCTCCTCTCGTCTCTCGCGAGCCCTCTTCGCGGTTTATTCTCACGAGACTGATGTTGGCTAAGAACAGCTCTTTTGCCACTGCTGACTGTTTTTTTCTTTCCAAAGCTTACAAAAAAAAAAAAACCGAACAATCAAACGCAAAATCACTGTCATTTCTATTTACAACATCACTTTCCCAATTACAATAATTATATAGAGGCGCGGTAAATATCTTCAGCTATATATATATATGAATGACGGACATGCCTGGTCAAAATAATTACAATCATTTGGAAATTATAAATATCTGAGCATATTGTATAAATAATAGGGTGATGGTCTAGACAATTGCGTGCGGTGAATTCGTTTAGCCCCTAATATGCTTGGGTGAAAAGTTCTTTTAAATTTACACATTAAAGAAGACGATATTTTTTTTGGAATTCGTACGCTACAGAATGTTTTTGGGTCACTGAAGCTGAAATTAAAACTAAAACAATTTCAAATTGCAGGCTTCGCACTTCAAAATGAAATAGTTTCAACCAAAATCCAATATATTCAACCCAAATCAAATAAATTCAACCAAAATCAAACAAAATTAAAGAAAAAAAAAATAAAAACAAATAAAAATGAAAATAAAAAAAAACTAACTATAATCGAACAAAATTAAACAGAAGTAAAACAAAAGAAAAGAAAAATCAAACAAAGGGAAACCAAATCAAAAAGAATGAAAAAAATAAACAATAATTCAACAAAGTCGAACAAAATAAAACAAAAAGAATTAACGAATTTCATTAAAAACTTTTTAAAAAATCGAATTTTCAAAGTATTTTAAATTAATAATTGATAAATAATTAAATTTTATAAGGAGTCACATTCTGATGTACTCACGTTTCTTAGTGCGAAGATTAATAATTCAAATTTTTATTAGTTAATTTAAAAAAAAATACACACTTTAAATTTTTTAATAAAATTGAATTTTCGCAGTTTTTTTATTAAAAACTTTGAAAAATAAGATTTTTTAATTCGGTTATTTCAAGATAATTGAATTTTTATAAACAAATAATTGAAAACTTTGATGTAAATGAAATTTCTTTACATTTTATTAAAAATAATTTACTTCATTAAAAGAATTATATTTAAATTTTTCTAAATAGTCAATGGAAGTTAGTCACCGAATAATTATAATTTTATTTTAAAAAATTTATTCGCAATACATTCAATTATTTTCTTAAATAGTAAAACTTGGACAAAATTAAATTACTTTTAGAAATTTTATTAAAATTCATTATAAAAGTTCGATTATATTTCTAAAAAAAAACAAAAATTCATTTATATTCACCACAAGAATTCAATTATTTTCATTAATTTACATAAAATTTAAAAAAAACAATTCAATTATTTTAAAAAGTATTAAAATTCTCCGCAGAAATTCAATTATGTTTAAATTTTTTTTTCAATTTTCCAAAATTTCAATTATCTTTATAAATAATTAAATTTTTCTCTACAATTTAATTATTTTCAAAAATATTTCTTAATTCAATAATTTGTATGTTTACTGCATTAATAAAATTTCCAAAAAGTATATAATTATTTAAAAACGATTTTGACAAAATTTTACACGAATATTCAATTATTTTCTAAAACAATTAAAATTTAATAGAAATTGAATTATTAAAAATAGAGTTTAAAAATTTTTAAAAAATCAATTATTTGTAACTTGTTTTTATAAAATCCAGGCAATAATTCTATTACTTTCATAAATAATAAAATTCATTGCAGAAATATGGAATTATGTTTCATACAATTTTAATTAAATTCGTCGATAAATGCAATTTTAAAAATGTTTTTTAAATTTTTCCTAAAGAATTCAATTATTTCAATTATTTTTATAAATTGCAAAATTTTACACGAATATTCAATTATTTTCAAAAACAATAAAAATTTAATAGAAATGGAATAATTAAAAATAGAGTTTGTCTAAATTAAAAAAAGAATCAATTATTTAAAACTTTTTTTTATAAAATCCTCGCAATAATTCAATTACTTTCATAAATAATAGAACTCATTGCAGAAATGGAATTATGTTTAATACAATTTTAATCAAATTCGTCGAAGAATGCAATTATTTTTAAAAATTTGATTACATTTTGTCCAAAAAATTCAATTATTTTCAATTATTTTTATAAATAGCAAAATTTTTTCGATTTACTGAATTTTTTTGAATATTATTTTTGAAAAATATTCTTCATAAAAATTCAATTATTTTCATAAATTTCCATAAAATTAAAAAAAAACAATTCAATTATTTTCAAAAGTAATAAAATTTTGCTCAGAAATTCAATTATGTTTAAAATTTTTTTGAAATTCTCCGAAATTTCAATTATCTTTGTAAATAATTAAATTGTTTTCAAAAATTTTAATAAAATTCAACACAAACGTTTAATTATTTTCGTAAATATGTGATAACATTCTTTGGAAGGATTCAATTACTTTTATAAATAGTAAAATTAGTTTTTTCGAAATGTTTTTGGTTTCCTAATACAAAAATAGTTTCAATTGGTTCTTTAAAATATTTTTGATTTACAACCAAAATAGTTTCAATCGGTTCTTCGAAATATTTTTGCTCTACTATATGACCAAAACTAAAATAGTAAAATAGTTTCAGTCTCTCGTACAGTTTATTATAGACATTTTTTTTTCAAATTTGGTTAAATTCTTCCATGTGCTCGCATTATGCTTTCCAATCATATTGCAATATAATTTGAATTGATCTGACACATTTTCTCTTTTACTTTCACCCCATATGATACACACATATCGCTTTATATTATGCTTTTGTATTTCTCCTGATTTATATTTCTGGCAGGAAATCTTCTGTTTCGGTACATTTTTTCAATGCGAATTATAATATATAATTTTGCATCGCGCAGATAATAAAGATTTCTCTCCGATATTGCAAAAGTCACTAATAAAAAAAAAAGAAAAAACTCAGAAAGTGCGCAATAATTTCAGAAAGTAGACTCTAATTTTTACACATTTTCTATTTCAAAACATTTACTGCTTCAAACATACATATATAAAAGAATAAGTCTAAAGTTGTTCTCCTTTATTGATTTTCTGCTCTTTCGTCGGCCGGTATAAGATTTCGTTCCTCGAACAAAAGAATCGTATGTACATTTCTTCTTGCGTTGAAAATTCACTACTTATTCGAAAAAATTTAGAAAGGGAAATGATTCGAAAGGGAAAATGTTTCCGAATTGAAATACATGTATTGCAAATGTTTCCTCTTTTTTGAATATATCAAATTTATACCAAAGTGGATCAAATTGGTGCTGAAAAATTTGGGGATCTATTTTCGATTCGAGCTACTTTTTTGGTAGCAATTCGTTGAAATTTGATGCTAAGTAGAAATGTTTTCAAATTGAAAATAATTCCTCAAGGGGAAGATAATTCCAAGTCGAAAATGTTTCCAAATGGAAAATATTTCCAAATTAAAACAATTCCAAATGGAAAATATTTCCAAATTAAAAACAATTCCAGATGGAAAAGGTTTCCAAATAGAAAATATTTCCAAATTGAAAACAATTCCAGATGGAAAAGGTTTTTAAATAGAAAATATATTTCCAAATTGAAAACAATTCCAAATTGAAAATAATCCCAAGTGGAAAATATCTCCAAATAAAAAATAGTTTCCGATTATCATCACCTGATAGTGAAACGATCCTCAGATGAATATTAAATTCATGCAGTTTGTGAGCAGAAGAAGCAGAAAGGAAGTAAGAGTCGCGAAATGATAGAGAAACATGATGATGCTTTATATTTTTTTCTGATTGAGGAGAAATAGATGATGATGATGATGATGATGATGATGAACCAGAAAACCGCTATGACCGTGACACATAAAAATATGATGGAGCTGAGGATCGGTGATTGTAACATGAATTCCATTGTTCCGTGTACATTATCTGGGCCACGCTCCACTACTTCTGGACTCTTCATACGCGCAAGCCCCAATGTGAAATGTATAATTTTGTATGCTTCAGTTCTTGTCTTTTCTTCACTGGACTGTCGCACAGGTCAGTCCAGAGGTTCTCATCATTTTCCAACATTTTCCCATATATCTTTAGATTTCATATTTTCACTTCAGAGAAGAGAGGAAATAAAAATTTATTCTTTCCCTCCGTGTATATTGATCCGTATACACCACTAGAGTGTGTTTTCATGTCCGTTGTTCACCGACGTGAAATTTTTATACTGACTCCATTGGATTCTTCTATTCTATTTTTTCCGTAAGGGAAATTTCCGTTTAGCCTTAAGACTTCTACGTTTCGGTATTGGTAATTTTATTCCCTTTTGGGGAAAGTTGGATCTTTTTCTAATCATTAATTTTTTTTGGGGGGCATTTTTAGAGATACAGTTTTGGACATATTTTAGACACTTTTATATTTTTGGATACAGTTTTTTTTATTTTTTTAGTCACTCTTGTATTTTTTTGTACAGTTTTGTACTTTTTTAGACACCGTTTGTATATTTTTTGGAAAATTTGTTCAAAAAAGGATTGTATTTCTTATATTTGTTTTCGAAAGAAATCAGATTTCATACGATCGGTTTATTGTTGGAACGAAAGGTTTCTTTTACGCAATAAAGATTTGTTGCTGCTCGCACTGAGAAAGTATGTAAGAAATCTTTTCTCCGCACCCCTTCCCTGAATCAGTTACATACGATACACGTGGAAGTCACTTCCGGCTAGCAGGAACCGAACGCAGTAGCGCAGTGGTATCGATTACTTCCGGTCACCAACCATAACCGCTAATGTGAATTCGTCAATTATTCATCTCCAAAAATAAAAATCCCTTTTGCCTTTTTCGTTCATTTTGCCCCTGAATTATTAACATCCATCGATTTTTCTCTTCTTTCACATATATACTTTACACAACGCTCCGGAAAAATCAATTAAATTGAATCTAAAAAAATATGAAACATAATCATTGGTGAATAAAAAATAACTGGCAATATTTCTCCAATTCGCAATTTCGCAATAATCTAATATAATAAAAGAACAGAAATCTGCGGTCAGGGGAAGAATTTATACTATATTGTCTCTTAATTATTACAACAGTATAATGATCAAATTGCACGATTTAGGATTTCGCATGTCATCAAATCATTGAGGCTTGAACAATATAAGTGTATCATAAAATTTCTGCAGATTTATTTTTACGATTGCGCATACAGCTTAAAGATATTGCATTATAGTATCGAATTTACTGCGTATCTTTGCGAACAATATGTGCACAATTACACAGACATGTGCACATTTATATTGAAGAAAAAAAAAATTCTCAATTACGCAGTTGCACACTTGGAAAGTTCAGTAATTCTTCTTTTAAAAAGCCATTGATCGAAAATACGATGAGAGCTGACTGGGCATTACTCATCGATTAGAATTCATAAAGACACTTCGATACTTTTGAGGTCCGGAGAGAGAGCTATGTACAGCGCTGCAAAATGGCGATTCAAAGACCGTCTCTCTTGCATTAACAAGGCCAGATGTGTCAGGAAAAATGATGCCTGTGACATTTTCTCTTGCCGATATATTCTTTCTATTGTGTTTTTTTTTATTAATTACAGGCGTTGTCCAAGGATTTCTCTTCTATGATATTTTTATACAAATTGATTTTTTTTAAAAGCGGAACCAAAGAAATGATTTCGTAAAATTAGAGGCGTAAATGAGAAAAGTAAGTCTGATTGGAAATGTTCAGATTACCATTAATGATAAGAATTGGAAAAATTGGGTTTAATCAAGCTAGTCGATTTTTTTTTGCTACGGGAGTTTCAATTAGGATTGACGGAAATTACTGTTCCAAAAGATGGAATTCTTTTGCACCCAATATCCATCGAACATTAAATTAGCTTCTATGAAACGCCTCAGCTGAATGAAGATTAAGGTATTTACATTCAAATGATCTCGATTTCGTGCGATTTTCTCCAACAGCTTTCAGATTCGGGTGATGGTACTTGTCAAACAGTCGAAAAAGCGGCAGGAATAACGTGCAACGAATTACAATCTGCGAAATGACTTGATTAAATCGACTAACGGCTGCGTATGTATATAATAAAAAAGAAATTGGGCCTCTAAGAAACTTCCGCGACTTTGCTTCCTGCTAGAAAGGGTCATAATAGAGCAAATAGAAATTATGCTCCAATTGACATTCAATTGTATTTGTGAAACAATATCGCAACATTTAATTCGATTTTTCATTGAAATGTTTGGAGAATATTTTTTCATTCCCATATAAGATTGGGAACATTTCAATCCGCGCACAGATCGCATCTAAAATCACTTGACGGTCATCCTCTTGGGAGTATTAATTCTCTGGAAGAATACAGAATATACACGGCATTCACACAAACACACTGTGGATGGTGAATGTGTTCGTATTGTCTTCTCGGCTCCTTTCTCGTATTAGCATAAGAATTCAGCGTGCACCTGACGTGACTATCAATTGACTCCAGTGAATCAAGACTCGAGTCTTACACACTCTGTACTGATCACTGACACTCGGACATCGAAACGTCATCACGGCTATGGAATATCCGATCGTGAATCGAAACTCGAGTTGCTAAACCTCGAAGAATATATAGGAAAGCTGGAATACTCGCTCCAAAGATTCGTGCCAAGAAAAAATTCAGTTGTAACGTGAGAAAATTCCCTCTTCTCATCTTCATCCGAAAAGGAGAAACATCAGCGAAATCCATTTTTTGAATCAGGAGGTTCTGGACAAACTAAACTTTTTCCTATCTTCTGAATTTTTCCTCTGACATACTATGACTCTTGTTTTATACTCATGATGGTGCGAATCGTAATCTTTTGATAGGAAAAGGATCAGCAAACATTCTTTCTTGAAAAATAATTTTTTTGGTTCAAACGAAAGGGAGTTCAATTAAAGGGGATTTAAAAATAAAATTCAGTTTGAGGGAAAAATAATCGATTTGAAGTGCTCATGCTATGTGCGCAAGAGGAAGAAATAGAGATATATGTTTTTTGCCTGCGGATTGTTACTTAATGTGACTTTTATATAAAGTAAATTGACTTAATTACAATGGGATGGAGATATCAATTCGAAATATATCAAATAAGCTTTCTTTTTTTTCTGATTACAGACGTTTTGCTATAGGTCCTAACTTTCTCCTCACGCCCCTCGTAGGCGAATTGTTCAACTCGAACGAAATCCTTTCCATTTCGATGACTGTCGTCGTTCCTCCAAATTAATGAGAGTTATCTTCTTATTACGAAAATTGCCTGAGCATTAATACAACTTCATTATATTGCTTCACCCATTTTGCCTTTTTCCGCGCACACGTTTCTTTTCTATATGTTTTAGTCAATTTCTTTTATTAGTTTCTTACTAATAATGGTAATACTAATTTCTCTTGTTCTATTAATCTCTTATTAGTTTCTTACTAATAATGGTAATGCTAATTTCCCTTGTTGTACTATTCTCTTATTAGCCTATTTACATGACAGTTTTTTTTGTGGATTTTCGTTAGTTAGAATATGGTTGTAAAAATTTTATTGGTAACACCATACGAATGTTTTGGTAAGGGTCAAGATTAATGTCTAGAGGTTTGTTACAGATGCAACTGAAGGTTAAAAAATATAGATTCTTTTCTCTTATCGTTTTGACTGCAAAGTTTTGGCTACAACCGTTTCTTGTTCTTTTTTTCCTTTCTTAAATGTTTCTGATTCGAATAAAGTGTTTGTAATGTCGACTAATTCTTGACTACTCCATGGTCTTTAATTTTTTGTTTCTGATCCCTTTCGATTATGTCCCAGTATTTTAGCTATTGCTATAAAATACTTTTCTACATATTTTTCCTATCGAGAGGCAATTCGTTATAGTTATCGCTTTTCCATTTTGACACCATTTGATACTATCTTCCATTAGATATCAATAATTCTGTCAAGACACCTATGATTATCATCCAAAATTAATTAGTAAAATTAAATGAACTAATATTTTGGAAAAGTTGAACCGTTTTTTGGAAACATTGAATATGCTTTTTATCTAATTTCTACTATAATGAAGTATAAAGTATAGATGTAAAGTAATGAGCACATATGGTATCAAGTATAGATGTAAAAGTAATAAGCAAAGTAGATGTAAAGTAATAAGCACACATATAGTATAAATGATCGAAATTTGGATAGAGGGAAGATTGAAAATAAAAGGGGAAAGAAGATTGAGCACATAGGAGTTATTACTTTGGGTGCTATTTTATTCATTAATGTTTTATTTCCCTTTTCTTTTTGTCAAAGAGACGATGAGACATGATGGGTAATTTGCTTTCTGAAACTGTTTCATGAAAACTGTTGCTGAGAGAGTACATCAGCATGTCACTATACACTTAAGGCTCTCGTTGATTGTTTTTTCAGAATATTAGTATTGGTATATAGGTGTGCTACGTGTACTAGGACATTCCTCCTACGTGTTCTGCGAGCGAGAGTCGAGGGATGGATATGTCTCTCTCAACTTCCGCATCGGGGAACTACTAACTTCACTTAAGGAATCGCGCATCTTCCTCTTGTCCCTTGACAACTAAATGTTGTAACAAATCTTACTTAATTACCATTACACAAGAAGAAAAGTATACCCATAATTTACCGCAGCCGCAAAGTCGCTTTTCATCAAGAAACTAAAAGTCTTTCATCATCACCATTTTCTTGAAGCCTTGCGATACTAAACTCCGAATCAATGTCTAACATTTGGGTCAATTTTTCCTATCAATTCGCTTTTTGATATACTTTTATCAGTTGTTTGTACTGATGGAGAAATTTTTTAGAAGAACAAGTACGAAGAGGAGAAATTAAAAATACTAGAAATACCAAAAATACTGTCATACTAAAAGTTTAAAGGGATTATAATAGTGTAATGAAGAATGATATGGAAATAACTGCGGTTAATAAAAAAAATACTGAGAAGCGATATATTTGGCGGAATGGCGAAGATCCTTTCTGAATTTAAGATCTTGGCAGTATGAGGATTGTTTTGAATGCGACTGGCATCGCCCGTGGGTGGTAGTCCCAAATATGGGAAGCTTTTGAAGATGAGCACAGACAAGTGAGTTGGCTAATATGGACGTGACTTATTGATTCGCACCAATAAGGAGAACGGATTCGCTGATAATAGTCAATACACATCCCAAGCACAATGAGAAGGTTTCAACTTTCCATATGAAGAAAGCCGACGTGCCATAATTGAAATAAATTCGCATAAAATGACTCCAAATTTGGATTTCAAATCGATGTTTAAATATATACAAACAGGATGATCGCGAACTATTCAATTATGATCTTTGGATAGAATCGACTCTATGCTGTATAATATGCTTCTTATTCGATGCTTTATTATTCTGTAATTATATTATCTTCTGTATAATTATTATTTTCTGTATATGCAGAAATTTGTAGTATGTGCAGTAATTTCTATTTAACAGAACTCTATTGCTTTTTTCTTTTTTGTTAGGTTTTCTAATAAAAATGAAAGAAAATTTTAAGGTATTTATGTGCCTTAAAGCAAACTGCGTCAGTATTGGCAACTGAAATTTAAGAAACTAATTGACTGCATGACCTTTGGTGCGAATTACATATTCGCAAATCGCTTCTCTTGCACCATAAAGATGTACGCGGATCGCTTCCAAACGACGCGACCTCGCACAGAAATCGGAATGATTTCGAGTCGATTCGGCGTAATTGAAGACAAAGTGAACTCGATTTCCAACATGCCAATGCTCTCTTCTTACAATATGCGAACTGAAACCGTCGAGAAGAGAATTTTTTCAGATTCTTTAGAAATCATTTCAAAATTGTCGTTTTTTTGTTCTTATTATTATTATATTCTTATTTTTATTTTTATATTATTATTATTATTATTATTGTTTCATTCATTATATTGAAATTCGTTTAAAGGTATATACATTCTACAAATAATTTTCACGACGTGAAAAAGCGGTAAATTTTGAAGCTATTTTTAACATGAAGATAACTAAAAAGCATGTTTGTTTCCACAAACTTCTTTTATCGTTTATTGAATTTTAATAGTGCAATTAGAGTATCAATCGCAATAGAATTGCTCCAGTCGATCGATGTTCGGTATAAATTGTTGGTAATTGCGAGCATTTATATAGTTATAGTTGCAATCGATGCTGGTTGCAATTGCAGTTACAATACAAGTTACAATTTTTCTATGTCCAATCGCAAAGAATATCAAATTATATAGTTTTTTAGTGCGCAAGATAATGAAGACGCAGACTTAATGCCCTTTCCATAGGCATTTATATAAGAAATGAAAAGAATCGAATCCGTAAAAACAATTGTACTTCTAATTTTTCAAACTTTGTCAGAAGAAACATTAATTTTTTCTTTCTAATGCATGCAAGAAGTTTGCTACTCTTCTTCCAAAGTTTCTTCTGACATTAAAAAGGCAAAAAAAAACTTAGTAGTTAATTTAGATTAGAAGAGTATTATATAGATTAGCAAAGAGTATTCTCTTAAAATTACTCTTCTACAATTGGTATATAATGCCATAATTTTCTTTGTATAAAATGTTACAATTTAGAAAGATTTTGAATTAAAACTCGTAAAGAGTTCGATTGTATGGTAAAAGTTGGAAGGTGAGAGACGAGAAGAGTGCGGAATTAAAAGTCATTGCACGATTCGCTACGAAATCTTGGATTCTATTAGCGGAGAAATTATAACGGATTGACATACAGAGTTGTACAAATGGAGGGACGATCCTTGTCCAGAGGCAAGGAGGATTTCTCTTGAATTGTAAATACCAATCTCACATGGAAGTCCACTATTATATGCTTTGGCTGGCAAAGTTTTGCGCTGAAGCAACTACTCCTTTGAATGTTAAAATACTTCCCGATGCAATAATATTGTAAAAGCTGCGCGCTTCTTTCGGGGCATGCAATAATATACAATCGTTCACAAGACACGTGAACAAAACACGTGGGTTACAATTTTTTCCTTTATACTATATTTCTTTCGTCATTGTTTGCAAAATAGTTTCGATACCTACTCAATAAAATAATAATTATTTCGATCTTTAAAATTTTCTTCTTCTCTTTCTCTCTAAGCATCTGTAAAGTTCGACTTCTTTCAATTGTTGAATTTTTCAATTCAATTTTTCAATTCAATTTCAATTCAATAGTATTGACTATTGCCTCAAACTTTTTAAGTTTCAAAACGATTTAAAAACAATAAAAAGTATTTTCTGTTTGGATGAAGAGTGGTGTGCCATCTTTAGTGGAGTGCTTTAGCTAATGAAGAATCTTCAAGTGAATCGTCGGGTAATTTATCGACTGCTGATAAAAGAGAAGGATATTTATGAGGAGCGGTATTTATAGGGAAAAATATTCACCAAGTGAATCACTAATGATAACAAGAAAAGTTTATTGAAAAAGATAAGATTTTCTTTCATTTAGCGTTGAAATTCTACATTGCCGACGTTTTTGTTATCGACCCATTCTAGTTACTTTTTGAGTAGAACGAGTCGCTCCTGAACAGACGGATCTTTGTTGAAAATTGTCTCCTCAGCAATGAAAAAGAGTAATTTTTCATTTTTCAATTCGAGCACTTTTTGCCAATATTTAGAAAAGGTTTAATTTTCCATTTTATAAACTAAAAACTAATTATGTATTTGAATTGATTATTATAAATAATAAATACATAATGTACAATAATACTATTAATAATAATAGTAAAAATTTATAATTAAAATAATATAATATAATAATAATAATAATAATATGATAATAATATAATATTAATAATAATAATAATAATACATTTAGATAACGAAAATTGTGTTCCGCGAGAAAGTGATGAAACTACGAAATCGCTTGCAAGTTATCAAAAAAACTTTGACGAATCGTAAATCAGTTGGTAAAAATAACATTACTTTTTATTTGTCAATATTTTTCTAGAAGCGTTGACAATGACTGGGTATATGAACGTAATTAAAGTATAAACTTTTTTCTTCTTCTTTTTACATCACACTTATACGAACGCCAAAATGAGAAATCGCCCCACACACATTTTGTGACACGAACACGAAATGCATTTTAATTTATAACTGGAATGCAGACTTTATAATTTACAAATACATTATATTTTATAATACTATGTACACGTTTGCAGGATGTCAAACATCATACAAGAGTGATCTCGTGCATATATACATCGCATTTTTTTTCACATTCAGAAAGAAAATAATTAAATAAGAAAATTTTGCAAAAAACAAGTGAATCGAGTAAAATTTTACCCAAAAAAACACTGTTTTACCTTTTTTTTTAAATTATAATTTAGAACAAAATTTGTAATTTTTATAGTTTATCGACGTTTTTCGTGAGAATTTCTAATTGCGAAGTGATCTGCTTGGGAAGATCGTCGCCCACTTGGGAATCGAGATATTCCTTGAGGTCGGTGGCTTCCTTTTGCCAGAAATCTTTCGGCAACCTGAATAGTTCATCCATGTTGACGTTCTCTTTAATACCTTCTAGATTAATGGAATTTGCTTTTGGAATTAGACCAATAACTGAGTCCCTGGCGATGTCCTCGCCCTCTACCCTTCTCAGGATCCAATCGAGAACGCGTGAATTTTCGCCGAATCCGGGCCAGAGGAATTTTCCATTCTCACCTTTTCTGAACCAATTGACGTGGAAGATTTGTGGTAGTTTGGCGTTCTCCACGTTCTCCATGCTTAGCCAGTGCTTGAGGTAGTGGCCAAAGTTGTAGCCGAAGAATGGTCGCATCGCGAAGGGATCGTTCATTATGATTTTGCCCTGGAATCGATAAAAGACGTTGGATACAAAAATTAGATGAGAAACATTAGACGAGGAACATAAGAAACATTAGATGAGAAACAGATTAGAAACATTAGATAAGAAACATTTGGCATACGATTGTTTTAGGATCAGATGATGATTGGTCAAACAATACAGTAGGGAATCGAATAAACACCCGATTGTTGATTGAAGTGCTTGATTGTTCATGGAATGTTTATTGAACTGCCATATTGAGAGAGTGAATTAGGATTGTTGTTGAAAGAATCAGTTACCTTGAATTCGGCAGCTGCGGTGGCTTCTGATCTCATGGTGGCTCCGATAAAAACGCCGTGCTCCCAATTGCGAGCTTGGTAGACGAGAGGGACTCCTTGGGGTCTTCGTCCTCCGAAGAGAATAGCGTCGATAGGCACTCCCTCCGGATCTTCCCAATTGGGATCGATTATCGGACATTGGTCAGCCGGTGAGCAAAATCGGGAATTCGGGTGAGCTGCCGGAGCTTTGACATCGTAGTTCCATTCATTGTTGTGCCAATCCGTAATCTGAAATCAAAAATTAGTTTTATGCTGTTCTCCTTCTTTAACGTCACATTTTTCTTCTTCTTCAATTACAAATTAATTCGGTTACTTCTAGGCTGAGGAGTGTTTTATCTAATTTACATTAGAGAGAGCCTTTCAGTTTAAATCACCAATGTCGGAAGAAATTAAGTCTCTAATTTGGGTTATGCCTCTATAGAGTTAAAATCAGGGCTGCTCGAATTTCGATTTTTAAATCTTATTTTTCGACGTGACCATTATGTTACTATTCAGTTATTTTAAATACCCTACCTCGACGTCGTTTGGAATTTCCTTCTCCATTCCCTCCCAGAAAACACCGCCCTCACTGGTCTTGGCGACATTCGTGAAGATTGTATTTTGAAAAATGGTCTTCATGGCATTGGGATTTGTCGCCATACTTGTGCCTGGAGCAACTCCGAAGAATCCATTTTCCGGATTTATTGCCCTTAGAACGCCTTTCTTGTCGAATCTCATCCAGGCAATGTCATCGCCAACGCACTCGATCTTGTAGCCAGGAAGTGTTGGTTGCATCATTGCCAAATTCGTCTTGCCGCAAGCACTTGGAAATGCAGCCGCGATGTATCGCTTCTTGCCCTTTGGATTCGTTATTCCAAGAATCTAAGAACGTTAAGTTTTACAATTAATTAATATCTACCATTCATTTTTTAGTTCTGGGCATAAAAATGCATCGGCACTTTTAGTTTGGATCACTTCAGAAACGGTACGGGGTCCAACAAGTCTAAAGTCTAAAAATGGGTTTTAAACCTTTCTCCCCATTCTGAACGTTAAAAAAAGCTGGTGCATTTTCATGTCCACAATAGGAAGGGAGGTTTTTAAACTCGGTTCAAACTTGTCGACATGGAAATGAATCAGAATTTTCATGTAGACAACTAGGGGATAGGTTGAAAATCCGTACAAATGAAAGGTTTCTAATGGTAATTTAAATAGCGAAATGATGATTATTACCAGCATGTGTTCGGCCAGCCAACCCTCATCCCTGGCAATCGTGGAACCTATTCTGAGGGCAAAGCATTTTTTGCCCAGAAGGGAATTCCCTCCGTAGCCACTGCCATAGGAGACGATTTCGTTCTTGGCCGGTTTGTGGAGAATTATCGTCCTCTCGGGATCACAGGGCCAGGAGAGATTCACCTTGACTTTGGAATCTAATTTTGGCATTCCAACAGAGTGAAGGCACTTGACAAAGTCCCCTTTGCCAAGGAAGTCCAAAACTTGGGAACCCATTCTGGTCATGATTCTCATTGAGCAGACAACGTAGGCCGAGTCGGTTATTTCGATGCCAATTTTCGATAGCGGAGAACCAACTGGTCCCATGCTGAATGGTATCACGTACATTGTGCGACCTTCGGTAAAAACAGTAATTAATTATTCATTCTCAATGATTAGTAATATAATGAATACTAATTCATTTATTTTATTTTTCCAAACATAATTATTTCTCCGGTAGTTAATTATTAATAATGTCTCATTTAGAGTGCCATCTTCTAATTTTTATTCTTTTAAAACCAAAAGAATTTTTCTTGACTGTCGAATATTTTAATTCTTCGGCAACAACGCCGATTTAGACAAAAGAAAATAATTCGCCAAACACACGGTTATTGACATTCAGAGAAAAATCATAAAGCGCTAAAGAAAAAAAAGATTCAAAGAATACGCATATATTTAATGTAATTCATTATCGCCTCAATTCGCAGTGATCTTGTTTACTAAGCGAGCAATTAATATCTACGGTCGCATATTTTTCCTGTCACACAATATCAGCATTTTGTATATAGAATATTACACAAATACAGTTCAATCTTTGCAAAAAAAAAAAGGAAATTTAATCGTCAATAATTTTAAATTAATAATGAAATAATTCAAATAATCAAATAATGAATTTCGAAATATTGTGCGATGAATATAATACAAGGAAAAAGAAATGCCTGAAATGTGCGGAGAAATTTATTATAATGAAGGAATTTGCCCGCAATTATGAAATTTGATCATCTGCATCACTCGTGTATCATTTGTTTACCTTTCATACATCCTGGAAAGCGATCCATTACAGCATCCTCCATATCGTTGGGCGAGATCCAATTTCCCAGTGTTCCCTTGATTCCATTCCTCGGCGTGGGAATGGTCTCATTTTTGGAATTTGTGCAAATGAACGTACGACTCTCGACTCGAGCAACATCGGCTGGATTTGTTCTCGCTAACCAGCTACGTGTAAGATGAAGAAAATTTATAAATTTATTGAAGAGAATTATTCCTTTATTTTTTTACTATCATAAGATTTTCTATAGGGATAAAATAAAACAAAAAAATAAAAATTGTATCAAAATGTTGATTTGCAACTATTTTTATACGTTTTTTGTCAAAATTTGATATTCATAAGCCTGGTCTTAGAGATTCAAAATGGCGGATCTAATATGGCGGAGGGAAAATTAATAATTACTCGAATCGTTTTGAAACTTTCCACTCGGGGGTTTCTGGGTCGCTGATTACGAATTTGCAATCAGTTTTTAAAAATACAAAATGGCGAAGAAGAAAAGTTAATAATTAATCAAATCGTTTTGTATAATTTTGGACAAAAAAAACTTGTTTTTTTTTAACTTTTGACATAATGTCTTACGAAAGAATGAAATCGTTATTTTTTTCCTATTTGAATATATATAGAATTATCAGCATTATTAATTGAGGAAATATATTTGGTACCAATAATAATATAATTTCGCGATATAAACTCAGGTAAAATGTGTGTTTTGAATTTTCGAAAGAGTACAAAGACCAATGTGTGACGTTTGACGTTGCAAATTGCCTGCAGCTGATATTTCACGATAACTGTAAAGTCTTATAAAGTCACGGTCAACACACAAATGTGTATAATTTACTGATGTATATGAACGCCAAACGTCATACACTCGTTCTTCTTCTTTTTATTCGAATTCACATCTCAGTGAAAGTGTACCAAATTTTTTTTGTGTGTGTATTTTACACAAACACATAGTTTGTAATTATATTTGGAGAAAAAAAAAATTTTTTTCCCCATAATTTGTATTATAAAGTACACATTGAAAATTTGTAAAATAAGAGCATTTTAAATCTAGGCTAAAGAAGAAAGTTAAATTAACTAGCAAGTGAAACTTGATGTAATACGTACTATCCAGTTTCACTTTCGATTGACTTAGATGTAATTAAATTTTGAGTTAAATGTATTATGTCCGGGATTTTTATTTGTTGATAATTTTTTTTTATTTTCCTGTATGATTGTTTCTTTGATACTTTTTTGAGCTTAATGCTATACTAAAAGCTACTTTTCTGAACAAATAGTCAAATTTAGATTTTTAGTTTTCACAGCTCCATTTAAAAACAGTGTTAAAAATTAAATCGTTAATGAAAAACGACCGCCAATAAGATAATAGGAAATAATTTTACCGATATTTACTCTATCAATAGTGACTGATTATAAATTGTGTTTAACCTTTAAATTCCCCGTTTTTCCCGACTTTGTCCCAATTTTTACCGCTTTTATTTTCTCATCAAACTTAAATTTATTTCATTTCGAACATAAATCTACTATTTGGAAAATAATTGAATTAAACAAAGAATTTTTTCAATTTCCCCAAAAAAATCTTGTCTGTTCATAATTATAATGGAAAATTTAATTAATTTAATTTCATTAAAATATATTGATACTAATTGAATATCTTCAAAGAATTTTACTATTTATAAAAGTAATTGAATCCTTCCAAAGAATGTTATTTATACATATTTATGAAAATAATTAAATGTTTGCGAAGAATTTTATTAAATTTTTTGAAAATAATTCAATTGTAGTGAACAATTTAATTATTTATAAAGATAATTGAAATTTCGGAGAATTTCAAAAAAAATTTGAACATAATTCAATTTCTGCAATGAGTTTTATTATTTATGAAAGTAATTGAATTTATGCGAGGATTTTATAAAAAAAGTTTCAAATAATTGATTTTTAGAAAAATTTTAGATAAACTATTTTTAATAATTCAATTCCTATGAAATTTTCATTCTTTTAGAAAATAATTTAATATTCGTGTAGAGTTTTATCAAAATTGTTTTTAAATAATTGAATACTTGTTAGAGAGTTTATTAAAATAGTAGACATACAAATTGTTGAATTGAGAAAATTTTTTGAAAATAATTGAATTCTTGTGGTGAATATAAATGAATTTTTGTTATTTATAGAAATAATTAAACTTTTATAATGAATTTTAATAAAAATTCCTAAAAGTAATTTAATTTTGTCCAAGTTTTACTATTTAAGAAAATAATTGAATAATTGAATGTATTGCGAATAAATTTGAAAAAATAAAATTATAATTATACGATGACTATAACTTCCATTGATTATTTAGAAAAATTTTAATAAAACTCTTTAAATGAAGTAAATTATTTTCAATAGAATGTAAAACAATTTTAATTACATAAAAATTTTCAATTATTTATTTATAAAAATTCAATTATCTTGAAATAATGGAATTAAAAATGTTATTTTTAAAAATATTGGAGTGCAAAGCCTGGATTTGTATTTTTTGTTTGTTTTGCTTTTGTGTCTTTTTGTTTTGTCTTTGTTTAATTTTTTTTATTTTTGTTTAATTCTTCGTTTTGATTTTGTTGAATTATTGTTTATTTTTTTTAATTTATTTGATTTGGTTGCCTTTTGTTTGATTTTTCTTTTATTTTGTTTAACTTCGATTTAATTTTGTTCGATTTTAGTTTTTTTTATTTTTATTTTTCTTTTGTTTTCATTTTTTTCTTTAATTTTGTTTGATTTTTGTTTGTTTTTGTTTGAGTTTGGTTGAATCTATTTGATTTTATTTGAATCTATTTGATTTTGGTTGAATCTATTTGATTTTGTTTGAACTTCTGTCATAACTTTGGTATAAAAATAAAATGAAAAATTATTTAGAAATTATAAAAAACGATCTGTGAAGTTTTATATATATATGAAAGTTGTTTTAAAATGTAAAAATAGGTGACTCTAATTATCTTCTTTACGTCATGTATGGTATTACATATTCCTATTTACATGGGGGAGTTATGTGCCATTATGTATGCTATAGAATATAAAAAACAAGAGTACGAACCAGTTGAAGTATTTTGGCAGTGATTCAATGGTCCCTTTTTTTACAAGCAGATTAATCATGTGATTATTTTCAGCTTCACTTCCATCGCAAATGTAAACGTCGTCCGGTTGACATAATTTGACACATTCTTCAATGTAGGCTCTTAATTTCGGTGATAGTGGATTATTAATGTGGCTTATAATCGGTACTCCTCCTATTTGCTCGTAATAGTCGTTTTTCGTTAACGGACTTTTAGCTGCGTGCGTCGTCAGAAGACTCGTAACTCTAAAATCATTCAAACAATTATTGCTAAAATATTTTTATTAAGAAATTCTAATTTATCACAATTTTAACAATTGGTCATTTATTTGTTACGTTTAATTATTTTAGTCTTTTACTATTTTACTCTTTTTTGTCTTATTCTTTTTTACTCTTTTACTATTTTCCTATTTTACTCTTTTATTATTTTACTATTTTACTCTTTTTCTGTTTTACTATTTTCCTATTTTAGTCTTTTATTATTTTTCTATTTTACTCTTTTTCTATTCTACTACTTTTCTATTTTACTTTTTTATTATTTTACTCTTACTATTTTCTAATTTTACTATATTTCTATTTTTTTATTTATTTATTTATTTATTAAGAATATTTTTAGTATTTTGGCAAAATATTTTGCAAAGTTTGAAAATATATTGTAAGCACTTCCTTATCTTCCATAGCAAAAAACGCGTTACTCTTCTTATCAAATGTATTTTAATTTATCATACAATTTAGTGACGTAATTTTGGGCAATTTTTTTCGAGATTGAAGCGGATTTATCTGATGGTTAAAGTCCTCAGAGTAAAATAAAAAGCGAATAACTTCTAATGAATCATTACATTTCTATAATTATTTCCATTCATTCATTGTTTTTAACGTACCACGCTGTAACTTTGTTATAAAACATTGTTCTTCATTTTAAAAAAACACATATTTATTTATTTATTTTTTAAAATTTGATTCAAGTTACTGCTAAAGTTTTTAAGTCCATTAAAGAAATATTATGTGAAGCACAAAAAAAATAATGGCAAACCGAATTTCAATTCAAAATTTTAGAAAATAATTTAAATTAGAAAAAATCACTGTTGCTATTTTTAGACTGAAATTATTAAATTAAATTATTAAAAATTAATTAAAGTAAAAATGATTGAAGTAAATATTTATTTGTTAATAGAGTGATTGGTTAATTGAAGCAAATACATTTTCATGTTTTGAATTGTTTCTAAAACCAACTTTTTTGTGTTTTGAAGTCTTGATAATTTTCAATATTCGTGATTCATGCGAAAGATTCACGAAATCAGGAAATATTGGGAAAATCTTGTATGAGGAAAAAATATCGAAAAATTGTTTTAAAAACGCATGGGGATAATTTTTAGGATAAATATTTAATAAATATTCTTGAACTTTATGGACAAAGAACAGTTTCTATACAAAAGAATAAAGAAACAATTCTTTAAAAAAATTGCTATATTTGTAAAATTAAAATAATCTTGAATTTAGAACCTTTACACCCTGAGAGTAAGGAATATATTTGACTCATTGTCAGAACAAACTAGATTTTCCATGTCTTTCAAATAAATTTTTTTTTGTATAAATACAAAATTTATTTGGCTCAAATAAAATTTTTTTTGGTTAAATACAAAATTTATTTGGCTAAAATAAAATTTTTTATGGTTAAATAGAAATTTATTTGGCTCAAATAAAATTTTTTTTCTCAAATTTATATTTTATTTATGTCAAATACAATTTTTATTTAAATTAAATAAATAACTAGACTAATTTACTTCTCAGACTAATTTACGTCTATTTAATTCAAAGAAAATTAAATAAATAAAATTTCTTGGTTCAAATAAAATTTCCCTGTGTGTATTATTTATTTACTTATTTATTTCGTTTATTTAAATGTGTGGAAGTGTGCGAAGATATTTGCGCACTAAAAAAGTGGTATTTTTTACTACTTTAAATTAGTAAACAGAATTTTCATTAGTAGTAAACTAGTAAATACTGGTAGTGAACTACTAATTACTAGTAAAAACTACTAATTCATCAAAAAACTCTATTTTTTGTATTTAAAATTAGTGAATCGATGTAATACATGATTAAGGTGTTTTCTACTACCAATTAGTGGAAACTACTAATTATTACTAAAAATCTAAATTTTAATAGAAGACAAAAATTATTACTAATTCAATCATTAAACGAATTCTCTCTCTCTCACTCTCTCTTTTATTACTAGAAAACAACTAATTCAGATTTTGAATCAAAATAATTTTCTTGAATGTTAATAATGTTACTTGTTACTAGAATCAAATAATTTTTTTCCACTAAGCAAATTAAACTTGTAATTTGAAAAATTAAATCAAGAAATCAAAATCAAATCAATCGCAAATAAAGCAAAACTGAAAGTAGAAGAAGCTCGAGTCTAAAGAGATTCTTTCGAAGCCCCTTAACATCCACTTAAATCCATTTGGACCCAGAGAATCATAATTATAATATAAACTACTATACTCCCGCATCTAATGTCACATAGTTGACGTGATTCGTCGGAAGCTGTGTCGGACACTCGCACTCATAAGACTTCCGGAGCTTTATCAACGCGTACACACGAAATTAATACTTTGGTATGGAAAAACAATAACAAAAACAAAACAAGAACAAGACAATAACAAAAAAACGATAACAAAACAAGACAATAACAAAAATAAAACAAAAACAAGACAATAACAAAAAACAATAACAAAAACTTACTGTGGATAAAATGAATCGATTGAGGCAGGCATTGTGTTGTTAATTTTAGTTGTTGAGAATATGGAAAAAGTCTTGTTGCTCCTCGTCACCCTACTTTGATTGATACCTTGAGGCTCACAAATGTATCTTGCCGTGGTACATTTATTATTCGATGAATTATTGACAATTCCAGAAAATTTTCTCACCCCAGCAATGTTAGGTGTGGGGTATCTCGAAAAACGTGAACAACGAACACTCCCCGTTATTTGGCACCCCGTTACTATCCATCTGATGGTTGGCATCTTGTCTGAGTGAATTCCAACTGCTTTTATACTATTCAAGGGCGCGCAATAAACAATTCCCGGAAACAAAAAATATAAATTTACTCAGATTGGCTACTAGATCTTTTACACTTTGATCTTCCGGTTGTTGCTTGTCTGGTGGTGGGGGGTGCAAATAGTGCTTTTAATTCTTTCGATCTTTCGATAGTTGCATTAGTTTGCAATTCACGGTTCAACAATTCTTTTCGACAAGATCACTTTTCAATACTGCTTCCAGTCTGTTGTTATTAACACAAGAACTTTGTTATAATTTCCCGATTTTTCAGAATCTTAATTTTTTTTTGTCTTCTCGATTTTTTAATTTTTCGATTTTTTGATTTCTCAAATTTTTAATTTCTCGATTTTTTGATTCCTCAAATTTTTGACTTCTCGATTTTTTTGATTGTTTGGACGGTGCCTTTTGATTTCCCGGCGATTTTTCGATGATGTACTGAAGAGACTATATTGAGAGAACACACTAGTGAATTTTGGAGAACACTTTTCTTTTTTTTAGGGGTGGGGGTAAATTTTCGATTATTTACTGGGAAATGGAAAATAAAATTGGGAATGAAAATAATTGGGGGCTCAGGTGAGGAGAGAATTTTAAGTCGAGCTGGTCCACTGACTGAGATCGAAAGAGTCAGTGCGGCTCCAGCTTCCGCGAGTAAAAGGGGCCTGACTCGGCGACTGTTTTAATCGGCCTCTTGTAAATCAAGTTCGCGGCGCACGCTCCGGTTTTATACGAGACCGTTCGAGACTTAACTCGTCGCCTTCTATTTTTCGACTCACATTTTACGCGCTATCTAGCACGCGCATTATTGTAGAGTGCACTCAGATACATATATACAAGCTCTCTAAGTGTACGCTTTGGATTTTTCATGTTTTTCTTTTTTTTGAATCAAGGCCCTCTCCTCAATATCTTGTAAATATGATAATTAGAACTCTGGTGACATTTCTGGCTGCGATTTCCTCATATTATATTCATTATCTCCTTTAGATTCGATTCTTCTATAGATTCTGTAATGTTGTACACTGAAAAGTATTATTTTGGAGAAAAATCATTTAAAAAAAAAAAATTTGGATAAAAAATTAAAAATCTTTAAAATTTTTTCTAAATAAATTTTTGTCGAATAAAAAATTGTAGGGTAATTGTAACAAAATGAAATCTGTAAAGTTGGACACTTGAAAAATGATTTTAGGTAAAAAAAAAGGAAAAACTTGATTTTATTACGAATTAAAATGTCATATTTTTTAAACAAAATAAATAATATACTTTTTTACAATTACAAAATATTAAAATTTATATTTGCTCTCTTGAATTAGCAAAAGTCGTAAAATTTACTATTTTTACTCTTTGCTTTTTAAATTGTAAATTTTACTGATAAATATTCATTTTTACTGAATTATTAGTAAAATTTACTATTTTTATTCTTTTCGTTTTTGAGTTTGTTAATTTTACTAGTAAATATTCATTTTTACTGAATTATTAATAAAATTTACAATTTTTAGTATTTTTGTTTTTGTATTTGTCAATTTCACTAATTATTAGGAATTACTATTTATTAGTAAAATTTACAAATTCAAAAGCGAAAAGTTAATCAAAAAAGGTAAAAGTCACAAAAAATAGTAAGTTTTACTAATAAATTGGTATAGTAAATATTATTTATTACTAAAATTTACAAATTCAAATATAAAAAACAAAGTCTAAATTTATTCAATTTTACTAATAATTAGAAATTGATATTTATTAGTAAAATTTACAGATTCAAATGCAAAGAGTCAACAAATAGTCAATTTTACTAAGAATTCAGTAAAATTTGGCAATTATTACTAAAATTTACAAATTCAAAAGCAAAAAGCTCAAAAATAGTAAATTTTACTAAAAATTTAGTAAAAATTACCATTTATTAGTCAAATTTAATAATTCAAAAGCAAAAAAATAATAAAATTTACTAATCCAAATGCAAAAAGTCAGTAACTAATTCAAATTAGCAATAAATAGTAATCTCAACTAATTTATGGGTAAAATTTACTAATTTCAAAACTTAGAGATTGGAAAATTTACTAATTTCAAATTTGGAGAGTGGAAAATTAAATTCGAAATAAAAAGGAGAAAAATAGAATTTTACAAATACGTAAATAATAATTGTTTGCGTTTAATTTTTTTTTTTAAGAAACGTAATAATTAGAAGAGAAAACAAAGAGAAATAAAAGTACCCCATCCGGAGAACCAGGAAGAAACGAAAGTAATTGAATGACTACACACGCAAGTCATGTAATATATCAGTTGTGCTACTCATGCGCAATGAGAAAAATAATGTACCGATACTTTCTTATACATATACCTATAAGTATATAAAAAAATTTTGTACTCTTAAAAGAATTTTTTTTTAAATTCAAAAAATTCTTTTTGGTTCAAAACAAAAGTGATGAAATGCTACTTAAATATTAAACAAAATTGTTAATCGAATTCGATGAATTTTAACTAAAAATTTACACTTGTGAACACAAAAATTATTATTTAAAAATGTTTACACTCGAAACTGGATCAAATTTTCTTGAATAATAACTATGTGTTTTTTTTCTAATTTATAATTACGTGACATTTTTAATAGGATCAATTTTTTTATAGGTGGAAAGAAAATAATGGTATTAAATTGTTTTCAAAAAATTAATCAAAAATTAAATTTTTTTTTAATTAATAAAAACTTGTGGGAGAGAAATTTTTATTCAAAAAAACTAAAAAGAAGTGTTAAATTCTCAATGTTTCTAATTAAGGATTAATTAAAAAAAATTATTTTCCACATAAAAATTAAATTTTTCTTTAAAAAAAAGAAAATAAAGTAAAGGATGTTTTTTATAGTAAAACAGTACTTTTTGAAAAAAATGTTCAACTAGAGAAAATATAAAAAATTATAGTAGAAAAATATTTTTTTATTTATTGATGAATATTGTCAATTCAACAATAAACATTGTGAATATTTCACTTAAATTATTATAGAAAATACTTTTACAAAATTTGACATTTATTTTCTTACCTATTATTTATTGCAGAGTTGATTTATATTGTAGAAGAAAATATTGTGGTATAAAATATTGCAGAATAAAATTATGCAGTAAATATATATTTTCTGCTATAATTGTAGAAAAAATATAGTATGTAGAATAAATATTTACAATGAACAAAGTCACAATAAACTAAATATTTTATCAGAAAAGTTAAATAAAATTCACCTTCACTGTAATCCTTTGCTTCTTGACTTTTCAGATAAGATTTGAAAATATTTCAAAGTACAGATATTTTTAATTTTGTGATTAATAAATAAATTGCTATTGTAAATAAAATATTAGATTATAGAAGAAAAACAAAATTCGTAAAAAAGTTTCTTAGAGAATGTAATAGATTTTATAAAGAATTGAGCTTGATAATTAAGGATAATTATTTTTAATTACTGCAATTTTAATTAGTTTAAAGAAAAAACTACAAAAAAGTAAAAAATTAAAAAGAAAGGAAAATAAAATAAATTTTACCGTTGTTTTACGTCCGTGAATTTGAATAAATAGAAATAAATAGAAATAAATATAAATAAATAAAAATAAATCGAAATAAACAAAAATAAATTAAAGTAAATATAAATAAATATAAATAAATAGAAATAAACAAAAATAAATTAAAGTAAATAGAAATAAATAAAAATAAATAGAAATAAATGAAAATAAATAAAAATGAAAAATAAATCAATAGAATAAAGTAAATAAAAAAAAGAAATAAATTAATATATTGAAATAAAGAAATAAAAAATACAATTTGGTTTAAAAATAAATAAAAATTCCAAATGCTAATAATTGAATACACTGTTGAAAGTGAAATAGAATTTTCTCCATTGGAGGCCGACTTATTTCTTTTGCGATAAGAGGATTTTGAGATTAGATGGAATTAGAAAATTAATTCCACAGGAGAGAATTGGCATAGAAATTTATATTGGTTCCTGGTCGTTGCCACGCGCATCAGTCCGTAGTCCATTTTCCGTCTGGACTTGATATTTTCCTATACCCCCCCAAGAGATAACATTCCAGTAATCAGAATAATATAATAGTTTAAGAAATAGTTATTTAATTATAATTTTGAGTTTTCCCAATTTTTTTTATAATAAAGAACGGAATTAGTTTGAAAAAAATTGTCTCTAAATGAGAAAATATATAATAAATGTTTGTCGCACAATTTGATGATAAAGTCGCGCTCGATTGATCTTCAAACAATTAATATATTGCCTAAGAGATGCTTTTAATTTTTTTTTTATTCTAAAGTAAAAAAAATGCTAAATAAATATATATTCAAAAAAATATTAAATAAATAATTATTTATAATATATGAGATATTGATTAAATAAAAATTATTTATAAAATATTAAATATTAAATAAATATTAAATTTATTATTAAAAAGGAGGTATTACTTGGTAACGAGAAGAAATTATTTTGAAGTTTTTACGTCGCTCAATATATGATGTATGGAGATTAGCTAAAATCGAGCACTGTTATTGGCTGAGATCAGGTCAAGCCCTCAACGTTTAATTACGTTTTACAATATTCCTTTTGAAATTAGTGATGTGGAAAGAATTCTATTCAAATAATATTATGAATATATTTTCATCATAAATTGGGTAATCACCTTTTTATATAGTTTTGAATTTACACTTTGTTTGAATTTGCCAATAGTATTCAATTTTCCAAAATGTTTACACTGGAAAAAATTTATTTCATTCAAATAATTGTTGACTTGTCTATTTTGAAATAAATATTAATTTACTTAATTAATTTTCATTTAAAAACGAAAATATTTGTGACCTTTGGTCCAAAATTATTGCCACGAACTATTCTTTTTTTATACTAAAAAAAATTAAGGCCTTAAAATCTTTTTATTACAAATTTTTATTCAATTATTATTTTACCAAATAATTGTTTAGTAATAATTTTAGTATTTGAAGCAAACACCAATTAATTATAAATTGTGTCTGAAAACAAAAATTATTTGCTTCTAGTAAATATTTATAATTGATTATAGTCAAGATAATCGGTTTGGTTTGTAATCAAAGACATTTTTTTTAAGTTTATACAGCATAGAAATTTCTTTATAAATTACTAGAAAATTATTAATATAAATAGTAAATATAATTAATTAACATAAATAGTAAATGGAGTTAATAACAAAAATAGTAAATATAATTAATTAACATAAATAGTAAATATAGAGTTAATGAACATAAATAGTAAATATAGAGTTAATGAACATAAATAGTAAATTGAATTCATTAACATAAATAGTAAATTGAATTCATTAACATAAACAGTAAATAGAATTAATTAACTTAACTAATTAGAAACAAAATACCATTTCTGGAGAAAATAAACAACTTTCGTCAACTTTACAATTTTTTAATTAATAAAATTCGTGAATAAACTAATTATATTTTTTTCGACACTTTTCTTTTTGTCGCTGCGCGGAATATTTTTGTGGATTTGCAACAAAAAATAAAAAATTCCATGTGTTCACGTCACAACTCTCCTGACACTGGCTTTTAAAAGAATTAAAAAAAAGTGATTTGAAGATCATTGACAAAAGGTTACACACTTAATTAACAGATAACTCTTGTTCATTTAATGAACAGGATGTACTCTGTACTTTCGATATCTTCCTCTTAGTCCAGCTTAGTCTAGTTTTCTAAAGAAGTAAACAAATATGTAAAATATTTGCATAATTGGAAAAGCGCATAATTTTATTAATCTGATGCTTCTGATATGCGATTTTAATGTTCTTTACATTCGATAGCGATAAATATTAATTATCGAATGAAATAATTGGAAAATTCCCTGAAACCAAATTTCTTATCTTCTTCATACTGATGTAATAACGCGTCTCTGAAGATTGGAAAAATATAATTAAATCCAATTAAATTTTATTACGACAATGAAGTGAGAATTTTTATTAACTTTTCTGTTTAATGAAATATTATATTAGTAAATAATAATAATAATAATAATAATAATAAAATTAGTAAATTAATAAAAAAATTAATTTAAATTCATTATTAGTAAATTAGTAATAATTAATAGTAATATTATTATTACTATTTATATATTTATATTTATTTATATATATTTTTCTTCTATACAGTTAAATTTATAAATGTTAAAATTATACAGTTACAGTTTTAAGTACAGAATTTTATATAATATTTTATTTATAATTAATAATAATAATTTATGTTTTATTACAAAAATAGTTTTGAATATAATTTTTTGATTTATTTCTATTATTGAAATTTCTTTATTTAAAAATTATTTCTAAAAAGATGAACAGAAAAGGATAGGAAAAAATGTTTAAAACACAAGTTTGGAGTAAAATTAATTTGGCTATAGATAAATAAACAAAAGATCTTTTGTGTTAGCTTCGTGATTAATGATTCATTATATAGAGTTAACTTAATAAATCTCTCACTGCACTGATCAACCTGGACTTGGACTCTGCTCTATGATCTGTGCCATATTCTAAATAACCATAATTTTTTTGAAGACTTTGTCCTAATGTGACTTTCAAATCAGTTGTAT
Source organism: Leptopilina myrica (nomen nudum) (assembly GCA_032872475.1). NCBI lineage: Eukaryota > Metazoa > Arthropoda > Insecta > Hymenoptera > Figitidae > Leptopilina > Leptopilina myrica (nomen nudum). Next base: position 1,799,465 of record CM065459.1, on the reverse strand, counting down.
ATTAGTGGGAACCTGTTTTAAAAATGAAACGATACATAAAAATACCTGCTATATGACAAAAGTCTCGAGTATTTTTTTTTTTTTTTGCTAAACACGGAAAATAACTGTACAAAAAAAAGGAGTAAATAAACTTACAAACAAAACAAAACAATCGCTTTCTTTTTCCTTAGAGAAAGAGAAAAACAAGAGACATTTTTTTTCCTGTTAAGATAGTTTTGGAAAGTGAGAGAAAGATTTTTCAATTTTTAAAAAAAGATTTCAATTTTAGAAAAAGATTTCAATTCTGAAAAGATCTTTTTTTTACACTGAATTGGAAAAAAAATCAGGAAAAAGAAAAAAAATTGAATTCTGGAAAAGTTACAATATTTCAGAAATTCCATTATTTTTAAAAGTAATTCAATTCTTCGCAGCAAATTTGCTACTATTCTAATTGAATTCCTCAAAAAATAGAAAAAGAATTGAAATATAGAATAAAAATTGAAACAGAAAAAGAATTGAATAAGAATTGAAATAGAAAAATAATTGAAACAGAAAAAAATAAGATATCAATAAAATTGGAGAAGTTACAAATAATTCCAGAAATTCAATTATTTTCAAAAGTAATAAAATTCTTTTCATAAATTTTTATACAAATCTAATTGAATTCCTCAAAAAATAAAAATATAATTGATAGAGAAAAAGAATTGAAAAAGAATTGAAATAGAAAAATAATTGAAACATAAAATGAATTGAAACAGGAAAAGAATTAAGATATAAATAAAATTGGATTAGTTACAAATAATTCCAGAAATTCAATTATTTTCAAAAGTAATAAAATTCCTTGCATAAATTTTTATACAAATCTAATTGAATTCTTCAAAAAATTGAAAAATAATTGAAATCGGAAAAGAATTGAAGCAGAAAACGAATTGAAATGAAATAAGATTCAAAACACAAGAAGAAGTAAAATAAAAATGGAAAAATAATTGAAATAGAAAAAGAATTAAAACGAAAATAGAATTCAAAAAGAAAAATAATGGAAATAGAAAAAGAATTGAAAGGAAAATAGAATTGAAAAGGAAAAGAATTTGAAATTCTTTTAAATAACGAAAATCCCCTCGACAAATTTGGTCCTATATATCTGTATAATAGTAATTAAAACGGAATAATTAGTTTTAGCCGAGTGAGCACACAACGTATTTATTTGAATTTAACTTTTTTTTCTACATTATATCATTTCCAGTTATAACTGGTTTATAGAGTGCTCTCCAAAAAAAGAAAAATGCATATAGGTCAATCGGGCAAATTAATTATCTCATATATTGATTAATAAGAAAGTGAAAATAATTTTACAAATTTTCCTCCTCATACGAGTATATAAAAAAATTGAACTTCACCTGTTTTAATATATAACTCATACCTTTTATTTTAAATAAAACCCCTCTTATTGCCCTTAGGATTTATTATAATTAGAAATCGATTTTTTTTTCTTTGAAATTCACAACTTAAATACTCATTAAGAAACACAAAGTGATTTACAATTCAAAATTATAAAGAGTTTCTTCCTCTTCTTAATTTTATTTAAAACCCCTTTCAAAGAACAATAATGAGAAATCGAATCTATAAAATTGTTGTTGGAAAAGAATTTACTTTAAAAATTTACTTTTTGTGTGTTTCAATCTCAGAAGATTGAGACAATTTATTTTATGTTGAGATGAATTTATAGTTGTAGATTTTTGAATTGATTGTGGTATTAAAAAGTTATTAATAGAATACTAGAAAAAGTGTATGGGAGAATTTTTTTTTGAATGTTTCTAATTATAAAATTTAATGAAACAATGCTATGTGCTTGAATGTATGGATTGATTGTTGTATAGTCTTATTATTATAATCTTGGGGTTAAAGGAGATTTGATAACTGTTTTGTAACAACGAGGACAAGACATCGCAGGGGGTCACGATTATTTCCCCACACATTTAGTTGATTATCCCGAGAAATTTTGCAATTAAATAAAAATAATTCGTTTATAGATTGTGGGTAAACATCAAATTTCGAAATATATTCTTAGAAAAATGATTTAATTAGCAAATGCTCACAAAAAAACCGTTTGCAACTCTTTAAATAATTTTCTTTACAATTTTAAACATATAATACTAATTCTAAAAATATTTACGAATTTATTTTGTTTGTTATAAATAAAATTTCAATTAAAATCAAATGGAATTGGAGGAAAAATAATTGTAATAAATAATTTATCGAATTATATAATTTATAATCAACAGAATTAATAATATACGTGACAACATTAGTTATTGTCACTATTTTTTGCACTGAAAATTTTATTTTTTTAAATAATTAACTTAAATTTTTATTATTTCTTCCAAATAATCGATTATCTTTAACGTGAAATAAATAAATATTTACTTGAATAATTTTATTGGAAATAATTTTTATTTAAGTCAATGAAAATGAATCTTGTAATTGGTGAAATTTAAATTTATTTGCTGTAAATAGAGACATATTTGGAAAGAAAAGTTTGGAAAGAAAAAAATAATAAAAAATCAAAAAATTTTCCAGTAAATATTCATTTGATAGACGAGTAATTGATTATTTGCGTGAAATAATTTTTTTCAACTTAACATCGCTATAGTTGTTAATTAGAGTATTAATATATAAACAATTATTATAGCTACGTGATTAGATCATATGTATGAAATTGTGTAACAAAAATGATTTGTTTGTTTGTTTTCTCTCTTGCTTTAAAGAAAACAAAACGAAATGATGAAAATAACTTCTTTTTGAAGTAACGAAGTTTGTAAGGAAAAAAAGGAATAAAAAGAATTGACTTCATAAACATATGACTGATACCGTATCATGTTGAGAACGAGCCTTCCTTAACGTCATACTCACAGTCAATAAATTGTGAAATCAACGTCACAATTTATTTCCTAATTATAATAAGGTACATTAATTAATTTAACTAATTAATAAAATATTATACAAATTTATACCGATAATTAAATATTTAATTAATTTCATTTAATTCAACAAAAAAAAAATGCAATTAAACAAAATAAAATTTAATCAAACATTTTAACCGATTCTAATTACTTTAGAGTATTTATTATATATTGTCTCATAAGTGTTACACAATGAAAACATTGTTTTGCTTTTTTAAAGAACAAAAAGTTTTTCTATTACGTTGGAAGAAAGAAATGAAAAATATTCTGTAATTACTTCTTTCATATATATTATACATAATCTTATCGCATATTGTCTGTTTACAATAATTTTCTTTTTTTATTTTTCTACCAGTGCTTTTTGCTTATTATTTGAAAATTTTATATAATCTCAGATTTTCTCTGCTTTGTTATTTTTTAATAAATAATAATTAAACTTATACAAAACATAATATGTCGATTGCAGAATTTATGGAAAAATTATTAAAGTTAATAAAAAAATTAATAATTTAGCTAATTGAAAGTTAATTAAGCCAATTAATTATTTAAATTTCATTTTTCTCTGATTTCCTAAAGGGATTTTATTTTTTGCATTCAAAATTTAAGTGTAACAATAATTTTTATAAGGACAAATTTTGTTCAAAATTTTAAGACCAAAATACAAAAAAACGAAAATAGAGTAAAAGTAAATTATTTGTGAAAAAAGTTTATTATATGTGGCAATCGTGAATTAGTTAAAAAAATTAATAAATTTGCTGCAAATTTCATATGCGACAGGATAAATTAAGTATAGACATTTTCTTTTAAAAATTATGACAATATTTATTTTTTATATTACAATTTACAAAAATATTTTATTTACAAAAACTCATGACTTAGCCAAGGAATAAATAATTTTCTAAAATTAAAAATACAATCCTAATATTTAAGAAGTTGAATATATTTACTTTTATATTTTACACAATTCATAAGTTCTAAACGCTCAAAGGAGCGAAATTTTTTTCTCGTTATTATTTTTCACAAAAAAATAATTGTCGACGATATAATAAAAGCAAAAATGGAATTTAATTATATTATTTGCTTACGTGACAATTAAATTTCAATTTAAAAAATAATAAATTTCGTTCAATTGAACTTTAGGGGCATTATTTTACACTTTGAGATAGATTATTCTAAAAAGCTCTATTACTATTAAAAAATAATGTTAAAAAAAATTTTTAAAAGAAATTTCAAAAAACAATTTAAAAAGAAATTTCAAAAAAAAAATTTTTTTAAAACAATTTACAACAATAATTTCAAAAAGAAATAAAAAAACAGTTAAAAAAATAATTTCAAAAAGAAATTTAAAAAAACAGTTTAAAAAAATAATTTCAAAAAGAGATTAAAAAAAAACAATTTAAGGAAACAAAAAAAAAAAAATAAAACAAATAAAATAAAAAAAAAATTTCAATTAAAAAGATTTAAAAATTTAAATAATTTAAAAACAAAAAAAGTATTTAAAAAACAAAGAACTAAAAAAACCGGTTTAAATAAAAAATAAGCGTTAAAAGTTACAATTCAATCGTTAATTATCGCCTCAAATTAAGATTGTGATTAATATCCCTTAAATTCGTCATTGTAGCGGAAATAACAGACATCTGAGAGAGAAGTGTTCCCAACATTTGCCGACAATCGTAAAAAATTCTCAACTTTTCTTCCCGTTGGAAAATAATTTCCCTCGCTTTCATTATACTCTCCGTCAGAAACATCCAATCGTTGTTAATTTTTTTGAATTTACAATCATCTTCAGCGAGAGTTGGTTTGGCTTTTAAGAAAAAATTTTGTCGTTTATTAATTTCGCGAATTTTCTCATTAAATGCACCGAGTTCGTTAAGTAGATTTTTATCGTGAAATTCTCGAAAATTTAAATAAATACTTTCATCTTTCTCAGCGAGTGTGAGTGTGAGTAGCATTTCGTGAAATTTACCATCTAACGAATTGCTGATGTCGTCAATGTCGTGAAGAAGTCGTTGCCTCTCAAAAGTTGGTTCCATTTTTTCGAAAGTCAATGAACTTTTTTCTTTTAGAATTTCAATTTGTTCACGAAGTTCAAAAAGTTCAAGTTCTTTATTGTCGAGTTTGGAAATTTCCGCGTCCATTTGTTCCAGAATTATTAGATTTATTTTGCATGTTCTAATACTAGTTTGGTAATTTTTGTAGTATTGGGTGAATTCTGATTTGTCGAGGTCCTCGGAGATTTTCTTGTATTCCATCTGAAAATGAGGAAATAAAAATCTCGATAAAAATTATTAACGAAATTGTAATTAAAAAAAATTGTTATGATACTTTTGATTCGTTTTTGTTAATTCTATTAAATAATCTTAATTTATTTGTAATTTATTTAATTTCTCTATAATTTATTCAATTTAATTTATTTAATTTACTTGCAATTTATTTAATTTACTTGTAATTTATTTAATTTAATTTATTTATAATTTATTTGATTTATTTATAATTTATTTAATTTATTTATAATTTATTTAAAATTATGGAAAAATAATGGATTAATTCTCACCTCAGAGTGGATGATTGTATTTCCAATTTGCTCCTGAAGTTCTCTAGCTTCTCGCAACAATATAAACGTCTTACTGCTGGCATTTAATTGTTTTTGACGATATTTCGCTGATTTTATTAAATGTTTAAATTTACAATCCAAATGTGCTTGTATTTCGTTGACGGGAATTGTCAGGAGCTCTTCAATTATCGAAGTCGAAGAAACTTCTTGAATCGATGCTTCCAATTCGAGAATTTTCAATTTTGACTCGAGAATTTTTATATTTTCAACTTGTGTTTTTAAATTTACAATCAATTTTTTCAAATCATCCAAATCTTTCATCAATAAGTCGTGATCTTGAATTAAATTCGTCACGCTAATTTCATCATTGCCATATTCACAATTGTTGGCAAATGGAATTTTTTCATCTATATTGGACTCGACTTTTTCCACGTCTGACATGTATTGTTCTCTGTTTGACGGAAAAAAACGGAAAAATTGACAATTAACGTGGAGAAAAATTTCAATTAAAATTTTCAATTAAATATAAAGGGAAATTTATTTGAAATTTTAATTCAATTATTATATTTTAATTTATTGAAATATTAATAATAATAAAATAATAATTTTAATATTTATTTATTTTCTTTTATTTTAATTTATAAATTTCAATTTGATTTAAATAGAAAATTAAAAATTTTACGTAACAGAAGTTTTATTAAATTAACGAATCAAATTTTATTGAGATGGGAGAAAAAATTGTTCACTAACAGAATTAAAATATAATAAATTTACAAAAATTATGCAAATTTAAAATAGAATTTAAAATAAAATTTGTAATTAATGTTTTGTAAAATAATAAGAAAATATTTTTCTTAGTCTTTAATTAAAAAAACTAAGTCTTACCTATGTTTAACGAACATTTTTTTGTACATTTCAATTTTATCTTGAAAAACGAATTCGGAATATAAATTTTCATCTGATTGGATAACTTCTTCTTTGATATCACTTTTGTCCATGTAGTCACGATTTGAAATGATGTTGCCCATAACTAATTACTGTGAAGAAAAATGATGAATAATTTTTTTTTATTATTGTTCAAAATTCCCATTTACATGATTTATAGTTTTTATTAATAATTTATAGACTTTGAAAAATTATCTCAAGTTAAAAAGTGTTTATTTATTTACAAGAATGACCTTTTGCTTTTCACTCAGTAAAGTTTATTAATAAAGAGTAATTTCTACTAATTTATTGATAAAATTCACTAATTCGCAAGCAAAAATCCAAAATTAGAGAAAAATGTAATTTAATTAATTTAATATTAAAATTATTTGATGCAAGGATATATTTATTTAAATAATAATCATAATAATAATAGTAATAATAATAATAACAAAAATAATAATAATAATATTTAAATAAGAAACTCACCAACTTTTCTGATTAATTAAAATACTTTTTTGTAAATTTCTTCCAACTTTTTTTTCACTTTTTCACTAAAATTTTCAGAAAAATTTTCTTACTTCTAACTTATTCAGTGCAAACTGAGAACTGTTCACTTTGGTTGTTAATTTTGAACTGAAATAAATTCCAGGATTTTCACATCCTGTTGAGACCTGCGATTGGGTCCCGAAATCCTTTGTATTCGAAAAGGCAAATTTGAAAAAGGATTAATGCTAATTACCTAACCCATAAATATATGTAGGTGAATACATCTTTTCTCGACACTCCTTACAATTTATCAAAAGTTCCTTTCAAATGCCTATAATTACAAAATAATAGTAAAATTGAAGAAAACTCTATTCACTTAATTATAGAGTTGTAAAAATTCATAATTTTTTCTAAGCCTAGTTTTCGAACATCAAAAAATGTATACAATGAAAAAGTAATGGGCGAAAATGTTCAATAGAATACAATTTTCATGAAATTGTAAAATTAATTTATTTTTGACATTTCAATTTTAATGTTTTGTAATTTTTATTAAATAAATAAAGCTAAAGAAATAAGGCTAAAGAAATAAAGCTAAATAAATAATGCTAAATAAATAATGCTAAATAAAGAAAGCAAAACAAATAATTAAGAGTGAGAAAACAATTTTTTATCAATGGGCCCCTGATTATGGCAACCCTTCTTACTCGCCCGTACGACTGGTCACTGTCTCCTTTTTATTTTTATTAAAATTAGAAAAAAATAAAAAACAAACTGATAAAAAACAACTGTGTCTTCAATTTGCATAAATTTAAAATATAGAAAAATTCTATTTATAACATTTTATACAATTTATACATTTTATACAATTTTCTAAAGATGAAAAAGAATTAAAACATTCAAATTTACCGCTTGGGAAAAGTGGCGCCAATTCCTTTTCGTAAGATCCTGAGGATCCGCAGAAAGAAACAATAAGAAAATTATTTTCAAAGAGAATATATTTAAATGCAAATCTAATAGAAAAGGGTTTGTGAAATTATGATTACGGCCCTGTCAGGAGGCGAGGGCAAGTGCATCAGCTGTTCAGTGACAGTTTGCAAACCAAGTGTAGTGGTAGTAGTGGTTAAAAGCAATATGGCCGCTTGATTGCTGGTCGTATAGGCTGAAGTAGACAAAGAACGCAGTTTCTCGTGAAAATCGAGGCCGTGTCAAGTTTGTGTGTTTAGTTATTTTCGGGCATAAAAATTGAGTGAAACGATCGTAGAATGCTGGAGCTCGAGGTGGTGCCCGAAAGATCCCTCGGCTGCGAGCAATGGGAATTTATTTTAGGCAAGTGACGAAACTTTCATCAAAAAGTAAAATACAATCATCTCTTCTTCTCTCATTTTGACATCGTATTACGTATTTGAATTGTTTGATAACAAAACAAAATTTTACTGATTCGAATGAAATATTGACAGTCTGACAATAGTGAAAGAAATGACGACGTTTAATTAGAAAAATGACGCCACTGTATAGAGACACTGTTATTAGACCTTAGTGTTTTCCTTCAATTCCGGATACGCGTTTATTTTGACAATCGCATGTAAACAAAGGTAACCAGGGGCGGCATGTAAACTACTCTTGACCTATGAATTATGTAATTGAAATTATTTTTTTAATGCAAAAAAAGAAAAAGGTTGATGATCTCATTTTTTTTATAGTGATTTTTGTGTACCTATAGTTTTCTTTTGCGCGCCTTCTTGAACCTGAACAAACAGGTTGATAATGAATTCGTATCGACTTGAGTGTTGACAAACATTCGTATTTCGTAATGACGCTTTTCTTTTTATTCTATCAGAATTTTTTTTTCTATCACATATAAATACTCTTTAGCTTCTGCAATTACTAATACGATAATTTTATTTTCAGGAATGCATTTCTCTCAGTCTGTGTCTATCATACAGTCTCAAGTGGGCATTATTAGAGGAGTACAGGTCCTCTATAGTGATGTTGTAAGTTTTAGTTATTAATTACTTAAAAAAAGAAATATTTTCTTCTTTTTATTTTTTTTATTCACTCTAATGTACTTGGCTTTTTCGATATTATTTCGTCAAATATTGTCATATGACAAGAATATAAAATTTTGGCCAGCAGTCGAAATCATTTATAGAACTAAATAAAATTTAACAATTTTATTTCACTGATTCAGTTCGTTCAGTTAATTTATTTAGAAGCGAATAGAAAATATTTTTCTCTATTTCATAAATAATGTTAAAAATAGTTCAACATGTATTATTTTGTCGTGTGTATATTTTTGTTCTATTTTCAATTATTTGAAGAAAAATCGAAAATTTGTGATAATTAATTACTTTCTTCGTTTCTAATTCAAAGAAGAGAAATTTGATTAAATTGTAATGTGCCTTTTTTTAATCAAACGTATATAAACACTAAATTATAGATGTAGTGATAAAGAAACAGATGACTTAACCGTCTCTGATGTAATTTTAGTGATTACGAAATATCAGAAGCTTTCTGTCTTTGTCAGTGAGCGAGTATTCATAAAAAAGTGCAACTAAAGAAAAATGTTTTGCAAAAGTGGACAGTGAATAATTGTTTTTTTATTCGCAATTTCTTTTCTTGAATAATGTATTAATAATTTTTTTTCCTTTCAGAATCCTTTAGAAGTAGATCTAGTAATTAATTTGCCACACGATGGTGTACGACTCATTTTTGATCCCGTTGTGCAGAGGCTCAAGATTATTGAAATTTACAATATGAAATTAGTTAAACTTAAATACTGTGGCTTGGCTTTCAATTCTCCGGAAGTATTGCCTTCGATTGAACAGATCGAACATTCATTTGGCGCAACTCATCCAGGTGTCTATGACAGTGATAAACAGGTAATTTTCTTGTAGAATAAATATTTAGATTGTATACTTGAAATAAGATCGCAGAATTAGAATTTTAATAATTTAATGAAGACAAATTTTTATTTAAAAAAAACGCGTTCTTTTTTGTTTGTTAAGAATGTAATTGAATTTTTCAGGTCTTCGTGCTGAACTTCCGAGGCTTGTCCTTCTATTTTCCAATGGACTCAAAATTCCAACCGGGCTATGCCCATGGTCTTGGGTCGCTACAATTTCCAAATGGAACGTCTCCTTTAGTCGCTAAAACTGCCATTTACATGGGAAATATGGCTGCTGGAGGCACTGCAAGCGAAGAACACAATTTAAAAGCTCCACCTCCACCTTTGCCTCTCGTAATTATTGCCTTTTTTAATACTCCACAAGTTTTTAGCGTTCAAATGAATGGAATACTTTTATTACAACTATTTTCAATAAATTACTTTCCTAATATCTAAATAAATTCTAAATTTTACTTTTAGAAACTATAATTTTGAGTGAAGCAAAAAATTGTTACAATAACATTGAAATCAGAAGGAGAAATAATTTCCATCATTTGAACGTTCCGAACGTTAGGAATAAACTTAATGCAAATTTTACTAATTCAGCTTATGAAAATTCGTAAATTCTAATCAATTTTTCATTTTCTTTTTAGGTTTGTTATCACAATAATTTGTACCTTGAAAAAGCCGAAGTTGTCAGGGACAAAACACAAACTCGTGGCCTGAAATTGCACCTTTTCACCGAAGGCAGTTCTGCTACAAGAGTTCTTCTTGAGCCTAAAAAGCATTGCCTAACAAAAGAGGTAATGCATTTTATAAGAACTAGACCAATTAGTTATCAAGTACCAACTCTAAAAAAAAGAGACCTAAAGTCCGCAGCGTTTTTTTGAACAAGAACGAAAACATGCGACTATTTAGCTTCGAATTCATAATTAATTTCTCAAAAATCCACACACTGAAATTCTTTTTTCATGTTTCGGTTTCGTTTTTTGTTACTAAAATTTTGAACTTTCAAAAGAACGTAATTTCTTTTTTCACAAACAAATTTTTTATATTAGAGAAATTAGTTTGCAGCTAAGTAAATATGTAACTTTAATTAGTCGTTTTTTTATTGATTTCTGAAAAATATTTAAGAAAAAATTTCGCTTAATGTGAACATTAAATCGGAAAATGTTTTAAAAACTTTTCAGATTTCACTCTTATTGAAAAAGTTTCCTCAAAATTAAATACTTTATTCGTGAGAAAGAAACAAAAAACTATTTTTTGGGAATTTGAAAGAATTTGTTAAAATTTTAGTCGATAAATTGATTTTTGAATAATAAACTGCATATTAAAAAATTCGGGAATGTGATTTATTCGAAATTATTTACTATTAGTAAAAGAAAAATAATTGTAAAAATGAATAGAGTTTAGATTAAACGAAAAATAAGAATTAAAAATAATCTATATTAGTCAGTTATAATTCATACTATTGACCACGCCCCCTTAGGTTTTATTAGCGCAATATTGCGACGTCATATTTACAATTATGGCAGAAGTGAAAGGAGCAAATAATTGTTTCTCATTTTATAAGCAAAAGTCACCGATAAATTTCAACACTAATAAATGTAAATTTTTTTTTGCAAAAAAATTTAGTTGTTCGTATTTAAAAACGTTGCAGACTTCTAGCGTGTCTTGAATTTTTTTTTTATAGAGATTAGGAAATTAGGGGAAAAATACTCGAATGTTTTTGTTAATTCTGTTAAATTTTTCCTATTTCCAAAATAGTACATTTAGGGATATAAAGAGTTTTTTGTTTATTTCTTATTTATGAAATTGCATTTTTTTTGTCTTTATAGGTCTGGTTTGGCGACACTTGTGAAGATGTTTTGAGTGCTCTTGGAGCACCGTCTCGTGTTTTCTTCAAAGCTGAAGATAAAATGAGAATTCACAGTCCTCATGCGCATAAGCGGGATAAAGTTAGAAGATCTGATTTTTTCTACAATTATTTTACGCTGGGATTGGTAAGTGTTTTTTATTTTTTAATTTAAGCTTTTGAAAGGTGATTTTCTTTATTAGATTAGAAATTAGATTTTTGTTAAATGGGATGAAAATAAAAAGCAAAAAAAGGCAAAAGAATACATAATAATAAATAATATAACAAAATGTAAAAGAAATAGAATAAAATCCAACAAAAATAAAACAATGCAAAAGAAATAAAAATACAAAAGTAAAAATAAAATAAAAAAGTAATTAAAAATGTTCAATGAATTTTACTGAATTTGATTTTTGTTTTTATTTCGAATAATTGTGTCTTTTTTCAGGACGTACTGTTTGATGCCAAGACCCAGTGTGTTAAAAAATTCGTTTTACACACAAATTATCCAGGGCATTATAATTTCAACATGTATCACCGCTGTGAGTTCGTTCTCTCCTTACCCCCAGAAAGTAGTTCCGTGGATTCTGGGAAACTCATCGACGTCACCCCAACTCCTGTTACTGTGAGTTTTTGAAACAAATTTCTACTTTTTCTACAATGTGTGAATTTTTGCAACTTTTTTTTTTAATTTAACAAACGCAGAGTTTGCTTTTTTGCTTAAAAACGCTTTGTAAAGAAGAACTTTTTTTTTATTTCGCATAGAGGAAATCGCTGCTTTGGAAATAATGCTTCATAACAGTGTGTGACTGTGAATTCAAATTTTCGTATTCATATTTTTTTCTCACCTCTTTTTTTTTTAGTGAGAGTTGCATAGAAATCGTAGGTGCTTGTGGTGTTATTTTTTCTCGTTTGGATTGTTTGTTTCCAATTTTCGAATGGCAATTTTATTTTTCTCTCTCTTCATTTCTTTTCTGCACAATCAATGCTTTAGGCTTTCATTTTTACCACGTTCACCTTCAATTAAAATCTCTCTCCTTGAATTAATATGAAAGGTGATGTGTTTTAGATCACTGCCTATACAAAATGGGACAGAGTAAGCGAGCAACTAAATGCAAGCGCTCGACCGGTCGTTCTAAATCGCTCGTCTTCTACAAATACCACAAATCCGTTTGGTTGCACATTCTGTTACGGAATTCGAGATGCCATTGTAGAAGTTATGGCAAATCAACATATTGCCAGTGTGACCCTATACACTACCGCGTGACCTTCGTAAGCAGTTTGCAACTCGACGAAAACAAAGCACCACTTTGCGGTGCAGAGAAAAATTTAAAACAGAAAAAAAACACAAAAAAAATCCTTAAACATTGAAAAAACTACAAAAAAAATATATATTTGTGAGTTTAATTCAGTGTGTTAAGAGACTTCTGAATGAAGTGATAAAAATAAATTGTGAGACTGGATGAATGGAAAAAATGTTGATTTTAGTGATCATCGTAGTAAAAGAAAATCAGTTCGGCATAAGAAAACAGTTCTTTTTAAAACAATATATTTGTATTAGATATTTTTAACAAGAGCCAGTTTAGGATAAGTATCATTAATGATATTTAATGGCTATTCTGTGGTAAAATTAAAGATATCAAATATCTTCTAATCAGCAATCTATAAAAAAAATTTTCACTTTTCAAAATATGTTATAGTGCACGGAAATTTTTTCTTAAATTATGTAAAATGAAAAGATGTAATTGAAGAGATTGTAATGTTAATTAACTAAAATTAATAATCGTACAATTTAATAAAAAGTGTTTAGCTGAACTATCTCAATTCTCTAATCTTGTCTATAAACTTAGACTATATTGGCAAAAAAAAACTTCAAATTGCTTCTAAAACAGAAACTATTCAACAAAATTCGAAAAACAAATTTAGGCCGAACTTTTGATTTTTAAAATAACATTCAAAGGACAATAATATTTGTTTAAAGATGGAAAAAAAATTCACAGACAAGTGTAATGTGCGTAGAAGTATAAGAGATAAATTGTGATGAAAAGCAAGTATGAATTTACTTGTTATGTGTAATAGAATTATTTAGCTCCGGTGTTTGCCGATAGATCGTCGAGAATTGCTTTGGATATTTATCAATCCTGATGAATGTGCGTAATTATAATAATAATATTTAATCCGACGATTCAATTGGGACATAAAACAAGAATAGTTAATTTGATTAGTTGAATTCTATAGTCAAGATTTTCCCTAGTTATGAATTCTCTATAAAAGCTAATAAAGGGCATTTTTTTTTATTATGCCTATTTCGATTGCTGATCTCTTGACATTTTTTACAGAAAGGCGTGTACATATCTGGAATGAAATTCATTACAAAAAAATAAATAAATAAAAAAAATAAATACTTAGGATCAAGGTTGATTTTTAAAAATCGACAAAAATGTAAATATTCTATATTGTATTTCCTCTAGTGGATTAGAGATGAAATCAATATATGTAATTCTTGACTCTTAACAAGAGAAAAATTTATATCTTCTGCAGATAAAGTTATAATTTTAAACCACAGTGTGAAACAGATTAAACAGATTAAAGGGAATATAACAATCTTTATCAGCAGATAAATAATCTGTCTAATAGTGTTAGAATTAAAACACAATTATTTATATTCATTTTTTTCTCAACAAATTGGTACTTTAATTATAAACTGTTAAATTTACGTTAGTTTATCTTAATTATATAAATTTAAATTGATTATATATTTTTCATTCATTTTTTTCCGCTCTACTGCATCTTGATTGTCATTAAATTTTGGTTTAACGCTCATAATAACGTTCGACCATATATCAAAGAAATCCAATGAAAACAAAACACTCAAACTGTGAATGAAAACACTTTAGAGTGAAGATGTACAAACTAGAATGACTATGTACAATGAAGCAAAATAATACCTCCATAGCAATTTCGAATATGCTGACATTAATAATAATTGTATGTGAGAGAGTGATGATGAGAAATCTTCATTAAAAGAAACAAAAAATACCAAGATTTTCGATTTTGGAAGAAAAGAAGAGATCTCTTTGAGAAAAAAAGAAAAATTGTAGAATTGTAAAGAATTCATGTTCTGCATAATGTCACAATGCAAAAAAAAATTGTTAAATATTAATTCGCACAAATTTTCATTGTAGAATGCTTCTAAAACATTTCCAACAAAAAAAAAATTAGTAATGAGCTTAGATCATTAGATTCAGCATTTATTTGATTGACGTCAAAATTCGAATAGATTTGTTTTAAATTTAAAAGTCTAGTTTTACATCAATCTTGCTTTTGTCATTGATGCAAAAGTTACTTTTTTTTTATTTTTCATTGTCAGTTATTAGGGAGGTTTATCCGAGGAAAGACAGACATTCGATAATTTTTTTTATACAAAAACACTTGCTGTATAATTACGAATCATTTGAAAAAGAATGGTCATCAAAAATCGATAGCAAAAATATTAATATATAAATTACTAATTTGTGAAAATTATATTATTAATTTCGTCGGTTCTTTGTTTCCTTGAAAAATTGATATTCTTCCAACAAATATTTTTAATAATTCCAAAATTTTAGGAAATAAAACTTTTAATAAAATTATCTAAACTTTATTTTTTCAAAGGTCTGAATTCTCTCGGATAAAAAATACCTTAAAGTAAAGAAAAAAAATGTTATTTATTACTAGAGTGATGCAAATATTATATATTAAAGGATTTATTAAAGTCCTAAATAAAAATCTTGTAATAATTTTTCTTTCGTTTTACGGGAAGGTTTATGTTCGAAAGCGAACTTAGAAACTAGGAATAGTTGCGTTTCTTTAAAAGAAAAAGTATTTTTGCTACTTACTAATGCAACTCGGCTATTCCATTGATCTATTACTCTACCAAAATCGAAGTTCAATATTAATAATAATAATAAGTTCAATTTACATTTCACCAAGTCAATGTTTCAGTAAAACCAGCTCCAAATAGTTGAGAGCAATTTTCAAATATACCATATTTATTTATTTCTGAATACTCATTTTTTTCTGTGCCAATTTTTCATATTTTTTTTCTTTTTTTTTGACATTATGTTGCATCAGTTGGTACTGAAATATTGATTTTTTGGTGCCAAGCCTGTACTTGAATTTAAGGCTTTGTTTACTGTTGCTTCGGCACAACAATCAAATTAGGATATTTATGATCACTTTGTTATATCACGAGAGGAACTATTTATTTAAAAATTAGTTTGTAGATTTACGATTCTATGTGTCTATGTAGTGTTAGTTCATTGTGAGTTAATCACTTTGTATAATTTTAAAAAATTGAAAGTGTTCAAAAAAAATTAGAATTAGAAACTATTATTATCATTAATTTATAATGAATAAGACTTTTATCCTCATTGACTAATAATTTTATCGTACAGCACTTGTTCGATAATTGATAGAAAAACATTCGATTAATATTTTTGCATATTATATTTTTTAAAAGACAAGGAAAATTTAACTTTTAAAAAAAATATTTTATTTACCTAAAAATTTAACTAGATTAGTATTTTATTAAGTATGGAATTCAAGAAAAAAATCTGGAAAAAAACTCGAGGTTTTTTTTTGTAAACTGTAATAATAGTTTCTTGGTGGGATATAACAATTTGATTGGACATTTGTTACATTTGTGAAATATTAAAGTCTCCGGTGTGAATGAATGTTTATTGAAAGTTACATTAGCTGAAAGATCCGGAGTGAAAATTGACTGTTTTCGTACAGTGATTGTGAAAGTTAGAAAAAACAAAAACAACCGAAATTATTTATCGGATCGCATACACTTTGCATTGCGTACACCTTTTGTATGTTTACCTGACAAATAAAAGATCTCAAAAATTAAAAGTATACGATACTTTATGTATGATTGGGTGGCGATTAATTGCGAAGTTTCAATTATTTAAATAAGTGTTTGAAAAATTGTAATTGGAATCAGAAAAGTTGGTAATTCTGGAGTTATTTTTTAGGATTTGTTTCAGGTTTGCTAATTTGGTAGAAAAAATAACGACTTTTTCTAGGGTTTATTATTTTTTCTTTGGGGTTTTATTAAGAGATTAAATATTTAAAGGGGAATATTATTACTGAGATTGTAATAACATTGGCAAAAAGAATTTTAATTTAAAAATATTTGTTCGTTCTTCTTCTTCTTTATTTTTCTCTTTTCTTATATATCGTCGTGCATCCTTAGTTAATATTTTTCTTTCTCAATTTCTGAGATTTCCGACCGCAGGTACTCGAGTCGTTTATTAAACAATTTATCCGCATTTTTGTCATTATTTTCTCTTTAAAAATTTCTTTGCTTCTTTATCTATTGTCTCTTCTTGCTCCTGATTGATGTTATTGCTTTTTTATACTCATCTTTTTCTTTTGATTCTTTTGGTTTTAATGTTTTGGTTGTAATTTCTGTCTCTCTTTTCTCGAACAAGAAGCAAATCTAGTGATATTAAAATCTTTTTTCAATTTTTTTTCCTTTAATCCAGTATTTCTATTTAGAGAAAAATTTCAGTTGAAACTTGTAGAAAATAATTGAATTTTGTAATATTTAAATACTTCTTATTTATTTAATAATTACAACTTTATTTATACAACTTTATTAAATTTCAGATTTTCAAATTTAATTTTCAAAAAATTTATTTAACTAAATAAAGAAATGGTATTTAAATATTTATTTAACAAAATTATTCAAGTTTTGATTCAGCGTGCTATATCTACAAGGCAAAGGGATGAACAAAAAAAAATAAAAACGGTTGAATTTGAAAATGAATAGAAAACTTTTTTAATTGACATCAGCCTTTGAGAGGAAATCTCGTTAATATTCTAAAATCTGGTTGAATTTAATTACAAAATACGACTCAGTCGGGTTATAGAATTTTGCGATTTAACGAAGTAGATAATTGTTTATTTAATTTTTTTTAATTACACTCACGCTTGATTTAAAGATGAAATATGTTGGTTTTTACAGTTATATCTCTGGAAATTATTTAGTATAGAGAGGAAAAAAAAGATTTTCCATTGAAACTTGGGCTCTGGTAGTGGTTACATAAACCAATGGGTTTGAAATAAAATATAATTATAAATTAAAGTCGTGGAGAGTATTATATGGGAATTTGAGACAACTTAGAGGAACTAAATGGAGAGCTTTTGTAACATGCATCTTTGATGTGCAAAGGGAATATCACTTTTAACCCCTTTGGGGAACCAAACTTCTAATCTAATATTTCAACTTGAAATTCAATCTTAATAGATAGTGAAATATTGAAATAATTCAGAAGATGTAAATATTGAAGAGAAAAAATGAGAAATTGTATTATTATATTGTGAGAAGGTTGTTTTTAAATCAGGAATTTTGAAAAAAGGTTTATAAATTCATTTCGTATAATATGTTATTCTCTTTCTGTCTAGTTCAATGAAAAATGTTTCTCTGTTTAAAGTATTTTTTTTTTATTTTTATTTTAGTTGAGGGAAAATAAATTTCTCTTTGCAAGACAGACACCAAACGGCACGAATAAAAGAAGTTATATACCGTTCATGCGTTATTGTTTGTTAAGACAGATGATATACTCGGACCGAAAACTACGTGCTAAGTGTAATCTAGCAGAAGACATTGATTGAGTACATTTTTAAATTTCGATAAAAAGAGAAATTTATACTCTTATATGCAGCATAGAACTTTTGACACACGAAATAAAGTGGAATAATTACTTTCTTTATTTTCATATTTTATTATGCTTTAAATAAGATTTTTTACTAAATTTGTTAGTAAAAAATATTTTAAATTAGTATTTTTGTGAATTTCAACGAAATAACAATTTTTTTCGGTGTAAAAAGCAATTTATTTCGATTTTTAAAAGAGATGAAATAAATTTAATCAAATATTTTTAGAAATGCTGAGAATTTAGTTACAAACAAGTGTTTCGATTTTTAACTTCAAATAAATTGAATTCCAAGAATAATTTTGTGAAATTTGTAAAAAAATAACTAATTCTGGGAAGAAATTTAGATTAAAAAAAGTAAAACTCAAATTTTTGTATTTAAATAATTGAATTTTTTAAAATTTATTAAAAACAATTTATTTAGCGGCGATTTTTAGTTACAAGTTCTTTGCAAAGAAATAAAATTTTGATTTTTGTATTTAACTAACTGAATTTACAGAATAATTTTCCTGAAATTTATTGAAAATAATTAATTTAGCGGAAAAATGTAATTACAAAGAAACGGAATTTGAATTTTTGAATTTAAATAATTGAATTTTCCAAATAACTTTCTGAAATTTACTAAAAATAATTAATTTAAGGAAGAAATTCAGATAAAAAATGTAAAATTTGAAATTTTGTATTTAAATATTTCACTTTTCTAAAATGTATTAAAAACAATTAATTTAGGGACAAATTTTAGTTACAAAGAAATTCAATTTTATTTTTTGCATTAGATTTTTCGGAATGATTTTCAAAAATTTACTAAAAATAATTTATTTAGCGAAGAAATTCAGTTAATAAAATTTGATATTTTTTATTTAAATTTTAAGCAATTGAATTTCCCCAATAATTTACTGAAATTTACTGAAAATAATTAATTTAGCGAAAAATGTATTTATAAAGAAATAAAATTTAAATAATTGAATTTTCAAAATAACTTTCTGAAATTTACTAAAAATAATTGATTTAAGGAACAATTTGAAAATATTTGAATAATTACATTTTCTAAAATTTATTAAAAAAATAGTTAATTTTTTGGAAAAATTTTAATTTTAAATAAAATGAAGTTTGAATTCTTGTATTTAAATAATTTATTGTATTTTCCAAATAACTTTCTGAAATTTACTAAAAATAATTAATTTAAGGAAGTAATTGAAAAAATTTGAATAATTACATTTTCTGAAATTTATTTCAAAAATTGTTAATTTTTTGGAAGAATTTTAATTTTAAGGGTATTTGAACCATTATGAAGTCACAGTATTAGGGCAAATGCTATGCACATATTATGACGTCATAATGGTCCAAATGCCCTTTAAGAAATAAAGTTTGAATTCTTGTATTTAAATAATTGAATTTTTCAAATAACTTTTTGAAATTTACTGAAAATAATTTATTTACGGAAGAAATTGAAAAAATTTAAATAATTGCATTTTCTAAAATTTATTTAAAAAAATTGTTAATTTTTTGGAAGAATTGTAATTTTAAAGAAATAAAGTTTGAATTCTTGTATTTAAATAATTGAATTTCCAGAGTAATTTTCATTAAAAATAATTTATTAAGCGAAGAAATTTAGTTAATAAAATTTGATATTTTGTATTTAAATTTTAAATAATTCAATTTTGGAATAATTTTCTGAAATTTATTGCAAATAATTAATTTATCAAACAAATTTAGTAATTTTAATTCAATTAGAATTAGAAATAAAATTTTTTGTTTGGTTTCTTTAATAATTGAATTTCCCAAATAATTTTCTAAACTTTAATAAAAATAATTAATTTCATATAAAATTAGTCAGAAATTATTTATTAGGAAAATTTGAATTTTTGTATGTAAAGTTTTTAATTTTAGTTAAGTTCCCTAAACTAATTGATTTTCGTTATTATTCGAGAATAATTGAATGTTACAGTAACTTAAAATCGAAGTAATCCTTGAAATACGAGAGGCAATTAACAATAACAATAAATTATCACCAACTGAGTGAAATTTGCTAAAATCGTTTGAAATTAATTTTTTCAATTACTAGAGGCATTAGTAATATTATTACAGAAATTGAGCGTAAATAAAAAAATTTATTCCCTTTCCGTTCGATTGAGTTTGCCGAACATAATCTCAGATACGAATTCTACAAATCATCATGTCTTAGAGAGATATTAAAAGTGGGTGAATAGGGGAGAAATCGGCGTTATGAGGGTGAAGGAAAGAATAGGGGTTTATTCTCGGTGTCAGTGAATCAGTCGCACCACTCGATCGTGTGTGTTCGCACCGCGTGTTCTCCTACAATATATATATATTCTTTAATTCGAATGTGTATCTACTAATTTTTATTCGTCAAAACGTTTGCTGCAAATTGAACAAGAATTTCCTTCACTGTAATAGGTAAATTTTTCCCCTCTTATATATAATTTATAAATTGCCATTTATCTTAAATTATTTATTAAATTCCTCTCTAGATACTATAATGTATAAAATATTTATAGAGAACAAATTTCCCAAGGAAAAAATTTCAAAAAATTTCGATTCAATATATTCGGCAATAGGGATGTAATATTGAAGATGTATTAAGGTCAACGATTCATTCGGTTATTGATAATGGAATTTCTTCACTCTTTCATTATTTTACATAGCTATTTTTCGATTTACATTATTTTTTTTTACTCTCATTCATTCGATATATTTCTTTTGCCAGAAAAAAAGGATAATTTATTAGCTTTTACTTTGTTCGGTAAAAAAAATATTTTTCATAAAGTTTACAAACAAAATCTTTTCTTTAGATTCCTTGAATACATTTTTGTTTGTCTCGGAGTGCAATCAAAGTTCCTTTGAACAAAGAATGGTCAAAGAAAATTTGTTTAAATCAAATATCTTCCGTATTTATGAATAACTTTGTGTTTTGTATTTACATAATTTTTCCCTGGGAAAAAATGAGAAAAAAAGAAAAGTAATAAAGAAGCGAATTCTCTAAATTTCGGTTAATTTAGCTGAAAATTGTTTCTTTTTCGCAGGACGACGGTAGAAATAGTGTTTAAAATATATTTGATATTTTTTCTCTCACTCTCTCTCGCTCTGTAACTTTCCTAATTAATTACTTTAATTTCAGTTAATTAACTTTCCTTGTACTTGGTCATTTCAATGTTCGTCGAAGTAGTGAGATTATTTCATGCTTTTATACTCTCTAAAATTTCCCTTTGATAGAGATTCATTTAAATTTGAATTTTTTTTTTTTTTGAATTTTTTTCACGAACTTTACAAAAATAATATTTTTAATTGTATAATGAATAAACTTGGTCGTATAATTTTTTCTCTCTTTTTTTTCACCAATTTTCTGCTTTTATTTTATTATTTTTATCTGAGAGGATAAAATAAATTTCTTAAGTGAGATATTTTAAATCTTCTAAAAACGGAATGTTTATGAACGTAGGTACTCTGTGAAAAGAAAAATTAGGTGAGGCCAGGGCGTAATGGCCCACTTTTAATTCTTTGTTGTCCAACTTCGTCATTTCCACATTAATTAAAAGTTTACCCAGAAAACTTATCATTATATCTCGGGCTTTTATTTGAAAAAAACGTATCAGTATACTCTCTAAATAATATCATTCTTTTTTCACTTCTCTTTGAAAAATCGTCTACTAATTTAAATTTTAGTAAAAATTGTTACTAATTTTTTTTTACTGCAAATTTTGCAGGGTTGACATGGTTCAGGAAAATCGGGAAAATGTCCCATTTTATTAAAAGAACTGGAAAAAATTAAGTTTTCAGAATTCATATAAAAAAATTCCAAATTTGTATGTCTTTTATTTTATTTTATTTTGAATTAAAAGGATTAAAGTTTTAAATAATTTTTCTTTATTTGATTGAAAAAGGACAAAAAAGTTTGTAAATTTTACGATTTAATTTGGAGAATTTTAGAGAGATTGCAAATTATGGTAGATATTCAATTATTTTCAAAAGTAATAAAATTCTTCGCGGAAATTCAATTTTATTCAAAATTTTTTTTTAAATTCACGTCAAGTTTCAATTATTTGTATAGAAATATTAAAATTCTTTTCCGAAGATCAACTATTTTCAAAAATTTTAATAAAACTGGTGGCAAAATTTAAATTCTTAAAAAAAAATTTTTCAAACAAATAAATTTGTAAATTCTCAAAGAACTTTAGCAAAAAATATTATAAATAAAGGATTTGTAGAAGAATTTCACTTAAATACAAGGAAAAAATTTAATTTTGGAGAAATTAGAAATTATCGCAGAGAGTCAATGATTTCAATTTTTATTAAGAGTATAATAAAATTTTTCACAGGAATTTCATTATGATCGAACATAATAAAATTTTTTTTAAGAATTCAATTATTTTCGTAAATAACAAAATTCATCGCGAAATTTCAATATTACTTTTAATATTTTAAAAAAAAATTTTTTTGAAAACGTTTAATTGGGTTTTTTTGTTTATAGTTTTTATTTTAAAATATTAAATATTTTTTAACCAAAAATTATCTTTGAATGAAACAATAATTTTGATTCAATACATAATAAATTTGATTTATTACAAATTATATTTAATTCAATTATAAAATATATTTCATTTAAACATATTTTTTTGGTCGACTTCTTATTTTTGAATTAAAAAAATTTTTCCCCACACTGAGAAAACATTATATTTAATTTAAATAGGAAAATAATTTTAAGTGATTTTATTTAATTGAAATTAATTAATTAAAATTTGTAAGCTGAGAAAACATTATATTTAATTTAAATAGGAAAATAATTTTAAGTGATTTTATTTAATTGAAATTAATTAATTAAAATTTGTAAGCTTAATTCCAATGTATAGAAAATATCTACTGGTTTGATTCAAAAATATAATTTGTTTGAATAATTATATTTAATTCAAACATATTCTCTGTTTGTGATTTAAACAAAAAATATGTTTGAAAATTTTATGTTTTATTCCAACTTAAATGATGATTATAAATAATTTCAAATCAATAACCACATGTTTGAATTAAATATTTTATTTCTTTAAATGAAGCAAAAAAATATAATGAAACTTAAATATGTTTGACTGTATAGCAAAAATATTTTAAGTTCGATTTAAACAAAATATATTTGAATCAAATAAATCGTTTTCTCAGTGCAAAAAACCAGTATTGTAAAGAAATGAACTTGAAAATTGTAAAAGAACTTTTTTTTGGAAATTATTGAAAATAATAAATGTTTAACGTGTCCTCTTATAGAATTTTAATTTATAAGGAAATTTTAGGTAGCTACTTTTTTTAGTTCTAGTTCTTCAGTCTTAGGTTTCTAAAATGAATTATCGAGTACGAAGCTTGAAATTAATATAAAATTCTACTGCACAGAGAAAACATAATATATTTGAATCAAACCAAATATAGAACAAATCAAATCTTTGTTATATAGTCAACCAAAACATATCTTTGAATTAAACATAATTATTTTTGATTCAATTCTATTATTTATTCAATAAAATTTGATTCATTAAAAATTATATTTAATTCGAACCTATTTTTTTCGTTGACTACAGTATTTTTGAATGAAAAAAAAATTATTTCTCTGAATTTTTACTAATTCAAATTCAAAGAGAAGTGTTTCTAAAAGAGAGCAACGTTTAATATACAGGCCATATCATAAAAGAAATTGTGTCAGAGGCGAAAATTTAGAGGCACATATATACACATTATTTAAGAGATGTTCAGTTCCATACACGTCAAAGGTAAATGCATGTAAATTATGATAATGAGTAAACACGGTATCGAGGAAATTAGAGGAGAATTGAATATACATAATCGGTGAGAACATGCCTTATGAATGCGCGCATTATTGTCTAAAATTTGGCACACACACATACATACACATATTTACGTTGTGGAAATATTTCCGGGATTTTGTGTAAAAGATTTGAGTGAGTGAGTGAGTGAGTGGTCCCTTGGTAGTTAAAATAAGGAATATATAACCTATATATCCTTGGACGCAATAAGAGAGCGAGTATAACTAGGGATCGTCAACTTGCCCCAGTTTTGTTTATTCCTGAATTTGTGGCAGGTGATAAATGTATATACATGTGTCGAGAGCAATTGTCCCCCAGTATATATACAGACATAAATGTGTTGGGTGTGTGTGTATACAATCCTTGCATGGGATACGGATAGCAAAGCAAGCGCAGGAGTTGACCTCAACGCGGGTTGAGTGACCCCTGTGCGACAACACTGCACTATCGATTCCGCGCCCACGTGGTTGGCACACAAATCCCACCCCTAGCCAAAGCACTTCGTATCCCCCACCCAACCCCACTCTCTTTCGCTATTCCCTTTTCTATCCAACCACCCCTTCTTTGCCAGATCTCTTCCACCCCCAACTCCTGCAAACAGGGGCGAACTTCACTTTGGGAATTCTGTATTGTACTGTTATGTCCGAATTTCTCTGATTTTATCTTCTTCTTCTAATCAACTGTCTCTCTCACTCTTTGACTTTCCTCTTTCGAAGTAATAGTATACCCTTTCCGCAACCATTTTTCGATATTTCGGTCGACATTCCTTTTAATGAAATCAATAAATATTTATTGATGTTAAATAAATCTTTGCGCTTTCATTAATTGTTTTCTCTAATGCCAATAGTTTTGCTACTGTTTTCTTTACTGCCCTTATTTAGTTTTTCAAGGTAAATTCCAATTTTTTTAATAAGAGGTCACTAAATTTTACAAATTCACTGAGAAAAAAAATTTATTAAACCAATAAGCAGTCAACCAAAAAAATGTGTTTAATTTAAATATATTTTATTATTCAATTAAACGTAATTTTTCTTCAACCAAACTTACTATGTATTGAATCAAAATTATTATGTTTAAATCAAACATAATTTTTGGTTAACTGTATACACTGAAAAAAAAATTATTTGACTATTATCAAATAAATATTTACTTAAATCAAATAATTTTTATTTGAATCAAATATTTCAATATTTGAAGCAAATATTACTTAATTGATTCAAATAAAAATTATTTGATTTAAGTAAATATTTATTTGATAATAGTCAAATAATCGGTTATTTGAATTAAATAAATTTTTTTTTCAGTGTAACAAAGATAATTTTGTTTGATTTAACACTGAGAAAACATTATACTTAATTATAGAAAGATAATTTTAAATGATTTTGTTTAATTGAAATTAGTTTGTAAGCTTAATTACAATTTATAGAAAATATTTACTGCTTTGATTCAAAAATAATTTTTGTTAGAATAATTATGTTTAATTCAAACATATTTTCTTTTTTGATTTAAACAAAAAATATGTTTGAAAATTTTATCTTTGACTCAAACTTAAAAGTTGATAATAAATAATTCAAAATCAACTATAAATTATGTTTGAATTAAATATGTTATTTCTATAAATGAACCAAAAAATATGTTTGAATTAAACTTAAATTTGTTTGACTGTATAGCAAAGGTATTTTAAGTTTGATTTTAACAAAAGATGTTTAAATCAAATAAATCGTTTTCCTAGTGAAATATATATTGTTTTCTCAGTGTTCATTACTTGTGAAATATTATAAATTTTTGTTAAATAATTGAATTTTTGCAACGCATTTTAATAACATTTAAAAAAATTGAAGAACATTTGATTATTAAGTATAATTCATTTGAAAATGGTTTTTAAAATAATTGAAATCTTGCTATAAGTTTTATTATTGTTTGAAAAAAATGTGAATTTTTACTGACAAATTTTTATTAATTTTTCTAAAAATAATTGAATTTTTAAGAAGTATTTTATTTGGATATATAAGAATAATTTATTCAATACTTATGAAGAATTTTAATAAAATTTTCAGAAGTAAATCCATTTTAAGAAATAATCGATTCAAATTGTATTGAAAATAATTATTTTTGTAATACAATTTTAAGTAAATTCATCGAAAAATTGTAATTATATTCAAAATTATAATTTATGAGAATTCCTGCTATAATGCTTTTATAGTATTCTATTATTAAAAATTTTAACTGAAATTCATTTATCAATTAATTTTTATTAGAAAATTCTACGATGATTCAATTATTCAATTATATAAAAGTAAATAATTTAATGTTTCTTAAAATTAAATTCTCAAATTCTCATGAAGAATTCGAACAAAAAGTTTTTAAATAACTGATTTCTTTTGATGAATTTTAATAAAATTTTCCAGAAAAGAAAACAATTTTCAGGAAATTCATTTAAAAATCTTATTAAAAGTAATTGAAATCCTGCAATGAGTTTCATTAATTATGAAAATAATTGAATTTTTACAACGAATTTTGTTAAAATTTAAAAAAAATTTGAATTCCTGACAATAAATTTTATTATATTTATAAAATCATTGAATTTTTGTAAAGAATTTTATTGAAATTTTCAAAAATAATTGAATTCATGAGAAGAATTTCATTAATTATAAAAAGTATTTGAATTCTTACGTAGAACTTAACTAAAGTTTTTAAATAAATAAATCCTCTTGAAGAACTTTAAGTTTTATTAAAATTTTTTAAATTAATTTATTTTTTGAGAAAATTTTTATTTATTTATAAATATAAATAAATTAAAATTTTGTTAAATTTTTTAAAATAATTAAATTTTTATTAAAATAGTAAATACTGAAAATCGAACCATTTTTGAAAATCTACTGATTTATTAGTCGAAACTAAATCTTCTGATTGAATTAGTAAAAATTCTTTACGACTTTCAAATTAGTACACGCAATATTTTTTTTAAAAATCAAATGATTTTTTTTATAAAGGCAAACAACTTATTATCAATTAAAAGAGGAGCACACTTTTGAGTTATTCTCAAGTACATACACACGAAGCACTTTAATATATTCAGAAATGAAGTAATACTTGATATTTGAGACATGAATTTTTTTTAGTGATTAAAATATATATTTTAATCTCTTAAAAAAATAGAAAATAGTCAGGAAGTAATGTGAAATCTCTTCAAGTTTACCTCGAAATGTCTTTTAATCTTGAAAAATACTTGAAAATAATTGGAAATATTTCTGCGAAAATTTTAGTAATATAATTTATATATATAAACGTAAAAAAAAATTTAGGAAGTAAAATTTTACTCTTCTTTTTGGTTGAAACCGAAAAAAATAGTTGAAATTGTATATTTTTTGTTTATTTTTGAAGAGAATTTTACTTTTTGGAAACTAGTAAAAAAAATTTTTCATTTCCTTCTCTTAATTTATTGATAGAAATTTTATGAAGGCTAATTTCGCATGTATGCTTGAATGCTAACGAAGTTTTATACACTTATAGGGTATACAACAAAATATGCTTTGAACCGATCATTTTGAATTTAATTATGGTGAGGTCATTTATTATTGAACCTGTATGTAATATTTATCCGCGATTGAGTTAAGCTTCTACTGTTCGATGAAGTGAAAATATTCCCATATACCTGACCAATTTACTCGATTATTAAATCGTGGTATATATTTTCATGGAATTTCAACATAATAATATAATTAATTATTCCTCTCTGTATATGAGAACAAGCACTGACTTTGAATTCGATTTGTTTAATTATATGTTTACTTCGATTTATTTAAGAGAATCTAATAATATCGTAAATAGAAAAATTATTTCAATATTGCAAGAAAAAAAAATAGTTTACTAACTAATTTGTAAAGAGAAATAAAAAAATTTTTCATCGGGTCAGAATCTTTTGATTAGAGAAATGTCTCTTGGATAAGAAATTCTTAAACATTTCTTTGTGTAGAGTTTTATTAATAAGTTGTTTTTTAAATTTTTTACCAGTGCCTATAGAGCGGAGAAGAAAAGTGCATGGATTTCCGCATTAATATTAATAAGCTCTAATTCTAATCGCTCTTATAGTACAAGTTCTAAATCTAGGTGCAAGGTTGAACATTTCATTGGCTTTCATTTTTCGAGGTCAGTAGAGTAGTCTCTTTTTTTCTCATTCATCTATACGCATAAATTATAAAACTCCTTTTCTCTTATATAGGCAAAAAGGAAAATTAAATTTTTCGTCCGCGTATATTCGGAGATAAATTCACGAGATTAGTATCTTATTTATCGACTATGAATAATCTTATGCATATGAGGAGGGTACTATATGGAGGGTATAATGTATGTAAATCATTTAAAAATGCTACTTTCCTTGGATTAGGAAGATCGACCGACATATTTCCATATTTCAATTATTATTTTAAACATCAATATTCTTATTTCTTGGTAATGTGTTTTCCCCAACTTTCTGATTGAATTTAATCGGACATTTTATGAGCTTTTTTCGCGAAGGCTATAAATCAATTAAATTTCATTCTTCAGAGAGTTTCGGTTAAATAAAAACAAAAAGAAAAGTGCAATTTTTTTAGAAAAGTAAAGTAAAAAAAAAGAAAATGTAAAGTAAAAAAAGAAAACGTAAAGTCAAAACAAAGTAAAGTAAAAACCAAGTAAAAGTAAAACAAAAATAAATTTAAGAAAAAATTTTCTCGAACTAGAGAAAATCGAAGAAATTGGTTATTAAATAATCTGACATGATTATATTTTCAGTTGATCGTTAAAGTTAACGAACTGCGAAGGTGAATTAATTTCTTGAAATTTTAATTTCACTCATCAACTTGGCACTGTACGATTTTTAATTGTTTCCCAACATCGCAGATAGTAGTCAATTTCATTGTGAAACAATTTTGTTTGTATCGCACAATGAAATTAGTTTAAATTAAAAACTTTCATCTACTTAGAAATGCGCTCTTTCATTCCCCAAAATCGTTTAATTTATTCTCTTTTGAATCGCAGCGCAAAGTCTGTGTCTCGGTGATTGAGTGGCTGTAAGAATGCACTTGCAAATCAACGACGAAATCAGTGAAAGCTCATTCAAAATGCACTTAAATAAATTCCAATTTCTAATTGCTATTCTGTCTCTTTCGAAATTAAATTATTTTTAAACCTATTTTGGACTCGTTTTTTTAGAATCGATATTCCTCTCTGAAAAATCGAATTATTTAACAAAATATTAAATATTATTATAATTAATTCTTTGTTAGAAACTTTAATTTTCTTGAGAAAAAAGTCGGACAAACAATAGGAACAAAAAGTTAGTCCAATATGAAAATATCGTTTTTTAAAAAAAAGTAAAATTAAATTTCAAATCCCTTTTGTTAGAAACGTAAGGAAGATAATTTTCTACATTTGGAACATTTTAAAGTTGCATTTAAATCAAAATTAGAATTTTTTGTCAATAATATATAATTTAAGTAACATGAATTTTATTCTTTAAATTCAAGAATTACGATTTTAATTTTATTTACGATATTATTTTATTTTTTAAAATTGAATTAAATTTTCACGAAATTTAAATAAATGTATTTTAAATCTTATGTTTTAGAAAGAATCGAATTTCAGGTTTAAACTTAAAATTTTTTCTAAATTTTAATAGATTTAAAAACTTAATTTCCGTAATTGAAAAATTAATTAACTGGAAATAAAAAATATATTTTTTAAACTTTTCAATTATTTTAGTTAACAATTATAGAAAATAAACGAAATTCAGCCTTAAACTAGAATTTTTTTGTTAAATAATTGAATTTCGAAATTTTAAACAATTTGATTTTGGAAATAAAATAAAAAAATTTTAATTTTATTTCGCAAAATTATAAAGAAATACTTGAATTCAGGAGGAATTTTAGTTAAAAATTGTAGAAAAAAATTGAAATTTAAAAGAGATGGATTTACAATTTTAAAAAAAAATTGAATTTCAAAAGGTTTGAAATTAAAATTTTAGATAATTTAAATTGTTAACAAAGTTTAATTTTATTTAACTTTAATCATATTTAAATTATTAATTATATTTAATTACATTTAAAATTTATATTTAATTTAATTATAGATAAACAAAATTTGTTTTTAAATTCAATAATCTTTGAAGAATTGAATTAAAGTTTCACAGAAACTTTTTTTTCTGAATTCTTAAATAAATGTATTTGAAACGTAAATATTTTTTTATGATTTTTTAAATAAACATTTTTTTATTAATTTTTCACAATTTTTCATAAACTTTTGAAAGTTTTAAAAATTCTAGTATAAAGCATTTTGAAAATAAATGATTTCAGAAAATTTTAATTGCTTTTAGCTCAAATATTTTCCTGACATAAAATCATAATTAATAGTATTAAAAAAGTTAATTTAGAATTTAAATATTCAAAATAAATTTGTAATTTACTTCGAAGAGAAAGGTACCTTAGAAATAAAAAAAAGGTTATGTTTGTATTTTTCGAAAGAAGGATACACAAAAGCGATCTCTCAATACAAACAACAGATTTAAGATTTCATTAAAACTAAAATAATTAATAAAATTAATTTTAGTTTTTCGAAATTAAACAGAAACTTTTAATTGACTTTTAATTATATACAACACAAACATAACCTCAAAATGATTTGCCACTTTCCTTCCTTCCGAGCGTATCGTAAATAATAACTTTAAAATTTAATTATTTAAACATTTTTAAAGAATTAATAATTTGATATATTATTTTATTTGATAATTAGATTATAATAATATAATTTGATTAAATATAAAATGTATTTTTAAGATTGTATTTTTTTGGTCATCAGTCGCTAAAATTTAGACTCGAAATGTTTTTATTTTTGATCTGAAAATTTTATGGAAGTTGAATTAATGGAATGAAATTTTTCAAATCAGTTTTGTGGCAACTCTGAATTTTTCTACTCTCTGAATTTTTTTTAACTCTCTAAATTTGAATTAGTAAATATTTATCAAATTGAGAGAAAATAGGAATCAAAAGTGTTTCGATATTCGTTTTTTTTGTCTCAATTTGATATCCATAGAAAAACTGTGAAGTAATTCAAATTTCTAGAACTATTTAATAAAATCAATTTTAAATTATTCAATTAGGTAATTAACTATATATATATAAAAATGATTTAAGGTTATGAAAAGTTGATGTCTTGTTAGATTCAAGTCGCTGTCAGACTTTCTGGATAACTGACAGTAGAAATCAAGGTCATCACTAAAAGCACGAGTTTCATTTGCAAATATAACTTTCTGCAATGTATATATATATGGTATCTTTTCCCCTGTATTTGTAGGTTTATTTTTAATTTTCACAGTTTGGTTTTAAAAAAATGCTTATTATAGAAAAGTATCTTTTTTCCCCCTAATAATTATTTGTTGAATAATTACTTTGTCCATAGTTGTATTAGATTGGTATTGTTCCCCTTTATTGAATTTTAATTATAATAGAACATGTTTGCCCATGATATTTGTTGTCACCCAGTAGTAGTTTTGATTTCCTGTTTGGTTTGTTACGGAAATCCGCTTAGGAAAGTTTGCTTTATAAACGACTCTCCTATAACCATATACAATGCGGATTGGAATATTTGGAATAATTTCCGAATTAGAAATTTCAGGGACTTATTCTAATATCCTAAATGTCGAAATATTTTCTCTATTTTATCAGTGATGATGAAAATTAGTGCCCCGAGAATAAGGATCCTAAAGTTCTGAACGTTCAATTGAACGAAATTTATTTATTTCTTCTGAAAATTAAAATTTTTTTTGCTATTATTTTACTTCAGTATGCAAAAAAATAATTACTGAGTTTGTAAACGTATTTTAGTTTTTAAATTTGTTTGCAATAAATAATTTATTAAAATATCTTCAATAAAAAAATATTTCGTTCATTTGAACGTTCAAAACTTGGGTGATCATCGAGAATAAATTTTTTTGGAGAGAAATATTCTGTTTTATTATTTTTGTGCGGAAAATAAAAATGATGAGGTATTTTTTCACTGTTGGGGGAGAGATCGAATTACGTAACTGCGCAACAGACGATGATGGCTTTTATGTTTCGTATTTGTCTTTTTGGTTATTTTTTTTTGTTTTTTGTTTTTTTTCGGGGAAAAGGATGAAGAGAGATGTCACTTATTTAATTGTGCTATAATTAATGAAGACATTAGGCCACTTTAAGAGGGGTTAAAATGGAACTCTGTCGTGATTGGGGTAAAAGTTAGGTAACAGTTTGGATTGTTGTAGGAAAGATCGGGCCAAGTTAAAGGAGGTATTTAATTTGCCCAATTAATTTTCATGTCTCGGGTAAAGTAACCGTCTACTAAAATTGATGTTTCTACACTAATCTTGCGAAACAAAAGACGTCTATATATGCCTTGTATATTGCACACATGCACCAGAATTGAATCACTATTTCGATTTTCAAATTTTCTTCCACATGTACCAATTACTGCGGGATAAAAATTCTACGCCAGCAATTAATTATTTTTCAATTTATTTTCTGAATATATAACTTGAATTAATTATTACACAGAAAAGTGTGTCGTCTTGAAAATGTAATGGCAAAATAAACGCGTAACTTTCTTTTTTTTCCTCTAAAAGATCATTCATAAAGTGCGCATATAAAATTTGTTGCAATGACTTACGTTTATTGTTGACGACATCTTTCAGGGAACTTGGCGCTTTTAAAAAGGAAAATACTAATTATTCTAAGAGCCAATAATTAAAGTGCGAGTCCGTAACTTTTGCAATGTATTTGCGAATCGTGCATAAAATACGAGAATGTATTATTTTAATCAAGAGATTATTGCAGGTCGCGTTTCACCTTCACAGTGACGTAATTCTCAGTTGGGAGCTTAATATCACTATAGGTCCGCGCATCAACAATGTTTTTTTTTAAATTATAAAATAAGATATGAGAAAATTTATTTTATTTATTTTTTTTCCCCGATTATCTTAAATTCTTTATTAAAACTTAAAAAATATTTATTTTGTCAATTATATACATACGTGAAATGAATTCTTTTTAAAAAATGCATATTTTCAATTTTTCTCGACTTGATTTGCGACAAATAATTCTGAAAATAAAAAAATTTTACAAAATGCTTGAAAATAATCGTATTTTAGAAAAAGTTGGAGTTATTCGTAGAATAAAGAGGAAAAAGTTGAGAGCTTTTTCGAAAATCAGAAAAAAGTCAAGGAATATAATAGGATTTTTTGTGACAATCCGGAAGAAAGGACTTTTTCGACTTTTTTTTCCAACTTTGAATCGAGAAAAACGACTTTTTTTGCGACTTAAAGAGGTGTCAAAGTCGAGTCAGCTGTTCCATGGAAGCTTCAATGGAAAAATCGCACTTGACATCGACTCGAGGCCTGTAAAAATAATCTTCGATAGGACACATTTAATTTCCTCGATTCTAAACTTGGAAGAATTTTCTTTTTTCGTCAAAGTTATGGAAAAACTTGTTTTATTTATCAGCAAATGAAAAAATGACTAAAAGAATTTGATTTTAAGTTTCTCAATGTATATATATATATTATACCGCATAAACAACGTATAAAGCCCGGAAA
Organism: Leptopilina myrica (nomen nudum); assembly: GCA_032872475.1. Lineage (NCBI taxonomy): Eukaryota > Metazoa > Arthropoda > Insecta > Hymenoptera > Figitidae > Leptopilina > Leptopilina myrica (nomen nudum). Next base: position 1,765,693 of record CM065459.1, on the reverse strand, counting down.
ATAATTGAAACACAAACTGCACATTAATTCCAAAACATGAAATAATTGAGTGCTACTTGTAATCAGCAAGCGTATGAAACAAATTCAAGAGAGAACAATAAGCGCACTTAAACGCAAAATGCATCTACGTTCTTGTGATATTTTTATTTGTTTTAATATTTTCACATTGAAAAGCATATTGTAACCATTGTATAGATGTATTTTAAGGTTAAAGTGTCGGTGGCAGTGTGAAAGGAGGAAAAGGCGAAGGAAAATGAAAAGGATGGTATAGGCCAAGCTTTGAAGCTCAAAAGCAATAGAATTTGAAGTACCTTTAACCTGCTCTAACTTTAACTTTAAAAACCATTGTTTTTTTTGTTTTTGTATTAGTGACATTTTAATTAAGATTCCATTTAATTTCCTACGTTTTTTTTGCGTTTTACATTCTAGCGTGAATGCAATTTATTTTCCATACATTTTAAAAATGAAAAATAATTAAATTTGGACGGATTTTAATTACAAGCGTGAACTTTTATTGTGGAAAAAAATATTTTTCATTTTAGAAGAACGTATTTTTTTGTATATTATATCTATGCAAGGCGTGGATCAATTAGTTGCAAAACTTTATAGAAATTCAATTATTTTCTATATTTTAATATTTTTATTATTTTAATAAACAATTTTGCAATATTTAAAAAAAATCAATTATTCAAAATGTTTTTTATAAAATTCTCCGCAAGAATTCAATTATTTTTATAAGTTATAAACATTTTTTGGCAAAAATCTATTATTTTCAATTTTATTTTATTACAATTTCTTGATAGAATTGAATAATTTTTTATAATTTGTAGTAAATTTTGTTGAAAACAAAAATCTATTTATTTAAAGTATATTAGTATTTAAAATTTTTTTTAATTACTATTATCTATTATTTTCACGAATTATGACATTTTTACAGGAATTCAATTATTTACAATAAAATTTCCATAAAATATTTCGACGAATCAATTATTTAAAAAATTTTATAAAATTCTCCACAAAAATTCAATTATTTTTATAGATAATAAATATTGTCCCAGAAAATCAATGATTTAAACAAATTTGAATAAAATTTGTTTCAATATTAAATTATTTTTTAACCAATAAAACTCGTAACATGTTTTCAATTATTTTCAATACAATTGTAAATGAATTCCTCGATAATCAATTATTAAAAAACAAATTGTTTTATAATTCTTCAAGAGAATTTAATTATTTTCATGAGTAAATTTTTTTGGATAACAAAAATTCAATTGTTTAAAGTACAACTTTAATTATTAGTATTTTTTCCATTCTTTTATTTTTTTTAAGAATAAAAAAATTTTTTTTTCGAAATAAATTTAAAATAAATAAATACAATAATTTCGAAAATTCAATAAATTTTAAAAATTTTATTAATTTAAGAATATTAATAAAATTTACAAAACTAATTCAATTTTCGAAATAAATTTAAAACAAAAGTAATTTATTTCTTGCGGAGAATTTTATAAAAAAAAGTTTTAAGGAATTCAATTATTTAAAAAAATTGTGATAAAGTTTTTTAGAAAAATGCAGTTTTAAGAAATATTCAATATAATTAAAACAAGTTGTGAATTAAGATGTTCATTACATGAACATTTTGCTTCCTCTTTACGATAAGCAAAAAATTTGCTTTAAACGTGAATTTTTTCATTTTATTTAATTCTATTAATGCTAATAAAATATATTCTTTTTAAACATCAATCGATTCGTCTTGATGAAGTGAAGATTTTTAGTTTGTTTTTAAGTCTAGATTAACATTTTATTATAAAGCAACATAATTTTTAAGAAGGAAATAAATTTCTATAAAAGTGCGAATTTTTGGTTTTAATTATGTTTAATTCTATAAATTCAAATAAAAAATATACTTTATATATACCAATCGATCCGTTTTAATGCAACGGATAAGATTATTGAAAAAAATGAGTAAAATCTTATTGTACCGGAATATAATTTTGATAAAAGAACTAAATTTTTGATAAAAAAAGGTAATTTTTTTGCTTTAATTGTCATTACCTCTATAAACTCTCATACAATTTATACTTTAAATATACCAATCGATTCGTCTTGATTCAAAGAAGAAGATTTTATTGTATATTAACTTCAATATTTAATTTAAAAAACATTTTTTGAAAAAAAATTTTTTTTTAAAAAAAGTAAAAAAAATTTTTTTTTTTATTAGATTTTTTAATGTCCATCAATCCATTTCGAGATATTTTTATGATAAATATTCCTAGCAATTTTCAGCCGAATTCGTTGAAACCTCTTCGAGTTATCGTGTTCACAAAAAACGGGATCCACACACACACACACACACACATACATCCGGACAATTGTTCAGGGTCTTATATAACATAGTCCCATATAGAAGAAAATTTGTCAAAAGGATTTTTAAAAATTTTGTAAATTAAACGACTACAAAGCTTCCTCACGAGGAAGCAACAACTTCACCTCTGGACACATTTCTGTAGGACAAAAATTAAAAAAGTTACAAAGGTTTTTCTAAAATAACAGACATTTTTTTCATTTTGAAATTTCAGTTTTCGGTAACTTTTTCCAATTTTATTTTGAAAGTGTTTTTCTTTTTTTTCCTGACAACTGGAACAAAAACAAACAACTTCACCTCTGGACACATTTTTGTAGGACAAAAATTAAAAAAGTTACAGTGCTTATTCCAAAAAAACCGACATTTTTAAATTTTGAAATTTGAGATTTCGGTAACTTTTCACCATTTTATTTTAAAAGTGTTTTTCACTTTTTTCCTGGCAATTTGAACAAAAACAAACAACTTCTTCTTTAGACGCATTTTTCTAGGACAAAAATTAAAAAAGTTACAGACATTTTTCCAAAAACACCGACATTTTTTCATTTTGAAATTTGAGTTTTCGGTAACTTTTCACCATTTTATTTCTAAGGTGTTTTTCACTTTTTTCCTGACAATTTAAACAAAAACAAACAACTTCTTCTTTAGACGCATTTTTCTAGGACAAAAATAAAAAAAGTTACAGTGCTTATTCCAAAAAAACCGACATTTTTTCATTTTGAAATTTGAGTTTTCGGTAACTTTTCACCATTTTATTTCTAAGGTGTTTTTCACTTTTTTCCTGACAATTTAAACAAAAACAAACAACTTCTTCTTTAGACGCATTTTTCTAGGACAAAAATAAAAAAAGTTACAGTGCTTATTCCAAAAAAACCGACATTTTTTCATTTTGAAATTTGAGTTTTCGGTAACTTTTCACCATTTGATTTTTAAGGTGTTTTTCACTTTTTTCCTGACAATTTGTACAAAAACAAACAACTTCTTCTTTAGACGCATTTTTCTAGGACAAAAATAAAAAAAGGTACAGACCTTTTTCCAAAAACACCGACATTTTTTCATTTTGAAATTTGAGTTTTCGGTAACTTTTTCCAATTTCATTTTGAAAGTGTTTTTCTTCTTTTTCCTGATAACTGGAACAAAAACAAACAACTTCTTTTTTAGACGCATTTTTCTAGAACAAAAATAAAAAAAGGTACAGACCTTTTTCCAAAAACACCGACATTTTTTCATTTTGAAATTTGAGTTTTCGGTAACTTTTTCCAATTTCATTTTGAAAGTGTTTTTCTTCTTTTTCCTGATAACTGGAACAAAAACAAACAACTTCACCTCTGGACACATTTTTGTAGGACAAAAATTAAAAAAGTTACAAAGGTTTTTCTAAAATAACAGGCATTTTTGCATTTCGAAATTTCATTTTTCGGTAACTTTTTCCAATTTCATTTTGAAAGTGTTTTTCTTTTTTTTCCTGACAACTGGAACAAAAACAAACAACTTCACCTCTGGACACATTTTTGTAGGACAAAAATTAAAAAAGTTACAGTGCTTATTCCAAAAACACCGACATTTTTTCATTTTGAAATTTGAGTTTTCGGTAACTTTTCACCATTTGATTTTTAAGGTGTTTTTCACTTTTTTCCTGACAATTTGTACAAAAACAAACAACTTCTTCTTTAGACGCATTTTTCTAGGACAAAAATTAAAAAAGTTACAGACCTTTTTCCAAAAACACCGACATTTTTTCATTTTGAAATTTGAGTTTTCGGTAACTTTTTCCAATTTCATTTTGAAAGTGTTTATCTTTTTTTTCCTGACAACTGGAACAAAAACAAACAACTTCACCTCTGGACACATTTTTGTAGGACAAAAATTAAAAAAGTTACAGTGCTTATTCCAAAAAAACCGACATTTTGAAATTTTGAAATTTGAGATTTCGGTAACTTTTCACCATTTTATTTTAAAAGTGTTTTTCACTTTTTTCCTGACAATTTGTACAAAAACAAACAACTTCTTCTTTAGACGCATTTTTCTAGGACAAAAATTAAAAAAGTTACAGTGCGTATTCCAAAAAAACCGACATTTTTTCATTTTGAAATTTGAGTTTTCGGTAACTTTTTCCAATTTCATTTTGAAAGTGTTTTTCTTCTTTTTCCTGATAACTGGAACAAAAACAAACAACTTCTTCTTTAGACGCATTTTTCTAGGACAAAAATTAAAAAAGTTACAAAGGTTTTTCTAAAATAACAGGCATTTTTGCATTTCGAAATTTCATTTTTTGGTAACTTTTTCCAATTTCATTTTGAAAGTGTTTTTCTTTTTTTTCCTGACAACTGGAACAAAAACAAACAACTTCACCTCTGGACACATTTTTGTAGGACAAAAATTAAAAAAGTTACAGTGCTTATTCCAAAAAAACCGACATTTTTAAATTTTGAAATTTGAGATTTCGGTAACTTTTCACCATTTTATTTTAAAAGTGTTTTTCACTTTTTTCCTGGCAATTTGTACAAAAACAAACAACTTCTTCTTTAGACGCATTTTTCTAGAACAAAAATAAAAAAAGTTACAGACCTTTTTCCAAAAACACCGACATTTTTTCATTTTGAAATTTGAGTTTTCGGTAACTTTTTCCAATTTCATTTTGAAAGTGTTTTTCTTTTTTTTCCTGACAACTGGAACAAAAACAAACAACTTCACCTCTGGACACATTTTTGTAGGACAAAAATTAAAAAAGTTACAGTGCTTATTCCAAAAAAACCGACATTTTGAAATTTTGAAATTTGAGATTTCGGTAACTTTTCACCATTTTATTTTAAAAGTGTTTTTCACTTTTTTCCTGGCAATTTGAACAAAAACAAACAACTTCTTCTTTAAACGCATTTTTCTAGGACAAAAATTAAAAAAGTTACAGACCTTTTTCCAAAAACACCGACATTTTTTCATTTTGAAATTTGAGTTTTCGGTAACTTTTTCCAATTTCATTTTGAAAGTGTTTTTCTTTTTTTTCCTGACAACTGGAACAAAAACAAACAACTTCACCTCTGGACACATTTTTGTAGGACAAAAATTAAAAAAGTTACAGTGCTTATTCCAAAAAAACCGACATTTTTAAATTTTGAAATTTGAGTTTTCGGTAACTTTTCACCATTTTATTTTAAAAGTGTTTTTCACTTTTTTCCTGGCAATTTGAACAAAAACAAACAACTTCTTCTTTAGACGCATTTTTCTGGACAAAAATTAAAAAAGTTACAGTGCGTATTCCAAAAAAACCGACATTTTTTCATTTTGAAATTTGAGTTTTCGGTAACTTTTCACCATTTGATTTTTAAGGTGTTTTTCACTTTTTTCCTGGCAATTTGAACAAAAACAAACAACTTCTTCTTTAGACGCATTTTTCTAGGACAAAAATTTAAAAAGTTACAGACCTTTTTCCAAAAACACCGACATTTTTTCATTTTGAAATTTGAGTTTTCGGTAACTTTTTCCAATTTCATTTTGAAAGTGTTTTTCTTCTTTTTCCTGATAACTGGAACAAAAACAAACAACTTCTTCTTTAGACGCATTTTTCTAGAACAAAAATAAAAAAAGGTACAGACCTTTTTCCAAAAACACCGACATTTTTTCATTTTGAAATTTGAGTTTTCGGTAACTTTTCACCATTTTATTTTTAATGTGTTTTTCACTTTTTTCCTGGCAATTTGAACAAAAACAAACAACTTCTTCTTTAGACGCATTTTTCTAGGACAAAAATTAAAAAAGTTACAGTGCTTATTCCAAAAACACCGACATTTTTTCATTTTGAAATTTGAGTTTTCGGTAACTTTTCACCATTTTATTTTTAATGTGTTTTTCACTTTTTTCCTGGCAATTTGAACAAAAACAAACAACTTCTTCTTTAGACGCATTTTTCTAGGACAAAAATTAAAAAAGTTACAGACCTTTTTCCAAAAACACCGACATTTTTTCATTTTGAAATTTGAGTTTTCGGTAACTTTTCACCATTTTATTTTTAATGTGTTTTTCACTTTTTTCCTGGCAATTTGAACAAAAACAAACAACTTCTTCTTTAGACGCATTTTTCTAGGACAAAAATTAAAAAAGTTACAGACCTTTTTCAAAAAACACCGACATTTTTTCATTTTGAAATTTGAGTTTTCGGTAACTTTTCACCATTTTATTTTTAATGTGTTTTTCACTTTTTTCCTGGCAATTTGAACAAAAACAAACAACTTCTTCTTTAGACGCATTTTTCTAGGACAAAAATTAAAAAAGTTACAGTGCTTATTCCAAAAACACCGACATTTTTTCATTTTGAAATTTGAGTTTTCGGTAACTTTTCACCATTTTATTTCTAAGGTGTTTTTCACTTTTTTCCTGACAATTTAAACAAAAACAAACAACTTCTTCTTTAGACGCATTTTTCTAGGACAAAAATTAAAAAAGTTACAGACCTTTTTCCAAAAACACCGACATTTTTTCATTTTGAAATTTGAGTTTTCGGTAACTTTTCACCATTTTATTTTGAAAGTGTTTTTCTTCTTTTTCCTGATAACTGGAACAAAAACAAACAACTTCTTCTTTAGACGCATTTTTCTAGGACAAAAATTAAAAAAGTTACAGACCTTTTTCCAAAAACACCGACATTTTTTCATTTTGAAATTTGAGTTTTCGGTAACTTTTCACCATTTTATTTCTAAGGTGTTTTTCACTTTTTTCCTGACAATTTAAACAAAAACAAACAACTTCTTCTTTAGACGCATTTTTCTAGGACAAAAATAAAAAAAGTTACAGTGCTTATTCCAAAAAAACCGACATTTTTTCATTTTGAAATTTGAGTTTTCGGTAAGTTTTTCCAATTTCATTTTGAAAGTGTTTTTCTTCTTTTTCCTGATAACTGGAACAAAAACAAACAACTTCTTCTTTAGACGCATTTTTCTAGAACAAAAATAAAAAAAGGTACAGACCTTTTTCCAAAAACACCGACATTTTTTCATTTTGAAATTTGAGTTTTCGGTAACTTTTTCCAATTTCATTTTGAAAGTGTTTTTCTTCTTTTTCCTGATAACTGGAACAAAAACAAACAACTTCTTCTTTAGACGCATTTTTGTAGGACAAAAATTAAAAAAGTTACAGACCTTTTTCCAAAAACACCGACATTTTTTCATTTTGAAATTTGAGTTTTCGGTAACTTTTCACCATTTGATTTTTAAGGTGTTTTTCACTTTTTTCCTGACAATTTGTACAAAAACAAACAACTTCTTCTTTAGACGCATTTTTCTAGAACAAAAATTAAAAAAGTTACAGACCTTTTTCCAAAAACACCGACATTTTTTCATTTTGAAATTTGAGATTTCGGTAACTTTTCACCATTTTATTTTAAAAGTGTTTTTCACTTTTTTCCTGACAATTTGTACAAAAACAAACAACTTCTTCTTTAGACGCATTTTTCTAGGACAAAAATTAAAAAAGTTACAGACCTTTTTCCAAAAACACCGACATTTTTTCATTTTGAAATTTGAGTTTTCGGTAACTTTTTCCAATTTCATTTTGAAAGTGTTTTTCTTCTTTTTCCTGATAACTGGAACAAAAACAAACAACTTCACCTCTGGACACATTTTTGTAGGACAAAAATTAAAAAAGTTACAAAGGTTTTTCTAAAATAACAGGCATTTTTGCATTTCGAAATTTCATTTTTTGGTAACTTTTTCCAATTTCATTTTGAAAGTGTTTTTCTTTTTTTTCCTGACAACTGGAACAAAAACAAACAACTTCACCTCTGGACACATTTTTGTAGGACAAAAATTAAAAAAGTTACAGTGCTTATTCCAAAAAAACCGACATTTTTAAATTTTGAAATTTGAGATTTCGGTAACTTTTCACCATTTTATTTTAAAAGTGTTTTTCACTTTTTTCCTGGCAATTTGTACAAAAACAAACAACTTCTTCTTTAGACGCATTTTTCTAGAACAAAAATAAAAAAAGTTACAGACCTTTTTCCAAAAACACCGACATTTTTTCATTTTGAAATTTGAGTTTTCGGTAACTTTTCACCATTTTATTTCTAAGGTGTTTTTCACTTTTTTCCTGACAATTTAAACAAAAACAAACAACTTCTTCTTTAGACGCATTTTTCTAGGACAAAAATAAAAAAAGTTACAGTGCTTATTCCAAAAAAACCGACATTTTTTCATTTTGAAATTTGAGATTTCGGTAACTTTTCACCATTTTATTTTAAAAGTGTTTTTCACTTTTTTCCTGGCAATTTGAACAAAAACAAACAACTTCTTCTTTAGACGTATTTTTTTAGGACAAAAATTAAAAAAGTTACAGACCTTTTTCCAAAAACACCGACATTTTTTCATTTTGAAATTTGAGTTTTCGGTAACTTTTTCCAATTTCATTTTGAAAGTGTTTTTCTTCTTTTTCCTGATAACTGGAACAAAAACAAACAACTTCTTCTTTAGACGCATTTTTCTAGAACAAAAATAAAAAAAGGTACAGACCTTTTTCCAAAAACACCGACATTTTTTCATTTTAAAATTTGAGTTTTCGGTAACTTTTCACCATTTGATTTTTAAGGTGTTTTTCACTTTTTTCCTGGCAATTTGAACAAAAACAAACAACTTCTTCTTTAGACGCATTTTTCTAGGACAAAAATTAAAAAAGTTACAGACCTTTTTCCAAAAACACCGACATTTTTTCATTTTGAAATTTGAGTTTTCGGTAACTTTTCACCATTTGATTTTTAAGGTGTTTTTCACTTTTTTCCTGGCAATTTGAACAAAAACAAACAACTTCTTCTTTAGACGCATTTTTCTAGGACAAAAATTAAAAAAGTTACAGACCTTTTTCCAAAAACACCGACATTTTTTCATTTTGAAATTTGAGTTTTCGGTAACTTTTCACCATTTGATTTTTAAGGTGTTTTTCACTTTTTTCCTGACAATTTGAACAAAAACAAACAACTTCTTCTCTAGACGCATTTTTCTAGGACAAAAATTAAAAAAGTTACAGACCTTTTTCCAAAAACACCGACATTTTTAAATTTTGAAATTTGAGATTTCGGTAACTTTTCACCATTTTATTTTTAAAGTGTTTTTCACTTTTTTCCTGACAATTTGAACAAAAACAAACAACTTCTTCTTTAGACGCATTTTTCTAGGACAAAAATTAAAAAAGTTACAGACCTTTTTCCAAAAACACCGACATTTTTTCATTTTGAAATTTGAGTTTTCGGTAACTTTTTCCAATTTCATTTTGAAAGTGTTTTTCTTCTTTTTCCTGATAACTGGAACAAAAACAAACAACTTCTTCTTTAGACGCATTTTTCTAGAACAAAAATAAAAAAAGGTACAGACCTTTTTCCAAAAACACCGACATTTTTTCATTTTAAAATTTGAGTTTTCGGTAACTTTTCACCATTTGATTTTTAAGGTGTTTTTCACTTTTTTCCTGGCAATTTGAACAAAAACAAACAACTTCTTCTTTAGACGCATTTTTCTAGGACAAAAATTAAAAAAGTTACAGACCTTTTTCCAAAAACACCGACATTTTTTCATTTTGAAATTTGAGTTTTCGGTAACTTTTCACCATTTGATTTTTAAGGTGTTTTTCACTTTTTTCCTGGCAATTTGAACAAAAACAAACAACTTCTTCTTTAGACGCATTTTTCTAGGACAAAAATTAAAAAAGTTACAGACCTTTTTCCAAAAACACCGACATTTTTTCATTTTGAAATTTGAGTTTTCGGTAACTTTTCACCATTTTATTTTTAATGTGTTTTTCACTTTTTTCCTGGCAATTTGAACAAAAACAAACAACTTCTTCTTTAGACGCATTTTTCTAGGACAAAAATTAAAAAAGTTACAGTGCTTATTCCAAAAACACCGACATTTTTTCATTTTGAAATTTGAGTTTTCGGTAACTTTTCACCATTTTATTTTTAATGTGTTTTTCACTTTTTTCCTGGCAATTTGAACAAAAACAAACAACTTCTTCTTTAGACGCATTTTTCTAGGACAAAAATTAAAAAAGTTACAGACCTTTTTCCAAAAACACCGACATTTTTTCATTTTGAAATTTGAGTTTTCGGTAACTTTTCACCATTTTATTTTTAATGTGTTTTTCACTTTTTTCCTGGCAATTTGAACAAAAACAAACAACTTCTTCTTTAGACGCATTTTTCTAGGACAAAAATAAAAAAAGTTACAGTGCTTATTCCAAAAAAACCGACATTTTTAAATTTTGAAATTTGAGATTTCGGTAACTTTTCACCATTTTATTTTAAAAGTGTTTTTCACTTTTTTCCTGGCAATTTGAACAAAAACAAACAACTTCTTCTTTAGACGCATTTTTCTAGGACAAAAATTAAAAAAGTTACAGACCTTTTTCCAAAAACACCGACATTTTTTCATTTTGAAATTTGAGTTTTCGGTAACTTTTTCCAATTTCATTTTGAAAGTGTTTTTCTTCTTTTTCCTGATAACTGGAACAAAAACAAACAACTTCTTCTTTAGACGCATTTTTCTAGAACAAAAATAAAAAAAGTTACAGACCTTTTTCCAAAAACACCGACATTTTTTCATTTTGAAATTTGAGTTTTCGGTAACTTTTTCCAATTTCATTTTGAAAGTGTTTTTCTTCTTTTTCCTGATAACTGGAACAAAAACAAACAACTTCACCTCTGGACACATTTTTGTAGGACAAAAATTAAAAAAGTTACAAAGGTTTTTCTAAAATAACAGGCATTTTTGCATTTCGAAATTTCATTTTTTGGTAACTTTTTCCAATTTCATTTTGAAAGTGTTTTTCTTTTTTTTCCTGACAACTGGAACAAAAACAAACAACTTCACCTCTGGACACATTTTTGTAGGACAAAAATTAAAAAAGTTACAGTGCTTATTCCAAAAACACCGACATTTTTTCATTTTGAAATTTGAGTTTTCGGTAACTTTTCACCATTTGATTTTTAAGGTGTTTTTCACTTTTTTCCTGACAATTTGAACAAAAACAAACAACTTCTTCTCTAGACGCATTTTTCTAGGACAAAAATTAAAAAAGTTACAGACCTTTTTCCAAAAACACCGACATTTTTAAATTTTGAAATTTGAGTTTTCGATAACTTTTCACCATTTGATTTTTAAGGTGTTTTTCACTTTTTTCCTGACAATTTGTACAAAAACAAACAACTTCTTCTTTAGACGCATTTTTCTAGGACAAAAATTAAAAAAGTTACAGACCTTTTTCCAAAAACACCGACATTTTTTCATTTTGAAATTTGAGTTTTCGATAACTTTTCACCATTTGATTTTTAATGTGTTTTTCACTTTTTTCCTGGCAATTTGAACAAAAACAAACAACTTCTTCTTTAGACGCATTTTTCTAGGACAAAAATTAAAAAAGTTACAGTGCTTATTCCAAAAACACCGACATTTTTTCATTTTGAAATTTGAGTTTTCGGTAACTTTTCACCATTTTATTTTTAATGTGTTTTTCACTTTTTTCCTGGCAATTTGAACAAAAACAAACAACTTCTTCTTTAGACGCATTTTTCTAGGACAAAAATTAAAAAAGTTACAGACCTTTTTCAAAAAACACCGACATTTTTTCATTTTGAAATTTGAGTTTTCGGTAACTTTTCACCATTTTATTTTTAATGTGTTTTTCACTTTTTTCCTGGCAATTTGAACAAAAACAAACAACTTCTTCTTTAGACGCATTTTTCTAGGACAAAAATTAAAAAAGTTACAGTGCTTATTCCAAAAACACCGACATTTTTTCATTTTGAAATTTGAGTTTTCGGTAACTTTTCACCATTTTATTTCTAAGGTGTTTTTCACTTTTTTCCTGACAATTTAAACAAAAACAAACAACTTCTTCTTTAGACGCATTTTTCTAGGACAAAAATTAAAAAAGTTACAGACCTTTTTCCAAAAACACCGACATTTTTTCATTTTGAAATTTGAGTTTTCGGTAACTTTTCACCATTTTATTTTGAAAGTGTTTTTCTTCTTTTTCCTGATAACTGGAACAAAAACAAACAACTTCTTCTTTAGACGCATTTTTCTAGGACAAAAATTAAAAAAGTTACAGACCTTTTTCCAAAAACACCGACATTTTTTCATTTTGAAATTTGAGTTTTCGGTAACTTTTCACCATTTTATTTCTAAGGTGTTTTTCACTTTTTTCCTGACAATTTAAACAAAAACAAACAACTTCTTCTTTAGACGCATTTTTCTAGGACAAAAATAAAAAAAGTTACAGTGCTTATTCCAAAAAAACCGACATTTTTTCATTTTGAAATTTGAGTTTTCGGTAAGTTTTTCCAATTTCATTTTGAAAGTGTTTTTCTTCTTTTTCCTGATAACTGGAACAAAAACAAACAACTTCTTCTTTAGACGCATTTTTCTAGAACAAAAATAAAAAAAGGTACAGACCTTTTTCCAAAAACACCGACATTTTTTCATTTTGAAATTTGAGTTTTCGGTAACTTTTTCCAATTTCATTTTGAAAGTGTTTTTCTTCTTTTTCCTGATAACTGGAACAAAAACAAACAACTTCACCTCTGGACACATTTTTGTAGGACAAAAATTAAAAAAGTTACAGACCTTTTTCCAAAAACACCGACATTTTTTCATTTTGAAATTTGAGTTTTCGGTAACTTTTCATCATTTGATTTTTAAGGTGTTTTTCACTTTTTTCCTGACAATTTGTACAAAAACAAACAACTTCTTCTTTAGACGCATTTTTCTAGAACAAAAATTAAAAAAGTTACAGACCTTTTTCCAAAAACACCGACATTTTTTCATTTTGAAATTTGAGTTTTCGGTAACTTTTTCCAATTTCATTTTGAAAGTGTTTTTCTTCTTTTTCCTGATAACTGGAACAAAAACAAACAACTTCTTCTTTAGACGCATTTTTCTAGGACAAAAATTAAAAAAGTTACAGACCTTTTTCCAAAAACACCGACATTTTTTCATTTTGAAATTTGAGATTTCGGTAACTTTTCACCATTTTATTTTAAAAGTGTTTTTCACTTTTTTCCTGACAATTTGTACAAAAACAAACAACTTCTTCTTTAGACGCATTTTTCTAGGACAAAAATTAAAAAAGTTACAGACCTTTTTCCAAAAACACCGACATTTTTTCATTTTGAAATTTGAGTTTTCGGTAACTTTTTCCAATTTCATTTTGAAAGTGTTTTTCTTTTTTTTCCTGACAACTGGAACAAAAACAAACAACTTCACCTCTGGACACATTTTTGTAGGACAAAAATTAAAAAAGTTACAGTGCTTATTCCAAAAAAACCGACATTTTTAAATTTTGAAATTTGAGATTTCGGTAACTTTTCACCATTTTATTTTAAAAGTGTTTTTCACTTTTTTCCTGGCAATTTGTACAAAAACAAACAACTTCTTCTTTAGACGCATTTTTCTAGAACAAAAATAAAAAAAGTTACAGACCTTTTTCCAAAAACACCGACATTTTTTCATTTTGAAATTTGAGTTTTCGGTAACTTTTCACCATTTTATTTCTAAGGTGTTTTTCACTTTTTTCCTGACAATTTAAACAAAAACAAACAACTTCTTCTTTAGACGCATTTTTCTAGGACAAAAATAAAAAAAGTTACAGTGCTTATTCCAAAAAAACCGACATTTTTTCATTTTGAAATTTGAGATTTCGGTAACTTTTCACCATTTTATTTTAAAAGTGTTTTTCACTTTTTTCCTGGCAATTTGAACAAAAACAAACAACTTCTTCTTTAGACGTATTTTTTTAGGACAAAAATTAAAAAAGTTACAGACCTTTTTCCAAAAACACCGACATTTTTTCATTTTGAAATTTGAGTTTTCGATAACTTTTCACCATTTGATTTTTAATGTGTTTTTCACTTTTTTCCTGGCAATTTGAACAAAAACAAACAACTTCTTCTTTAGACGCATTTTTCTAGGACAAAAATTAAAAAAGTTACAGTGCTTATTCCAAAAACACCGACATTTTTTCATTTTGAAATTTGAGTTTTCGGTAACTTTTCACCATTTTATTTTTAATGTGTTTTTCACTTTTTTCCTGGCAATTTGAACAAAAACAAACAACTTCTTCTTTAGACGCATTTTTCTAGAACAAAAATAAAAAAAGTTACAGTGCTTATTCCAAAAAAACCGACATTTTGAAATTTTGAAATTTGAGATTTCGGTAACTTTTCACCATTTTATTTTAAAAGTGTTTTTCACTTTTTTCCTGGCAATTTGAACAAAAACAAACAACTTCTTCTTTAAACGCATTTTTCTAGGACAAAAATTAAAAAAGTTACAGACCTTTTTCCAAAAACACCGACATTTTTTCATTTTGAAATTTGAGTTTTCGGTAACTTTTTCCAATTTCATTTTGAAAGTGTTTTTCTTTTTTTTCCTGACAACTGGAACAAAAACAAACAACTTCACCTCTGGACACATTTTTGTAGGACAAAAATTAAAAAAGTTACAGTGCTTATTCCAAAAAAACCGACATTTTTAAATTTTGAAATTTGAGTTTTCGGTAACTTTTCACCATTTTATTTTAAAAGTGTTTTTCACTTTTTTCCTGGCAATTTGAACAAAAACAAACAACTTCTTCTTTAGACGCATTTTTCTGGACAAAAATTAAAAAAGTTACAGTGCGTATTCCAAAAAAACCGACATTTTTTCATTTTGAAATTTGAGTTTTCGGTAACTTTTCACCATTTGATTTTTAAGGTGTTTTTCACTTTTTTCCTGGCAATTTGAACAAAAACAAACAACTTCTTCTTTAGACGCATTTTTCTAGGACAAAAATTAAAAAAGTTACAGACCTTTTTCCAAAAACACCGACATTTTTTCATTTTGAAATTTGAGTTTTCGGTAACTTTTTCCAATTTCATTTTGAAAGTGTTTTTCTTCTTTTTCCTGATAACTGGAACAAAAACAAACAACTTCTTCTTTAGACGCATTTTTCTAGAACAAAAATAAAAAAAGGTACAGACCTTTTTCCAAAAACACCGACATTTTTTCATTTTGAAATTTGAGTTTTCGGTAACTTTTCACCATTTTATTTTTAATGTGTTTTTCACTTTTTTCCTGGCAATTTGAACAAAAACAAACAACTTCTTCTTTAGACGCATTTTTCTAGGACAAAAATTAAAAAAGTTACAGTGCTTATTCCAAAAACACCGACATTTTTTCATTTTGAAATTTGAGTTTTCGGTAACTTTTCACCATTTTATTTTTAATGTGTTTTTCACTTTTTTCCTGGCAATTTGAACAAAAACAAACAACTTCTTCTTTAGACGCATTTTTCTAGGACAAAAATTAAAAAAGTTACAGACCTTTTTCCAAAAACACCGACATTTTTTCATTTTGAAATTTGAGTTTTCGGTAACTTTTCACCATTTTATTTTTAATGTGTTTTTCACTTTTTTCCTGGCAATTTGAACAAAAACAAACAACTTCTTCTTTAGACGCATTTTTCTAGGACAAAAATTAAAAAAGTTACAGTGCTTATTCCAAAAACACCGACATTTTTTCATTTTGAAATTTGAGTTTTCGGTAACTTTTCACCATTTTATTTCCAAGGTGTTTTTCACTTTTTTCCTGACAATTTAAACAAAAACAAACAACTTCTTCTTTAGACGCATTTTTCTAGGACAAAAATAAAAAAAGTTACAGTGCTTATTCCAAAAAAACCGACATTTTTTCATTTTGAAATTTGAGATTTCGGTAACTTTTCACCATTTTATTTTAAAAGTGTTTTTCACTTTTTTCCTGGCAATTTGAACAAAAACAAACAACTTCTTCTTTAGACGTATTTTTTTAGGACAAAAATTAAAAAAGTTACAGACCTTTTTCCAAAAACACCGACATTTTTTCATTTTGAAATTTGAGTTTTCGGTAACTTTTTCCAATTTCATTTTGAAAGTGTTTTTCTTCTTTTTCCTGATAACTGGAACAAAAACAAACAACTTCTTCTTTAGACGCATTTTTCTAGAACAAAAATAAAAAAAGGTACAGACCTTTTTCCAAAAACACCGACATTTTTTCATTTTAAAATTTGAGTTTTCGGTAACTTTTCACCATTTGATTTTTAAGGTGTTTTTCACTTTTTTCCTGGCAATTTGAACAAAAACAAACAACTTCTTCTTTAGACGCATTTTTCTAGGACAAAAATTAAAAAAGTTACAGACCTTTTTCCAAAAACACCGACATTTTTTCATTTTGAAATTTGAGTTTTCGGTAACTTTTCACCATTTGATTTTTAAGGTGTTTTTCACTTTTTTCCTGGCAATTTGAACAAAAACAAACAACTTCTTCTTTAGACGCATTTTTCTAGGACAAAAATTAAAAAAGTTACAGTGCGTATTCCAAAAAAACCGACATTTTTAAATTTTGAAATTTGAGATTTCGGTAACTTTTCACAATTTTATTTTAAAAGTGTTTTTCACTTTTTTCCTGGCAATTTGAACAAAAACAAACAACTTCTTCTTTAGACGCATTTTTCTAGGACAAAAATTAAAAAAGTTACAGACCTTTTTCCAAAAACACCGACATTTTTTCATTTTGAAATTTCAGTTTTCGGTAACTTTTTCCAATTTCATTTTGAAAGTGTTTTTCACTTTTTGCCTGACAATTTGAACAAAAACAATCAACTTCTTCTTTAGACGCATTTTTCTAGGACAAAAATTAAAAAAGTTACAGTGCGTATTCCAAAAAAACCGACATTTTTAAATTTTGAAATTTGAGATTTCTGTAACTTTTCACCATTTTATTTTTAAAGTGTTTTTCACTTTTTTCCTGACAACTGGAACAAAAACAAACAACTTCACCTCGGGACACATTTTTGTAGGACAAAAATTAAAAAAGTTACAAAGGTTTTTCTAAAATAACAGACATTTTTTCATTTTGAAATTTCATTTTTTGGTAACTTTTTCCAATTTCATTTTGAAAGTGTTTTTCTTCTTTTTCCTGATAACTGGAACAAAAACAAACAACTTCACCTCTGGAAAAAAATAGAAAAAAAATTTTTTTTGAAAATTGTTAAAAAAAAAAAAATTTTGAAAATTTCGAAATTTCAAAAAAATTCATAACTTTTTTGTTTTTTGTTGTACAAAAAAGTGTCGAAAGGAAAAGTTGTTTTTTTTTGCTCATATTTTAAGGAAAAAAATAGAAAAAAATAATTTTTTGAAAATTTCAAAAAATACAAAATTTTGAAAATTTCAAAATTTTGTATTTTTGTTGTTTTTTGACGAAATGGGTGGCCCAACGAACTCAGGCTTTATTTTAGTGGACTAAAAAAGTGTGCCAAATTGCAAGACGATTCATAAAGATTTATTCGAGTTATCGTGACGACAAATTTTTCTACAGACAGACAGACAGACAGACAGACAGACAGACAGACGGACAGACACTTTTCTAAAAACCATTTTTTTGGAATCAGGGGGTCATGAAACGTAAAGATTTAACAAAATTAGACATTGCTCAAAATCGCACAAATCCAAGACTTTCTCATTTTTGATGAGAATGTAAAAATGAATTTTAAAAGAATTACAGTTCTAATTTTTAGAAATAGTCAATTTTCAAGAAAACTTTATATTTATTTTACATATTTTTTTCTTTATTTTAAATATTCTATTTTCCGTGGAGAAATAAATAGATCTTCAAATATTTATTAAAAAAAAGAATAATAATAATGATTGAAAAAGAAAATTCTATTTTTGAATGTAAATTTTTTTGTACAGAAATAATGAAAAAATTGAGTAGTCAAATTTAATTTTTCCCATGCCACTTTTTTTTTGAAAAACGAATTCTCGAGTACGGAGAATTTATATAAATTAAATTTTTTTTCTGATTTAGTTTTTAGATGTCAACAAATTTGAGTAGGTAGGGCACAAAAAAAATTGTCATCTTTTCCATCTATGTACCCAAACTCGCCAAACTTGGAAAATTGCTTGCATTCAGGAAGAGCAAGTTTGGTTGGCTGTTGATTGTGCAAACAAAGTTGTGAACTTTATAACGATGGTTACGAGTTGTTTTATGACAAAACCTCAATTTCTGTCAACTCGCTAACTCAATAATTCCTCCAAGGCAATAGAGTATTAAAAAAAAAAATAATAAATAAATAAATAAAACAAAGAAAGGAAAAAAAAAAGATAAATTCCGAAGAAAAAGTCCATATAGGTACAACAGAAAAAAAACGTATGTCTATTTATCAGTTTTCTAATTTTCCTTAAATTTCACATGTGAAAGACGTTGAATAACGGGGAATAGACCAAAAAAAAAAGAAAAAAAAAGCAGAAGCAGATAGTGTCTTGTTGTCGATCGAAGCGAAGCGTTCCAAGGAGCCTGAAAGAGTAGCTTGTAAAAAGTCGTAGAGGTATTCCTCCTTCTATCCTATTTTCCCCCCCTCTGTCCCCTTCAACCCTCTCTTCTCGTTTTGTCATCCCTTCCTCCGAAAGCTCGATCTGAGCTTTTTTCAGAGCGCAAGCGCAATCCAAAGATCGCATTTACGTTCGCCAGCAGTAATTCGTGGGGTGCGATTCAGAGTGGTTGTTCAGCTAGCGACTTGAGAGCTGACGCTGTGTTTTCCAGTCGCTCTACTCATCATGAAGGTACATAACCTCCCCGATTGCATGCTCCTGTCAAATAGAAATTCACCCCCTTTTTTTCCCCAGCAGGCAGCATTTTTTCAAACTCTTTTTTTCGAAATTTCCAATTTCAACTAGAATATAGTTGATGTTTTTCTTTTCTTTTCTTTTTTTTCTTTTTGCTAATCACGCTCGTAGTCATTTTTTCAAACGAATCGAGCGTAAAACTCACGTGGCCTGCTTTCGAAATGCGAGTACACAGAAAAAATTCATCACAAGACGTTGGTAGAGAAAAATTGAGTACACGAGAATTTAGTTTAAAAAAAAAATTTCGTTGTGGATAACAGTGAAAAGTGAATTTTTTTTCGCAGCGGAAAACAGGAGAAATTCCCAAGTTCGATATTTATACAAAGTATAAATAAAGCAGCTCCTTTTTTTCCCGCTTGATAGTGAAATGCTTGCTAGAGAGATATTTATATAACCACCACTATTTATCGATTTACCAATTCAATAATATTTCGAATTGCAAAAAAAAAAAAGGTTGGCAAATTTACCTTTTTTCGACTAAATTATTTTATTTTTTCCATTATTTTCATTATTTTGATTTTTTTGAATTATCTTAATTCTGAGTTTTACTGTAGTGTTTCATTTTCTTTTTTTGATTTTTGATTCGCGTGGGAAAAGTATGTTACTTCTTATTTTTTGTGAATAGGTTGATAAACCTGTGTTACGAGAAAAGTGGCAAGAAAGCGGATGGTCACTCAACCATTTTCGCTCCCACAATGCACGTTTTTTCGGGCATAATTTATTTTTTCTTTTTATTAACTACTTTTTCATAATGCTTGACAATGCTCGAATGATTTATTTTTTCGTCAATTTTTCTCTTTTTAATTGATTGAATTTGCCAAATCAGTCAATTATTTTTGTTTCCACTCTATAGTTTCGATTTTTGTTCTTATGCCAGTTTTGATTTTGGTTCCTATTTAAGTTTCTTCTTTAGTTTCGATTTTGGCTTCTAATTTAGTTTCTAGTATAGTTTCTACTTCAGATTCGATTTTAGTTTTTAATTTAGTTTCTTCTTTAGTTTCGATTTTAGTTTCAATTTTAGTTTCTAATTTTGTTTCGATTTTAGGTCTTAATCGATTTTAGTTTCTATTTTTGTTTCGTTTTTAGTTTCTAATTTTGTTACGATTTTAGTTCCTAATTTTGTTTCGATTTTAGTTCCTAATTTTGTAACGATTTCAGTTTCTAATTTCGTTTCGATTTCAGTTCCTAATTTTGTTACGATTTTAGTTTTAGTTGCATACGATTTCTACTGTAGTTTCGATTTTAGTTTCTAATTTAGTTTCGATTTTAGTTCCTAATTTTATTTCGATTTTAGTTCCTTATTTTGTTTCGATTCTAGTTCCTAATTTCGTTTCGATTTTATCACTGAAAACAAAATTTATTTGATTCAAATAACCGATTATTTGACTAATTATCAAAGAAATATTTACTTAAATCAAATAAACTGTATTTGAATCAAATATTTCAGTATTTGAAGCAAATATTATTTAATTGATTCAAATAAAAATTATTTGATTTAAGTAAATATTTATTTGATAATAGTCAAATAATCGGTTATTTGAATCAAATAAAATTTTTTTTCAGTGTAGTGTCTACTTTGGAAGAAAATTCCACTTAACAATTATTTTTACATTTTATTTTCACTATACGATGATTAATACAATAACAAAAAAAAATACTTAAATGTCTTCGAACTAAAAGATGAATTTTAATTTTTCTTTTTTGAACGAAATTATACCTTCTCGAAAAGAAAACAAAATTTTTTAAAAAAGTTTCTCAAAAAGTGAAAAAAGAGAGTAGGCAAGAAAATCAAGATCGGAAATATTTCAAAACGTTAGGATCTCAGGGAAAAAGTGTACGCTCATTTTTCATTTAGTGGTTACTTGCACCCAAAGGATTAATTACTTATTTTAAACACGTCCTTTCTTTCAATTCATTAGTCGAGTATTCAAATATACTATCCTACTTTATGCATAATTCATTTAAAAAAATTATAGACGCGCTGTATTTTTTCATGTCATAAAAGAAGAGGTGGTTTCATTTTTGTAAAAAGAAAAATGCTTTTCAATTGAATTATATTTGTTGAAGGAAATTTTTCCCATGAACACCGCAGAAGGAAAGAAAAAAAACCCCCCGTAGTAAATAAACATTTTTATTTAATAATAAATAAACATTTTTACTTAACAATAAATAAACAACGTTTTATTTATTAATTCATATATTAATCAAAAGAGTGCTAGCTAGATTTTATTTTTAATCAAATAGATAAAAGAAATTGGAAAAATTAATCATTTCAATTTGCAATTTTTCTAATCTTTTGTAAAGGTTTGTATATTATATCTTTGTATTATCAATTTTTTTCTCTCTCTCTCTCTCTCTCTCTCTCTCTCGATATAGTCAATGTATATTATAAAGTGCATTTCCTATTCACTAATGACATTTTAAGTTAATTGTTGAAAAATGATATGCAAAAAAAATGAATGATGATTAATTTTTGTAGAAAGTTAGAAACTAAATTTAAACGGAGATAAAATGACTAGCATTGTAAATTCTTTCCTGAATGGCTGATAATACTGCGTTGTTCCATGATCAAGTTTCATACTATGATGTATGATTAGTTAATTATGTATGTCAAACATTTATTCTTTTAAGCACGCGACTTCCTGACAATAAATTACCATATACTGATAACACACATAATTCCTTGTATGCATAAAGAGATATAAATTATTTAGCTAAAATATTATTGTTTTGATATTATGGAAATCGCTCGCCGGATTTTCGATATTTCCTCTTTTTTTATGCGAATATAAACAACGACAATCGTGAAAATAAAAATGACAATAATAACAAAAACCAAAACAACAACAATAAAAATAATAGTAATAATAATAATAATAATAATAATAAAAATAATAAAAATAATAATAATAACAATAATAATAAAAAAAAAAAAATAAATAATAATAATAATAATAATAACGACAATAATAATCATATAATAAAAATATCGTTTTTATTCCGTTAATATTTACTGCTTTCAAGGCAAAAGAGAATAATTTTTTAGATTCATAAACATTTTGCGACGGTATCAATATATTATTGCCCACACAATTCTCAACACTATACATAAAGTTTGCATAGAAACGAATTTCAAAAATAAATTTATTAAACTTGATTTAAAAACAATACGAATATTTAAATTGCTTGTCATCAAACTGCATATATGGTAAAAAATGACAAATTTTAATAAAAAGAATAAAATTAATTTGAACTGCATAAACGAGAAAACTGTATCGAATAAAAACTTATTAAATTTAATTTAAAATGCATTTCGTCAAATTGCATACGATTAAAAATGAAAAATTTTAATAAAAAAATTCAAATCATTTGACCTGCTTTACAAGCTTCTTTTTAATAAATTTATTAAACATTTATTAAAGAGAAGTTTATTTTTTTTTATTAAAATTTATTATTATTATTATTTGTTGCAGATTTTCAATATTGAAAAAGAATTTTGTAAATTTTTTCAAAGGAATTCAATTTTTTTAAAAAGAAATTTAACAAAGTATTCTTAAAAATTTTATTTAAATTCTTCAAAAGAATTTGATTTTTAAAAGAAATGAATAATTAACAGAATTTAATTTAATTTAATTTACAGAATAATTCAATGATTTTCTAAAATCTTTAATAAAAATTTGTAAAGTTTTGCATCTTAGAACCAAAATAATTGAATAGTAATTTATTTTTAACCTTAAAACTAGATTAGAACTAGATTAGGCCTATTTTAGACAATTTTTAGTCAATTCAAGTCAATTTTATAACTTAAAAGCAGATTCTCGAAAATTCAGTCGGGATCTAATGTAAATTTCTTTCAGTCAATATAGTGAACTGTCAGTAAAGATTTATTTATTTTTGATTCTTCGAATAAAATCAAATTTCAAAATACAAAAAGAAGATAAAAGATTTAAAACTAAAGAATTGTAATCCAATCGCGAAAAGGTTTTTTCATTTCCTTTCTATCTTTCTTTTTTTTTTGCAGAAAATATAGAAATAAATTTTTTAAATCAGTATTATGAAATCGATTTTAACTTTTCAATTTAGAAACGAAAAAGTTAAAACGAATTGGAAAATATTGTGGTGTTTCACCAGTAGTATAAGTTTTATCTTGAAAATGTACTTTCGTGTCTGACTAGAAAGTTTTGTTTCCACTTGGGATTATAAATACCCCAGTCTTTGCAGGAACTGACTTTTCTACTGACATTGTAGATTTCTTTAGAAAAGGTTTCCACATGAACAGTAAATAAATTTAAAAAAAAAATTCTATATACACATATATGGGTCAATAGACAACTTTTTTTTTTCTTTTTTCAACTTTGTAGCAGCATCGATCGAGCAATAAGTGAATTATTTTTAAGCATGAAAAATTTTTTTCATCCCCAATTAAATGATTTTCATTTTTCAAACAATGTTTTAATTATTACATTCGCATTTTTATTGCTAATAGAATATAAAATATAAATAGAAAGGCGAAATATATATTTTAAAATTACCAATAGTTATGAATGTTTAAAATGGAAGACTGGGTTTAATTTTATAAAATTTAGTTAAATTAATCTCTCGTGAATTCTATAAAAAGTTTAACAATTTTTTTTTAATAGTCGTGCAGGCCTTGGGTATTTGACTTTTTCGACTATTTTCAAAAAATGCGACTTTTATCGACTTTTATTAAAATTTGCGACTTTTTCGACTTTTCTTCCAAATTTTCCGCTAAAATACAATATTTTTGGTGTAAAATGCGACTTATTTTGATTTTTATACCGTGCAAAGTATAAATTATTAAACGAACTTTTGGATGTTTATTTTTCAATCAGTTTTTTAATTAAATGTTTCAAAATATTAAAATACAAAAGATTTTGAATAATTAAAATTCTGTAAAATTTAATTAAAGCTAAATCATCTTTTCAAGTGTTTTATTCCAATTTTTGAAAATTAACTTTTCAAGAATTTAAATTGAAAATTTTCCAAATAATATTAAAATATCAAAAATTATAAGAAATAATCTTGAAAAGTAGATTCAATAAAAACGAAAATTAATGAAAAATAGGTTTTAAAAATAATATTAAAATAGTTTAGAAAAGAATAATTCTCTGAATTATTACGTTCTAATTTTTTTAAATTCAATTATTTTCAATATTTCCGAAAATTAAAATTCATACGCACAAAATAATAAAATTAAAATTATTTAACATTATTTTTAACGTTTTGGAGAAAATAATCCTATATTCCAAATTTGGCGAAAAAAATTTGTTTTAAATTATACAAAGCATCTTTAATTATTTTCGAAAAACTAAAAAAAAATAAATGATTTCTGTAAAATTTTAAAATAGTCAATTTTATATTTTTAAAAAACTCAATTAATTTTAACAGATTTTGTCAAATTTTGAATTATTTTTCAAAGGTTTTAGTAAATTTTAATTATTTTTGAAAAAGTTTCATCAAACTTCTATTTTTTGGACATTTTGTAATTGCTTATTTAATTGTAAAACTATTCGTATTTCAAAAAATTATTTAGAAATATTTTTAAAACGTTAATTTTACGAATTTATTGATTAAAATTTTAAAAAAAATTCTACCTTAATTAATATCTTTAAAAAAAATTGGTCGGTTTAAATTATTATAAAAAATTGTATTTTTTGTATTTAAATAATGGAACTCTCAAAATATTGCAAAAAATAATTAAAAATTCATATAGATAATTGATTTAGAGATAAAGTTTAGTTAAAAATTGTTAAAAGTAATAACATTTCTAAAAGGATTATACTTTTAATTTTTAGAAATTATGAAATTTGGAAAGTTGAAATTTAAAAAAATTTATTTTTTGTCAATAAAGAAGTAAGAATATTTATTTAGCAAAATCATACAATTTTTGATTAATTTGGATTTTTGTGACAACACTGAATTAAATAATCGACTTTTTCGACTATTTTTCTATTTTTAATCGACTTTTTTTGTTGGTTATATAGTCGATCCGAGGCAGGGTCGTGTAAAGATTCATTAGTCATGAAAAACCTATATAGCAATGAGGCAGGAGTCAATACACGAAATAACTTTGTAATAAAAATGATCATAAAGTGAAAAGTACAAACTAAATTAGTGATAAGTTTTATTTTTTTGTTTTTCATCGCCACGGACATTAATGAAATCGTAAATACGAGGGAAGAAAAAAAATTGGGAAAAGAAAAATAAAACGCTCTAATGGCTTTAGTGTTTCTAAAGAAGAGCGCGCCGCATAATAGTTAGCTAAGAAAAAAGTTTTATATCTCGTGCGGTAATATTCTTCGTATCAGAAATAACGGTTTTAATTTTTTATTGATATTTAGTTTATGTGTATAGGGTTTGCGTTTTATATCTCATTACTCTTCTTCTCTATTCTCTCGTGTTTTTGCTTAACAATGGGCATAAAGCTTAAGATCCACTAGATGCTGTGAAGTACTCTATGGTTTAAAGCACTCGCCCTTAACGGTCGACGATTTTACCCAATGGAACTGGGTCGACGAAAGGTCACTGTCCCACTTTTCTGCATAAACTTTACAATAGGACTCTTTCGCAATTCACCAATAATAATAATTGTCGTCAATTATTCAATAAATTTATATATATATGCAGATTATTAGTTTCTGCAATTAATAACTCTGCACACTGATTTTATTTAATGAAAACTTTATCTTCAAGTGCCAAATGGAAACTAATGTACATATTTCATTCAAAAGTAAAATATATCAATTAATTCAATTATTGATTGAATATTATCAAAATCGTTATGAAAAAATACGTAAAAGTATTATATTTGCCTTCGCACAAAATTCCAAATGCAAAATTTATAGTCAAACGTTCCAAGTTTTTTTTAAAGTCTCCTTATAATTTTAATTATTTTTATAAATATTTAATACAATAAAATTCTTCTCTGAAATTCAAATATATCAACAAATTTGTAATATTTGTCAAAATGGTAACGATTTGCAAAAAAAAAATCGTTCAATTAAATGATTTTCAATATTTACTAATTTTAATACATTTTTTTTTCAATACTTATAAAACTTGTCTTAAGATTACAGTTATTAAACAATTTTAATTACAACACTGAATTCCAAATAATATTTTCCCAATAAAATATTGCCTAGAATTGATTTTTCAAAAAAAGATAATTTTTCATTCGTTTGATCACATAGTTTTTGAAAGTATAATTGAAAAATTTGTTTTTTGCGAATGTGGAAAAATATGTGCCTCAAAGGGTTGAAAAAAAAATAAAAATAAAATAAAATAAAAGCTTTTATAAAGTTGAGTATTTCGTATTTGTGTGTCGGAGGGAAAAATACTACACACCTAGTCAAGGGTCAACCCGAACAAGTTGTTTTAAACGACCAAAGTGCTTCAACCTAGAAGTATTCATTTTCATTTTTATTACAAGAACTCGATATAGAAATTTGCAGTTCATCCAAAAAAATTTTATCGATATGTATTCATAAATTTTTCTTCCCTCTCTTCCTGTGACAATATAATATAAATATAAAACACGACAGAAATATTCTCAATTTTGTCGACATCGTGGTGACAATTTTTATTGTGTACAATATTTCTTTTTTTCGAGAAATAAATGTGTGTGTGTGTGTGTGTGTGTGTGTGTGTGCGCGGAAAAAATCATTATTTAAAAAAAATTACCTTTGAAATCGAAGAGGGGAATTGGATTGAGAATCCTATCTTTTTTAAAAGCCTGTTATTATTCTCATTCACCCTTGTCAAAATCGATACTGTAAATCACCTGACATGGTTCGCAAAGGGGGGAAAGATCAGAACGAATGGAAATTTTACTGCTACAGTCATGTCAAATAAGTGGGTATTCACGAAGATATGCAAATTGGAAAATGGATTACGTTACTTTTCCCAAATTGTCTCTAACCAGAACTCTCAAGACCGAAAATATTTGAATACATTAAAAATATATGCGGAGCTACCAGTCTCCAATGTAAAAAAAGGAAGACAGAATATAAAACTCCCATTCACTCTCTGATTTTAGATTTCGAATTTGATTTTCAAAAATTATTTTCCATCAAAATTTCATATTGAAATAATTAAAATATTTAAATATTATTTTCTCTATTGTTAATTCTTAATAATAATAATTATTATTATTTTTATTTTTATTCGCAACATGTTGTAAACTATTTAGAAACTATAATTTGAACACATTTTTTTTCTGAATTGCTTGCTAAAAGGACCTAAACATTTAATGTCTCTTTGTGGAAATTTTTCTTTCCTCAAGTAAAAATAATTTAATGGTTCTCGAATTGAAGTAATTGATGAAAAAGTATCTTTCTTTAGTGGAAAGTACATGAGGCCAGAATATTTTAACCCCAATTCCATTTTTCAAACTCTCCCTCACAATTCGAAAATTTATGATTCTAATCAAAGAGAAAATACGAGGTAATTTATTTTTCAAGTGCTTTTCCGGGGTTGTGTGGTAAGCTTTGAAAATTTATCATTCGTTCAACATATTTCTTTAAACTTGCAAATTACCAATTTTGTTCTCATATTGTCCTTGTGTTCTCGAATAAACATGAATATTAAAAACCGATTTTATTTAAGAAAAACAATAAATTAGGAAAGAAAAATTATTAATTAGGAAAGAAAAATAAGAAATTAAAAAAGAGAAATAAGAAATTAAAAAAGAAAAATTATTAATTATTGAAAAAAATAAATTATGGAAGAAAAATAGTAAATTGAGAGAGAGAACTAATTAATAATTTTTAAAAATAAATATTTAATTTAACTTTTATATAGTAATTTAAATTTTCGAAGATTTCGATTAAAAAATCATTGGAAACTGAAATTTTCCGCACCTTTTGAAATTTACAATATTTAATACAATTTAGAACAAATTTATTTTCGAACAATGATAATTATGCTTAGAAATATTTAAATTTCTTTGAAAGAATTCAATTCAAAAAATTTGTTAATAAAATTCTTTTTATTAGAATTGAATTTTTTTTTAAATTTTCACAAGTTTCAGGTCAGAATTTCATTATTTTTATTTCTTTGGAAGAATTTAATTATTTTCAAAATATACAAATTTGGCAAAATATCAGAATTCATATTTATTCACAAAAATGCTAATAATTTAAATTGTTTTGAAATTGACGCAAAAATTCAATCATCTACTTACAAAATTTCCCAAAACAAATTCAATTGTTTTTAAAGCTTTTGATAAATTTCTTGGCAGAATATCAATTTTTTTCTTCAAAGTACATCTCGTCGAAAGAATTCAATTATTCTTAAAAATTTCGATAAACATTTTTTCAGATCTTAAAATCTCATTTTTGTTCCTGCCTTTAATTAATGTGTAGAATTAATTTTTTCGGAAATTTTAATTCAAATTTGATGGAAATTATTTGATTTTCTAATGTATATTTCTAATCTATATTTAGTTGAAAATTTTTTTAATAACCGAAATTTCGTGTTATATTTGGTAAAATTGAATTGAGAAAAAGAATTGCAAATTTTATAGAACATTTTTCGAATTTTGTTGAAAATAACTGCTTTGAAAAAAGAATTTTAGTTTAAAATTTCTGGAAAATAGTAATTGAATTGAAACAATGAAAATTATTTAATTTTCATTAATGTTAATATAAATAATGAAAATTAAATAATTTTTATTGTTTCAATTCAATTACTATTTTCCAGTAAATTTTAAACTAAAATTCTTTTTTCAAATCAGTTTTTTTCAATAACATTCGAAAAATGTTCTATAAAAAAAATTTTTTAATTTAAGTTTAATAATAAAATATTATTTTCATTATTAATTTTAATTTAATTTTTTCTCGTTATATTTTGCTTGACAAATTTTTGTTTACAAGTCTACATTAATATAATACAATTTTACAATGAAAATTATTTAATTTTCATTATTTCAATTCAATTACTATTTTCCAGAAATTTTAAACTAAAATTCTTTTCTCAAATCACTTATTTTCAATAACTTTCGAAAAAGTTCTTTGAGAATTTTCAAATCTATTTGTCAATTATTCAACTTTACGAAATATAACACGAAATTTCGATTTTCAAGAAATTTGTTAATAAATGTAACAGAAAAATTTTTTCGTATCAAATAATTTTTAGAATGAGTCAGAAGATTCTTTAGGTTCAGAAAAAAAGTCAAAATCTAAGCCTCTAAAGTTCTGAACGTTCAAAAATGAACGAATCTTTTTATATTACTTTTTTTTAATTTTGGTAAAAATGATTAATTTACAAATTAAAAAATGAATTATTTTCTTAATATTTGTATTTAATTTTTTTTAATTGTCATTTAAAGATGATAATGTTAAAAAATGTTGAAAAGAAAAAATATTTCGTTCATTAGAACGTTCGAAAGTTGAAAGTCATGAAAATCTTGCTTCTCGAATTTTTAGAAGTTTTTTTTTAGGGAAAAAGAAAATTTATTTGTTCGATCACCCCTGGGAGTATTAAAAAAATATAATAGGAACAAAATAAATTTTAATTTAATTTCAATTTTTATTTATTTAAATTTTTATTTATTGTATTTAAATATAAAGGAAGAGAAATTCTTTTCTCATTATATTTTGCTTGACAAATTTTCTCTACAAGTCTGCATTAAATATGTTATGACCTTTAAGAGACATTTCATAGAATCGAGACCTCATTCTTGCACAAATTAATTTCCATGCTTTTAAGAATTGATCTTCTGAAGATTAAAATCTTAAGTTGCCTTTCTGTGTAACGAGGGAAGTACGTAGGTAACTTATAGATAGATTTTATACTCGAAGATAGCAAGGCTCCGGTAATTGGGTATTGGAAATCACCCTCTCATGAAACATGATTCACTTTATGCTGAACTACTCTCATTGACGAAAACGGCTTTAGGCTACTTAAACTATATAACTACACGACAAAGTTGAACATTTATAAGAAACAAAACTTGAGAAATAAATTACATAAACTTTTCAATTTAACGCTCTAGACACTCGATATCTTCTCTTATATTACTTCACTTTCAAGGAATTTGCTTTCATAATCAAAAAAATTATATTCCCAAAATCCATGAAATTAAAAATTTTTCCCTATTTTGAAAATTTGAATTCTTATTGTATTTTTTTGTTTAGTACTTTTTTTTATATTTTTCCACTAAATATTTAGAAAAAACTGACAGTAAAATACTAATTTTTTTTTGTAATTTCACCCCAAGTTTAGTTTTGAGAGAAATTTTTGTTTATAAATACAGTGGAGCGGGGAAAAAAAGGAAAACAATTCAAAATCCCATATGGAAGGTAATTTTGTTTCGTTAGGAAGAGGCAGATCTATGAATTTGATTTGTGACTGCAAACATAACGTGTCGCAATGAGAATGTATATTTTTATTGTTTCGCTCCAATTCTTTTTCAACCAACTCCTGTCAATGGAAGCAAAACAAGTAAATATCGTTCAATTTTTCAAATAAAATGAGATGTTTTCTCTGACCAATAATACTATCTATTTTCAAATATGTCATGAAGAGGAATTTTTTTCCCCTCTCTAAATTTATATATATATATATATACAAAACAGAAACAGTTTTTTAATTTAAATTCAAATTATATTTCATACATAATGTTTTTAAATTATTATAAAAATACCGCACGTGTAACTTGTATATAATTAAAAACTAAATTAACGTTTTGCATATATATTAAAGTATATTCCTGAATAGAAATTGAAACATATTTTTTTCCAAATATCGCCGAATTTACGAACGTAATTAAATTTTTATTCAGTTTGAAAAAGAAATATTTTACGAAATGATGAAACAAAAAAGATACCTTTTTTAAATTAAATTTCACTATTTGATTAATGTTCAAATAGTTTTTTCGAATTAAATTATAAAAATTGTCCTATAGAAAACTTTACTTCTTCCAAGAATATCAAATTGAGATAAAAAAAAAGTTTCCAAATTGTTTAACTCTTTGATAATCCACTGTCTTTGCTGAAAAATATCAAATTGCGACGAATAGCGAAAATGTGGATCAAATCAAAAATTAATCCAAATTTTAGACATCAATTTAATACAGTTTAGTATCAATTTGATACTTTCGAGAAAAGTGTAACTTGATATCCTTGGAAGAGCAGCGAAAAAAGGATTAATTAAGAAATATTTTTACTTCATTAAATAATTTTGGTTTGAATTAAAAAATAGTGTATTAATAATTAATAATTAATATTTGATAATTAAATAAAAAAGTCGAAAAATATTCTCGAGAGGGACAATGAATTTCTCTTGAAAAGAAAATGTAAATTAAATTTTGTAAAAGCATTATGTGAAATTTAGGAAAATTATGTTAGAATTTAATTAATATTTTTTAAATTTAATACAAATTGTAGTAAATTTTACATAAATTTTTTTGAACTTTAGTATTTTTTATATACTAAATTCGTTTTGTCGCATTTTTTCCCCAAGTTGCAAAATATTTTTACAAAATTTAATATTTAATTTATAATTATTAAATAATTTCTATTAAATATTTAACTTAATTATTATTAAATATTTTTACAAAAGTAAATATTTAATAAATTATTATTAAATAATTTTTATTAAATATTTAACTTAATATCAACGAAATGATACCAAGAAAATCTGCATTAAATTATAAATTGAACCTATTTTTCGTTATCACTTTGATTCACTTTTTTTTTACTACCAATTTGATACTTTCAAGAAATTTGCACCTAACCAGCTTTGAAAATCGAAATAAAAATATATTTTCACGTGAATATAAAAGTTTTTAATTTATATTTAAATTTCTCCGAGTTGAAATCAATTTATACTTTTTAATTCAATTAAAAGTAAATCTATTTATTTGGAAAGGTGAACAATAGAGAATTGTAATTTGTTCAGCCGAGGTTAATTAACAAAGTTTTCCTTATTCGATGTAGTTGTAATTTGTGATGTTTAGCATCTAATTTGTAACATTGATTGGAATTTCTCATTAACCCTTTACTTTTTCCTATTAATACCCAAATTTTTTTCCGCCTCCCAGAAATTAGTGGAGTTTACATAAAGGCAAATTAGTCCTGATTTCTCGAAAATTGAGGACATGAAATATTTACCATTTCAAACGATACGTAAAATTTTTTGCTACATTTGAATTTGGATTTTTAAATTTCTTTATTATTATTTATTTATTATTTATTTATTATTTATTTATTATTATTTATTTATTATTTATAATTTATTTATTTGCAACTTTTCTACTTTTTGGTTCTTTTTTTTCATTGAAACGACTTTTTTTTATTCTCAATGAGTGTGAGAATTTAAGATGGGCAAATTAATTAATTTGTAAAAGTAGAAAAAGGTTTAAATTTTCGTTTTAAAGAATAGTTGATTTTCACATTTTTCATATAAATAATAATAATCGTGTCTCTTGAAAGATTTACATAATAACATGGTTTCCAACAATTACGGAATCAAGTATAACTGCTGGAAAATATAAGCTCTTAACAAGATTTCGTTGATGACGATTTAAAAAAGAATCGCTCGTAATTGGTTTCAAGTTTTCAATAATTTTTAATCCAATAAAAAAATATTATCCTCCTAAGAACTTGAAACGAGATTGTAAACGATAAAAAAAGAATAAAGAATCAAGAATCGAAAATAATGGTTTTTTTTTAAAAGAAAATACGACAATTACTGCTTCGAGAATTTTTAAAAATTGACTCATTTTTACTAATTGAGTTAGTTTTAAAAATAAGCTGCAAAAATAATCTTCCTATTATTTTTGCGTTTTTGTTTTTATTAATATTAATTATTATCGTAATAATTATTTTACAATTATTTGAGCTCGAATAGTAATAAAAAAAAACTCGAACCGAAAAATAATAAATTTTCTCTGGAGAGAATTTTCATTTTTTATGATTTTTCGGTTTTAAAAATTTTTATTTTTTCTTTTTTTATTGAAAGTGGAAAAGATAATTAAATAAAAGGGTTATCACATTACGTTGGTTACTCATACTCTTGTTTTATGTATTTACATGGTATATATTTGTTTCTATAGATAAAGGGTTAGTATATCTATATATTCGTGTGCTGCAAGCGACCCCTCTCCTTTCATACTCTATACGAAGCGCTCTTTACTGACACATTTTCGTAGAGTAACGCAACCCCATTCATCTGACCTTTTAACCCGGCCGTGCACAGTTTGTAACAGCGTATATACAACGGATAATCGCGGTTGCTCATCGAAGGTGTGAAAAAATCTTTTTTTTTTTTTTGCGAAAACCTTTTCTTTGCAAGATGAAAAGATGTCAGTACGCGCATTCTGTATTTTATAATATCAAAAATATAACTCTATTCGAGAAAATTCGTCTTTTGATATCATTGGGGGAAAACAAATTATCTGCCGAATTTAGATTTCTTTAGAAGTATTGTAAAATGGTGACTGAAAATGGGGCATTTGAACTTTTATTTATTTTTTTTTTGTATTTTTTCTCTTTCAATTTTGACACAGTTTTCTTGACAGTAGCAAATTTATACCGAAGTGAACCAATTCATATATTTTCAAAAAAACTAAAAAACATTGTCAACATTTCAATTATCTGTATAAATAAATACCAAAATTCTTCAACAAAATTCAATTATTTTCAACAATTTTATTAAAATTTATTTTAAAATTTTAATTATTTTCATAATTAACAATATTTATCACACGAATTCAATTATTTTCTAAAGTAATAATATTCTTCGCAAAAATTAAATATTGTTCAGTATCTACTATTTTTATAAAATTTACCAAAAGAATTTAATTATTTTTAAAAAATTAATAAAATTCTACAAAAATTTTTTATCATTTTCAAAAAATAATAACATTTTCACAAAAATTTCATTAATAACAAATTTTTCTTATAAATTTCTTCGCAATCATTCAACATTTTTCATAATTAATAAAATTTTACTGGAATTCAATAATTTTCGTAAATAATAAAATTCTATTTAAGAATTCAATTATTCTAATATTATTCTAATATTTTTCAAAATAATTGAATTCTTTAATTTAATTTATGCGAAGAATTTTATTAAAATTTTTAAAAATAATTGAATTCCTGTTAATTTTTTATAAAAATTTAATTATTTTTAAAAATTTTATTAAAATTCGTTAATAGAATTCAAGTATTTGATAATAATTTATTGATAACAATTTTTTATGGGAATTGAATTTTAAGAAACGTTCAATTCTTCAATAAATAATTGAATTAATAATAATTTTAATTATTATAAACTATTTTTATTAATAATTAATATTATTTATTATAAAACATTTTCATTTTTGGTCCGTATGTTTAAATACTTTCACTGCTTCGAGCCCTAAAAACACAAATATTCTTTCTTTTTTTTAAACTAAATTTCTTCGATAAATTAATTATTTTTATCAAATTTCAAAAAACTATTTCAAAACTTCATTTATTAATTAAAAAAATTCAAGTTTTATAATATTCTAAATAAAGTAAAGTTTACCAATTTTTTTTCATTCGTTTTTTGTCTCACGAATCCTAAGAAAAACTGTAAACGATAATAAGGTTTTTTTTATGTCGAAAAAAATGTAAATAAATAAAAAAAGCTTTTCATAAAAGCAGAATATATATCGCTTCGAATATAAGAAAGTTTTTTTTTGACTCTCTATAGTTATATTTTTACATTATATTCTACGCACTGGTTCAGTAAAATTTATTATCCCATTTTGTCTTGTTCCTTATCTTAATCTTGGCCCCCACACATTTACGTGTGTACAATATCTGAAAACTAAAGGGGAATATGGCAATGTTTGTGTATACGAATTTCTAGAAAGAAGTCCTGTCTTCTTCTCCTTTTTTCTCTAAGGTTAGTGACCCAATCGATTTTGGCTTATAGATACATATAT
The DNA here is from genome assembly GCA_032872475.1 of Leptopilina myrica (nomen nudum). NCBI lineage: Eukaryota > Metazoa > Arthropoda > Insecta > Hymenoptera > Figitidae > Leptopilina > Leptopilina myrica (nomen nudum). Next base: position 1,730,719 of record CM065459.1, on the reverse strand, counting down.
ATACACGTACCATCCTCTGTGGTACATGACTATCGGCGAAATTACTTTCAATAAGGATGTCAAAAGTGAAAAGAATTTATATTACGTTATTTTCACTATCAAAACACGAAGGAATATTCCTGTTTTTTGAATAACATGGTTTTTTTTAATTTAATGAAAAAACATTTCTTTTTTGAAATATTAAAATAAAGTTCAATAGAGTTTAAGAATGTTCAATATTATAAATGTTCATTATTATTATTTTCAATAAAGTTGGGAGAAGTGAAAAAGAACTCGGGAAATTAATGTCGAGGAGCTTTTTTTTTAATTATTCTTTTCGTAAGGCAAACTTGAAAATTCCATTGTATGTAAATTCAAAGAGCAGAATATTTATATAACTTGAGAAGAAAATTTGTAAATGAGAATAATGTATATTAGGTTGGGGAAATATACCTGTTTTCTCTTTAGAAATTTTTTTTTAATGTTGTGTTTTATTATTTATTTTTCTTGTGATTAAAAAAAATGTCGTTCTGAATTTTGAAAATTATTTTTCAAATGAAGTAGAGCCAGAGAAAAGATATGTGTTACGACTCTGAGGATTCTAAACTTTTTACATGTTTTATTTACTTTTACTCTATTTATTTATTTTTACTTGTTTTATTTACTTTTACTTGTTTTAATTACTCAAAGGAATTTACTAAAAGAATTCAATAATTAAAAAAAATTTTTTTTAGTAAATTTTCTAGAAACATTCGATTATTTTTATGTATAGTAACATTTGCATATAGAAATTCAATTATTTACAACACAACTTTCATAACATTTTCCAAAAAAAGTCAATTATAAAAGATATCGCAGAATTCGAATATTTTTATAAATAAGAATATTTTTCAGGAACTCAATTATTTTTACAAAATGTAATAATATTCTATGCGAGAATTCAATTATTTTTATAACCAATAAGTCTCACTGCAGGATTTAATTTATTTTTAATATTTCCCAAAAGAATTCAACTGTTTTTAAGACAAATTTTAATAAAATTCTTCGTAATAATTAAATTAATTAAGAAAAATGTAATTCGTAAAATTCTAATAATTTCTTCGTAAAATTTTAATTAATTACAAAAATTTGGCGAATTTCAATTATATTTTTAATAAAATTTTCCAAAAGAATTCAATTTTTTATAAGAACAAATTTTAATAACATTTTTTGTAACTTTTCAATTATTTAACAGAAATTTAATACAATTTTTCGTAGAAATTTAATTAATTACTTAAAAATTTATTTCAATTCAATTATTTTCAATTGAATTTGAATAGGATTTCTCGAAAAATATTCAATTATTCTTAAATTTTTTTAATGATATTCTTCTTAATAATTCCATTATTTAAACAAAAATAAAATTTAATACAATTTTCCGTAGAAGTTTTATTAATTTTTAAATATTTATCGAAATTTAATTATTTTCAGTAGAATTTCCCCAAAAAATCCAATTTATCAAGAAAAAATTCTGATAAGATTCTTCGTCCTAATAATTCAATTATTCAATAAAATTCTAATACAATTTTTTACTAAAATTTAATTAATTAGAAAAATTTGTCGAAATTGAATTATTTTCATTTTCACAAAATTTTCCCAAAAGAATTCAATTTTTTAAAATCAAATTTTAATGTAATTCTTCGTAATATTTAAATTATTTAACAAAAAATTTATTACAATTCGCTGCAAAAATTCAATTATTTTTATTTGCAATAAATCTAATCGCAGGATTTTGAATTATTTTTAATACAATTCGAAATTAAATTTCTTGAAAAATATTCAATTATTCATGAAAAATTTTAATAAAACTCTTTGTAATAATTCAATTATTATTTAGAAAAAATAAAATTTAATACAATATTTTTCGTAGAAATTTTAATTGCAAAAATGTAACAAAATTCAATGATTTTCAATAAACTTTCCCAAAAGAATTCAATATATTAAATTTTTTAAAATAAAATTCGTCGCAATAATTCAATTCTTTAACAAAAATTTAATATAATTCGATGTAAAAAATTATTCAATTATTATTATTAAATTTTTTCAATCAAAAATTCAATTATTTTCCATTCTTGCGAAATTTATAAATTTTATTTATAATTTTTTATTTATTTAATTAAATTTTTATTAATTTAATTTTATTTTTATTAATTTAATTTCAGATTTATTGCTGTTGAAGCGATAAAATTTTCCTTCCGCGAAGAAAAGTAAATTTTCGATTTACAATTTCGATTCAAACACCGAAAAATGATTTCCAACCTTGTTGCATATGAAAATGTTCCTTCCGTGTTTAAAACTAAACGTTTGATTTATAATTTCAATTCAAACCCCTAAACATAAAAAATGGTTTGAAAAGACGGAAAAACGATTTCCACAGGCTCGTGTTTCGTTGATTTATAAAATGGGCGATAAAAAAAAATGAAAATACAATTCCGAGAAATTGATGCGTGACGACGATTGATAAAGAATTTCCTGAAGAAAGGTGAAAATGACGAAGAAGAAGAAGAAAAAAAGGGGGCCAAATGCATTTAGGGTAAAAGTCACTTCCGATTTCTTATGAAAGGCCGGTGTATTTTTAGAAAGTTAATTTGCTTCTATCCAAGGGTTAAGGCAAAGAGGCGGGCAAGGCGGGCAAGGCGCATGAAAAGCAAAGGGGATAAATGTAGGTTGACTTTGAATGATAAACTGTACGAGTGCATACCTGTGAGATGGTAATTTAGGTTGGGCGAGGTTAGGCAATAAAGAATGCGCAAGTCACAAGAACGGTCACTGGCCCGCGACTTAACACATGAAAGCTCACCCCTGAATCTCATCGCCCGGCACGGAAAAGCGAAAAGCAAAAAGGGGCTCTCATGTCACAAATGTCCAGTGTCCTGAATCGGATTAAACATCGATATTCCTATCTACATAATTATATATTTATTGATTCCCAGTCTTCTTCCAAGAAACATTACCCACACTATTATTATTTTCACATATATTATTTTTATTACTCAAATTTATTTTTCTCTTTTTTATCATTCAAATAATTTTACTTTTTTTTCAACATTCAAATAATACATACACTGAAAAAAAATTTTCTTTTATTCAAGTAACCGATTATTTGACTATTATATCAAATAAATTTTTACTTGAATCAAATAATTTTTATTTGAATCAATTAAATAGTATTTGCTTCAAATACTGAAATATTTTATTCAAATACAATTTATTTGATTCAAGTAAATATTTATTTGATAATAGTCAAATAATATCGGTTATTTGAATAAAATAAATTTTTTTTTCAGTGTAGAAATAAAAAAAAGTATAGAAAAAATTGAGTGATTCGTCTCGTGTATATATAATATGTATAAAAGAAAACTTTTTTTCGCGGAATGGAAATTAAGTCGATCAATCGAAAGCAATCGAGAAAGGAGGAACGTTATCTCGGTTTTAGAACGAAAGATAAAGTTCCTTAACTTCCTGTCGGGGAAAGAAACTCAATCGTAAAAGAAGTTGAAAAAAGTATTCGATACGTGTTAAATAAATTGAATTTAGTCACTCGCTGAGATAGTGTATTGCAAAATTTCATGGGGTGGCTCAAAAAAAAAATATATTATATGAATTTCTTTTCATGTATTGTGTATAAATGACACTTTTACATGTTCCATTTATATTCCACTTTTCTTTTTATTCCACGCATATACTTATTTTAATATAATCAAAATTTTGATATCACTTCTATTATATATTTCCAATTTAACATACTTATTTTGTCATTTTGGAAATTAATTTCTTTACACTAGGAAAAAAAGGCTTTTATCCACTATTTTCTAATTTCCAATTTAATTTTCTAAAGTGCGGCGACTATTTTTTATAATAAATATTGTCAGAAATGAAGATGTAATGAATTTTCTTCAAATATGTAAATGAAAATGTAAATTAAAAAAATAAAAAGTTAAAAGGTAAATAAATAATAATAATAATAATAATAATAATAATAATAATAATAATAATATATAATAATAATATTAGTAATAGTAAATAAATAAATTTTATTCAAACTAAATATAATTTATTTCAGCTAAATTGAAATTTTTGTAAAATTTTATTAATTCATTTTCTTTTAACCTATTTTCTTAAAAGTTTTTAGGAAATCAAATTCTGAAGTATTTTAAATAAAAAGTTTAAAACGTGATTTATTTCTTAAGAATTATAATAAAAAATTCTTCAAATGCACGGAGAAAACCGGATTTTCAAAACTTAAGGTACAATCTTTCTAAAATGTATTTTCAAATTTTTTATTTTCTAAAACTTTTTTCTAATTAACGTGATTTTCTAATTTTTATTCTTCTAATAAAGATCATTTTCTAAATGATCTTTTTCTAATAAAATGACTAATTAAATCTTCTTTCCTAACAAATAATAATTTCTTTAATGACGATCAAGTAATTTTGTTTTATAAAAGTGAGGAAAATTATTATTTATTTTTTTTTTTAAAGAAGAACAGAATTTTAATAGGAAATTGTGATAAGAAAAAGGAATTTTCTAAAGATTGTTTTCTTCTTCTTTTTTAAAAATAAATTTATAATTTTGTGACAACAAATTTGTGATTGAGAAGCAGAAAATATGCAAAATAGTTTCTATTTCCTAATCATAATTTTTTAATAATTTTCTTTCACTCATAAAAATTATAAAACATGACAAATTTTGGTACAATAAATATTAGAAATGTAGTAATAAAATAAATACTTCCTCTATATGAGAAAGCAAAAAGAAGAAACTTAAAAGAAATTTTTCGAAATTGTAGAATTCTACAAAATTGGTATTGAAAGTTAGAGAATTTTTTTGTTAAAAAATTTAATAAATAGCATTTAAGTATAGATATGGGGAAAAATTATATTTTTGAATAACAAATTAGAGATGAGGGAAATTTTTTAAAAATTCTTAAATTTTTCAACAATTTCAACAATTTTTCAACATTGAATGAAATAAACTTTTTTCTCCTCTTTTTTTGTATCTTTAATCGACTAAAGTAACTCTTTTTGCGCATTAAAGTCGATTCGAGGCCTGGATGTTTGTATATTTTTAATGCTATCGTTTTTAGATCTCTGAAATTTTATATCCAATGCCAATTTTTAATAGTTGAAAGTGGCGAAAATAAAATACACTTTCCCTGAAACAGTTTCTATAATTATAAACTACTTTTTAAAATTAAAAAGCCAAAAATATATTTTTCGATAAATTTTTCCTTTTAATAAACCAAGAGAGAGAGAGAGAGAGAGAGAGAGAGAGAGAAAATAAAAATCCATTTTCATTCAAACGATGGACAAGACTTTTTGACGCTTTTTGAAAATCGTGTATACTTGATAGATAATTAGCAAGATATGAAAAAAACAACTTTAGTTTGGTCGTTTAGTTTAGATTGTATGTTTATGGTTTTGAACAAAATACAGGAAACTCCTTCGTGCCTCATGCAAAAGAATTTTTATGTAAAGAGGGTACTTTATGAGCTTATATACATTGTTTATTATTACATGTATGTTTTCATTAATATCCGCAACTGCATACACACATATATATAGAAATAAAAAAAAATAGCTATAAATATTTCCATTGACTTGAGCTGAAAATACTGTGTATTAATTATGAACACGTCATCCAACACGAATTTAAATAATAACATATTTTTAACTGATTACCTACACGTTGATCATATTAAGATTGTGTCTAACTTTTTTATCGATCGCAAAAATTCTTTACATGGAAAAGTGAATATTATTCTCCCGCTAAAATCATTGTTATTTAACATACTAGAAGGTATTTTACAAGGCATATTTTTATGACGCATAAAAAAAAATTCTCTGCAACTAAAAGAACTTGAATTCGACTCTATTCAAAATGAAAAGAAAATTGGCAAAATATCAAATTTTTGAAATTAAATTTTAGTTTCAATATAAAAAAAATACTTTTTTCGACAAATCGAAATTATGCAGAATTATTTTCTTTTTCCCAAATGAATAAAATAAGAAAATAGATATAAAATAAGAAAATTATTCAAAAATTGTGGTTCAGAAATAAAATGCCTATTTAATTAAGAAAATTGTAGTTAAATTTTTTTATTGAATTATTGAATTGAATTATTTTTATAAGTAGGTAATAAATTACTTTTTAGGTATTTCAATTATTTTTAATACATTTTCAAACGAATGTCTCGAAAAATGCAATAATTAAACAATTTTTTATTAAAATCCTTCAATAGGTTTCAATTATTTAAATAAAGTTTCATATCGTTTGTTTCTTTGAATTAAATAATTATTTTTATTACATTTCAAAATAAATTTCTTCGAAAAATTTAATTATTTAAAAACATTTTTTTTAATCTTCGGAAGGATTCAATTACATTTAAAAAAAATTTAATTCAATTCTCGGTGAAAATTTGATTAATATAAATATAAATTTTCGATTATTTTCAATATTTTAATATTGAATTTTTATAAAATTTCCAAAAAGAATTCAATCATTTAAAAATATTTGTGTTTTTTTTCAAAAAAGTCAGGTAATTAATAATCTTTTGTATAAAATTCTACCAAATATTGGTTTTTATAAAATTTTTTTAATCTTCTTTAGGGATTCAATTATTTATAAATAACAATATATTTTGGAATACAATTAATTTCAGAAATAATAAAACTAATCGCAGAATTTGAACTATTTTCAATACAATTATAAAAGGATTTCTTGAAAAGTGTAATTAAAAAAAATTATCAAATTCTTAAATATAAATAAATATATAAATATAAATACAAATTAAATATTCTTAGAAAATATAATTAAAAAAAAATCTGACAATAAAATGACATTTCAAAAATTTGATACTTTCCCAAATTTTTTCCATCTTGAATAATTGAATTCAAGTTCTTTTAGTAAGAGAATATAAATAAAAAATATAAATTTATATATTTATATAAATAATTAAATGTTAAATATTCTCAAATATTCTTTTTTTCAAAAGATTACAATTATTTAAAAATTTGTTGAGCGAATCCTCGCCGTAAATTCTATTTAAAGAAATATTTAATTATTCAATATAATTTACTGACACTTTGTATTTTTAAATATTTGTTTTTTTGTCGAATTTTAAAATAAAAAATCAATTTAAAAATGAATTACACTTAAAATTTTCAAAATTAAGTTAATATTAAAAGCATTATACCACGAATTTTTATAAATAATTAAATTGTCAAAATGTATTAAATTAAACTCTTCAAGAAATCTGAATTTTATTTTTTTATAAAGAAAATTAATTTTAAGAAGAATTTTAGTTCAAAATTGTAAATAATAGTAATCGAATTGAAATGATGAAAAATAATTTTCTAGATGTCCGTAAAGTCCATATTTTTAAAACACTCCATGGTTTGGAGCAAAAATATTTTTTCCTCTTAATGAGAGGACTCCTCTATAAACCAGTTTTCACGAAATTAAGACAAAAAACTCATTTTTCAGAAACAGTCGGCGAGTAATGAAAAAATCTTCTTTTCGAATAAATAACTTTACTTAATTGGATTCTTATTTTCTATTTTCTAAATAAACTTGCGCGACGAAATAAAATTAAAGCTGAGAGAATTCTTAAATACAAATATAAAAGACTTTAATCTTTTTATAATGAAGCTTGGAATAGACTTTTTAAAATATTATAGTTGAAATTTTCTTTGACTTCCGAACCAAATAATTAAAGATTCACTTTTGCTTTGAAATGGTTTCCGCTCACAAATAACGTTCGTTCTCCTCCCTCATCAAGAAATTTTTCTCAAAAGACTTTATATACTCGAGCGCAGCATTTGCGAGTGAGGAATAATAATTTTAATTTGCAAATAATAATTATTATATATAAAATTATCTCTGCTGCAAGAAATAAAAAAAATGCCTATGATTCTCTAGTAAATAAAGAAGTGTTGCAACAGCGAAAATATAATGTTAAAGGTTAAAAAATTTATTTCTCTCTCTCTATGCAATAAGCAAATTAAATATTAGAATACCAGAGAAATGTAAATGATATAGGAAAATATTTTGCCTTAATTTTTCCAGAGTCCGTCAATCATATTATTTTTCGTATCTCATTTTTATTTTCTTTTATTTTGAAAATGATTTGTATATCTGATAGCAATGATGGTTATTTTCAGGATATCAAAATTCATAGCTTGACCGTAGCAAGTACAACATCAATCGGAGCTTGAATTTCAAGCAAATTCTCAGTCTCCTTCGTATTTTAAATTTAATATCAATCCATCAACAGATATATGCATTTCTAATTAATTATATATAAACACACACACACACACCAAATAAAATATCAAATGTCCGTTAAATGCAGGCAGTGAAAACAGAAAATTGCCTCAAAAACATTAATTTAATGATAAATGAATTTAATTATGATAAAAAAATTTTTTTTTTCTAAATGAGTAAAGAGGAATTAAAAAATTTATTTAATTATAAACTCTCAGGGGGAAGTAGTGAAATAAAAAGTATAATATTTCAGAATTATGAAGTGAAGTGCTGTTTTCAAACTTGATATAATATTCATATAAAACTTAACGCCGTATATTCACAATACAGACTGTCGAATAAACAGTTTCATTGAAAGTTGAAAAAGAATGATAAATTTCTCCTCATCCTGAGGAACAAAATAAAACATATTTTTATCTTAGATAATTAAATTGCTTCTCAGAAAATTCTGATGGATTAAAATTAATCTACAACCGTCTTATTTTAATCCAGTTTCACTTTATTTTAATCTAATTTTGTGATTAAAATAAATGAAAACATAATTTTTTGTGTTCTCGTCTTATCTTGCAAACATTTTATTGTTCTAGATGACTAAAAAGTGAGATTTTTATCCCTCCCCTGCTAAATGATTTTATTAATTTAATTTTGATTTCTTTTTACTAAAATTTTAGTGTAGGCTTAAAATTAATAGAAAAAAATTTGGATAATTAAAAATAAAAAATTTTTATTAACTAATTTTTATTAAAAATTTAATTCTAATTTTTTTACTAAAATTTTAGTATAAAACAACTTCAAATTTATTTATTTATTTATTTATTTATAAAAATTGACAAAAAAAAGATAATTTAAAATTAAAAACTTTGATTAAATGATTTTTATTAATGATTCAATTCTAATTTTCATTATTAAAATTTAAGTGTAAAACAACTAAAAATTATTTCCCTTTTCCCTGATTTCTTAACAGAATTCCCTGATTACTAAACTAATTCCCAGATAATTAAAATTATTATGTGGTAAACTTGACAAATTTCAATAAAATTTTTTTAAAATTCGATTAATTTATACTTTTTATTTCAAAATTAAATTTAAATTCATTATTTAAAAACTTTTCAATGATCTTCAGAAATAAAGAATTTTGCTCTGAAATTCAATTATTTTCGAAAAAATTGTAATAAAATCCTGTACACAAACATTTAATTATTTTATTTTAATAAAAATTTGTCAAAATTTCGTTTATTTACACATTTCTTTATAAATTTTTTCTTTTGCAATAATTTAATTGTTTTGATAAATAACAAAATTTGTACACGGATTCGATTGTTTTCGTAAATGCGATAAAACTTTTTTTTAAGGAATTTTATTTTTTTCATGTATAAAAAACTTATTAGAAAATTTCAATTATTTTTAATGCAATATTAATCCAATTTTTTAAAAAATGTAATTATTATTAAATATTTTATTAAAAATGGTCTAAAAAATTGATTTTTTAACAATTTTTTATGAAAATTAAATTTCAAAAGATATTCCATATTAATCATAATGAATTATTTATTTTTCTATTTTATAGAATTGAATTCAAGTGGAATTTTCTAATAGAAATTGATTTAAAAATAGATTTAAAAATTAATTTTCATAAAATTATTTTCAAGAATTCTATTATTTTTTATAAGATGGAAATTTTTCGCAGAAATTTAAGTATTTTCAAAGTTTTAATGCAATTTTAATAAAATGAATTATTTTCATGTAAAATAAAATTCATTGCAAAATTTTAATTACTTTTAATGCAATATTTATCGAATTCCTCAAAAAATATGATTATTCTATAAAATTGTATTTTCCCAACGAATTTAGTTATTTAAAAATTTGTTTTTGAAATTCTTTGCGAGAAATCAATTTTTAGAAACATTCGATAAATTATTTATTTTTTTATTTATATTATTTATATTTATATAATTTTTTTATCAAAATATTTACCGAAATTACTTTCTTATTGGATTCAATTTCAATGAGACGGCATTTTTAATGCCACCTTCAGATAGAATTGTTAATCACTTAAGTGATTAAAACGGAAGTATCTTTAAAAAAATTAATTTTTTGGTTGACTGTATAACAAAGATGATTATGTTCGATTCAAATATATTGTTCTCTCAATAAATGTTTTTCAATTGTTTTTCGAAAAAATTATCTCGGAAAAAAATAAAAAATTATCAAACGAAATTTTAAAACGGAAGTATATTTAAAAAAATTGAAGATCGAAAAATACGATATTTTAAATATCTTAAAAGTGCGACTAGAAGATAATAAAATGCTTCTTGCACTGAAGATGGTCAAAAAGATAGCAAAAAAAATGTTTCAAACTTTCATTCTTTTTTTCCGAATAAATTTTTCATTGTGAAGAGTCTCTCTTCTGATGTTGAACGTGTTTTATTGTTTCAGATAACCTAACAGTCGAAGAAAGGCATTGTTGATAAGTTATCTGGTGTAAAGTGCCGACTAGTCGCAAGAGGAGCCAGACGAGTTGTTGGGACAAACTAAAGGCCTCGTTTAAAGGGTTGTAAAGTCGCGTCGTGTAAAAGCAGAGAAAACGAAGAAGGGGGGCAAGGAACACTTAACCTCGATCGCTCAAAGTGCCAAAAGCGCTTTCGTTTCACGCGATCTCGAAGGTGAAATAATCGTGAAAATTATTACTTAACTATATAGAGACTCTTTTGAAAAGGGACGACGCATTTATAATGCACTCTCTCTCTCTCTCTTATTCTTCCGATTTTGACTGAAATTACAACATCGATCTTAGAAGCGTTTTAAATTTTTTTAAATATTTCAAGTATTTCAAGTATTTTAAATGTTTTAAATGTTTTAAATGTTTCAAATGTTTTAAATGTTTTAAATGTTTCAAATGTTTCAAATGTTTCAAATCTTTTAAATGTTTTAAATATTTGAGATATTCGTGTTTAAAGTTACATTTTAATAACAAAATATTCGTGTATTTAGAAAAGTGTTTGCAAGTGTTTACGTGTTCATTGTTAATGATTAGAAAACAAAGATCCGTCCTGATATGATGATTATTAATAGTCATCAGTCATCGAAAAAGAAGAAGAAGAAGAATATTTCGAAAGTTTGTGATTTGGGACTGGGAAAATTTGGTGAGTCATCAAGGAGAAAGAGAGAAGAAAAAGAAGTAGAAGAAGAAGGAGGAGTTTGGTGTATTCTGGAAGCTTAATAAAAGAGCCTCGTGACGGAGGGCCTTCGTACGGCCCTGGCGCGGCTGCGGCACTGCACCCCTTCCGGGGGTTCCCTGCCAAATACCCCGAATCCACCCTCAACCCCGGAACACAGAGACCACGTAAGTCGAGTAAAAGTACGTTCTTTTTCATTTTCTACACTTTATCTTTTCCCCCCTCCAAGCATAGCGTAGCGTAGCCACTAAAAGAAAAAGAATACCCATTATTCTAGACTTTTCGCATACCTTCAAATTGATCGACTTCAATTCAACTATATGGGATTTTTTATAAACTCACGACAGTGATTATAGATTGCTTCTATTCATCATTTTCTTTTACAATTTTTCTTTTTCTTTTCCTTTTTCTTTTTCTTTTTCTTCTTTAATTTTCTCAAATATTAATTTCACTTAATAATTAATTATTAATCATTAAATTGTTCTTCTTATTTTTTTTAATTTTCTGAAATATTAATTTCACTTAATAATTAATTATTAACCATCAACTTTTTCTGTTTATTTTTAATTTTCTGAAATATTAATTTCACTTAATAATTAATTATTAATCATTAAATTTTTCTGTTCATTTTTCTTTAATTCTCATGTGGCTAAAGTTTTGAACGTTCAAATGACGAAATTTTTTTTCACCTTAAATGTTTTAGAAAATTACAATCTAAAGAAGGAAAATAATTTAATTTAAACAATACTTAGTTTAGAATTAATTTGTTTTAATCTAAAAACTCCTTTTTTGTAAAGAAATACAAACTAGAAGAAGTAAAAAAAAATATTGTCGTTCATTTGAACGTTCGAAACTTTAGGAACATTAATTTTCTGAAATATTAATTTCACTTACCTAATAATTAATTTTTTTAATAATTATTTTTTTTAATTTTCTGAAATATTAATTTCACTTAAGAATTAATAATTAATCATTGGAATGCGAAAAGTCGGAGAAATCAAACAAATTCCGCAACTTTTTTAAAAACAAAAACGAAAAAATACGTTGAAAATTCATTTTATTTGGTTTTAAATTATTTTTGAACTCCTTTTTTTGTAAGTAATAAATTCATGTTCCAACAAAGATAACAATTGGAGATCAATTGAATTTTATTGAAAAAAAATGTATTTTTCGTTTTTCAACAAAATTTGCGGATTTCAGGTTCGTACCAACAAAAAAATAACCAGCGTTTTTTATCAAAGGTACTAGAAAAATAAGTTAGCAGTTAAAGAATAAATAAAATTAATCATTAAGTTAAATTTATTATTATACAGTTTTATTGAAAGTATCAAATTGATACCAAAAATTTAGATCAATTTTTAATTTTATCCATATTTTTTATATTAATTTGTTGAAATTTGATTCTTTTAAATTAACAGTGAATTAAGAATAATTATAAAATAAAATGATTATAAAAAATAATTATAAAATAAAATAAACAGCACTAACAAAAATAAATAAAGTTATAATAATAAAAACAATAATTCTAAAATTACTACAAAAATTCTGGTATTTTTAAGGTTTCTTTCTATTCAATGATGTCAAAGAAAATTTTTCGAAAACTTAACAATTTTGAATTCTCCTCGGTATATGTTTTTATCCTAAAACTATTTAAATTAACAATAAATTTTTAATAATTAAAAAAAACTTTTAATTACCTTAAAAATTGCTCATTTCTTAAAAATTGTATTTGAAATTTTAAAAAAATCGGTTTTTATAATATGTCAATTATTAAAGAAACTGGTACAATTTATACAATTGAAAATTCAGCCAATTTTCATGGAAATAAATTTTGTATTTGACATGATTCAATTTTTCCACTTTTAAAATTTATTATTAAATAATTAAAAAAAACCCTTTTCTTGGGGAATTCTAACTTAAAATTTGGAAAATAGCTGAATTTATTTTCTATATCAATAATTGAACTTTACAGAATTATAAATTTAATTTATTTTAAATAAATCAATTTCTGAAGAGGTATTTATTTTTTTTTAAATTATCTAGACGATTATTTTTACTTAAAAATTTTTTAAATGATTGAATTCTCAAAGAGTTGCTTTTACAACATTTTTTTAATATTTGATTTTCAAGAGGTTTTAAATTAAAATTGTAGAATATTATATTTTTAAATAATTGTAATTAAAAATTCCAAAAATTGTTTATTACTTTTTTTACTACTTTTTATTGTAGTTACGGGTTAATTTCAGAATTATTCAATTTTTTTGTCAATTTTTTTGTTTTCTTATTATTTTATTATTTTTATTATTTATTTTATTATTATTTTATTATTTTATGATCAACGATAAGACAAAAAATTATTTTCCCACCAAAAAGAATAAAGATTTTTGTTCACAAATATTTTTTTTATAAATCATTATTCAAAAAATAAAATGTAATATTTCCTGTACAAAAATTTATAAAAAAAATTTGCATAAAAAATATTTTTCATCAGAAATTGTATTCACTATAAATGTTGTAAACTTCAGCAACGTAAACAATTCTCAATGAAAATCAGAGAAAAACGAAATAAAATCTGCTATTGTAAAATGTTTATTTAAAAATATTTTTTAAATAATAATAATTTAATAATGAATTAAAATAAAATAATAATAAATTAAAGAAATTTTTTAAAAATACAATTACCAAAAACTGGTTTTAAAATTAAAAAATTTGTCTGAAATTAAAAAAGTACCGGGTTTGTTGAAAATTTCGAAACCTTGTCAAATTGAAATTCCTGGGCTAATGTAACAAATATAATCTTGAAGAGGCGTACGTACAATAGACTTTTTTTTCATTTAATTAGTTTTCCTCGTGTATCTATATATCTATATATATAATTCTGCTAAAGTAATTTATTCCACATGATAAAGTTTGATGTTAAAAGTGCACTTATTTCCAGAATAGTAATCTAATTTTCATTAATTTACGTATTTCGTCATTCTATGAACGCCAGAACCAAGTAGTTTACGGCTCGTTAAACCAGACGTGCCGGAGCCGGCTGTTTGGTCGAACGATGACTTTTATCACTGCGCTTGTCTGACCCAGAATTTTGGCTAAAACAAGCGCCAGAAAATACAAGTCATCTTCAAATATATTCTTCGTTTCAAAAAAATTGCAATTGAAAACTGAAAAAAAATTCCTCTTAGCTAAAATTCTTTTTTCTTCATATATTCAATTGTTTTTTTTATTATTATTATTTCCTATCCTAATAATTAATACTTGAGATATATATCAAAATGAAATAGAAATTGTGAGTGGAAAATATGGATCAAATCAATAAATATAAATTGGAGCATTATTTTTCCGATCTAAGGGAAATGAAAAAAAAATGAATCCTCCGTTTTTATAGGCCATTCTTTTATAAAATGGCTCACAATAATGTCGATATTTGCTCCTCTTTCTCTTAAAATATTTTACCTCAATTGACTTAAGTAATTAGGTCAATTTTCGTTTGGATTTTTTTCTTTTAATCATAAAATCCTTTTAACTTTTTCGACACTTATTTTTTTTTTTTTCTTATCATACAAAATTCGGGGAAAATTAATTTTTTGTCATTAAATAATTTTTTTCTAAATTGTAAAAGAAAATTTTCTGAGAGGGCAAATTTTACAAAAGGGAACATCTTCTGAGGAAGCAATTTAAACTTACATATAATATATATATCGGGAGAGAAACTTTGCTATTTGTTCGACAATTTATTTGCAAAGATAAATTTTCCTATGATAGAATTAAATTAGGTCGAACTGGAGAGTATATTCGGGATATTCTGATCCTATCCAATCATAATTTTTTTGAATTGATTTTTTCCGGATTCTCCATAAATAATATCTTCATTTCCGTTGCAGATATCTCTTGTGATTCTGCAGTTTATCTTGGCAAACTTTATAGAAATACGATGAGAATTGTATATCTGTTCTCAAGAACAGAATCAACTTTATCTTTATCGGTACATATAATGTGCGTGTATCTTGATAAAAAAAATATATTAAGATAAATGTTTCGTGTATTCCTACAAATACAAGGCAACGAATTTATTTTACAATTATGAGGGAAAAAATTTTTTTTATTCAAAAATAAGTAGCCACAGAAAAAGAAAAGGTTGGAATTAAAGATACTTTATTCGATCTTCAAGTTTCAAATGTTCAAATGAACGAAATATTTTTTATTACTCAAATTTCCAAAATTGCCGATTCGAATAAAAATTTTAAAAATTAAATTTTCAGTTAAAAAACTATATAAATATTTTTTTTTTTACATATTAACGCAAAATTATTCCAAAACAGATTTAATTTTAATTAGAAATAACTAAATTTCGTTCGTTTGAACGTTCAAAACATCAGGGACAGATAATTGAATTAAATAAAATTATTATCAAATCAAAATTATCAAGTTTAATTCAAAAATAATTTTTGGTCGACTGATTTTCAAAGTAATTATTTCAAAAATAATTAATTAATAATTAACTTATAATTAATTATAATAATTAATTAAACAAGAGAATATAGAAACTATATGTAACAATATTATTAATTAATTTAACCCCTAATTTATCTATAGAATGATTAAAAACATTTTCACATACTTGAAATTAAACTAATTAATTTAATAAATTTGTTTTTAAACAAACTATAACCTAATTACCATATTAAAATTAAAATAAAATACTTTCCACATTTTAATGCTTTTCGTAATTTTTTTTCTTATGTTCACATTGTAGCTTCAGAGTGAATGAATTATTCTCTAGTATTCTAACTTTAATAAATTCCTCAAGTTTTAAAATTGAGTTTTTAACAAGAAAACTCTTTTCTGGTTTGTTTACATTAGAACAAGTTGAATATGTAAACAAATTGACGTTTAAGCTCTTGAAAGCTTCGTGAGTCAATAACATGTAACCAAGATTTAAGAAGTGAAAATTTTTTTTTAAAAATTCATATCTCATGAATAAAGGAAAATTTAAAGAATATACTTTTTATCTTGTTAGGAGGAACATTTTTAAAATTCTTTTTCTACAAAAAATAAAATTTCTTTTCCCTGAAAATCATTAGGAAATAGAAAGTAAAGTGGAAAGTAAATGCTGGAAAATAAAAAAAGTGGTTCGAAAAATAATTTAATTCTAAAAGAGTGGAATTTATCATTTTTATGAGTAGTTGAATTTTAAAAGTTTTCGAACTAAAATTTTTGAAAATTTCTATTTTAATTACAAAGGCAGTGAAGTTTCTAATTATTCTGAATCGACGAGTGGAAGAAAAATATTTTTTTGACAGAAACAATAAAGTTTTTTGAAAAAAAAAATAATTTTTATTAAATAATAAATTACTTTTCTTACAAATTTTTTATTTTTTCAATTTTCGACTAAAAAAACTAAAAATTCGACTAAAAACATTTTCTTTACAAAATATGTTATGTATAAAAAGTGTAAAAATATTTTTTCTTCTAAATCGTTGACTATAAACTTATTCTGATATAACTTAAATTAAAAATTATAAATTGGTTTATTTTTGAAGACTTTTCATTAGGTAAATTTTCGATAAATCAACTATTTTCGAAATAGATGTATGAAAAAATAAAACGATTTTTCAAATACATTTTTTACAATTTAAATATTCGATAATGTATTTTGAAACCTTTTGAAATTCAATTATTAAAAAAAAATTGTAAATCCGACTTCTTTTAAAATTCAATTATTATTGAAAGATTTAAGTAAAAATAATTAATTCTCCAAATATTTTACAAGTAATATATTTTCAACAGTTCGTTCTGAATTTGTTTTGTTGACAAAAACAAGAAAAACGCTTATAACTTTTTTTGTAGAATTATTGATCAAAAACTTATTCAAAACATTTTCGTTACAAAAAATATAAATAAATTTAAATAGAAAAGTATTTTTTCTCCTAAATTTTTGGTTTTAAATTTCTAAATTTCACGTTGTAAATAATTTTAAACAAAAAAAAATTCTAAATCAGTTTGTTTTATTGTTATAAATTTCACTTGCTTGTTTTTTAAAAAATAATATTCGTGCGGTTGAATATAACTTTTCTTTTACATTAACATGATTTTTTGAAAATATAATGCAATTATAATGCATTTTCTTGAAAGATTAAAAAAATCTTATGGTTGAATTTTATATGAAGAAACTTTAGTAAATTTAGAAGGAAATTTGTTTTTTTTTTCTAGGAAAAAGTTAGCTTCTGAAAATGAGCCCTCAATTATTAAATTTAAGTTTTCCCTCCACGGAAATCATTCTTCACTACTTTAATGAAATATTTAAATATTTCAGTGTTTTTTCCGTTTAGATGGAGTATTTTTCTGCCTGCACGATAACGCTATGATAGTTTACTAATTAATATTATTATTATTTATGAATAAAAAATAAGATTATTATTTCATTTCCCAAAGTGAAAAATTTCAAAAATATAAAATTCGTGATTTGATTTTGTTTCGATAAAATAAAGATATTTTGTGTAGATATTACAGCAGTGACCTGCGATAAAACACTATATTTGAATCAAACATATAATTATCTTTGTTATACAGTCAACCAACAATTATTTTTTGAATTATTAAACATAATAATTCTGATCGAATAAGTTTGATGCAATGAAAATTATTTTAATTAATTATTATTACTATTATTATTTTAATTAATTATAATTTATTAATTATAAATTTAAATTAGTAATTTTATTGAATAATTTCATTTAATTATTTCATTTAATAATTTTATCGAATACTTTTACCTAATTATTCTACTTAATTATTTTATCAAATATTTTTATCTAAGTATTGTATTTAATTATTGTATTTCACAGTTTTATCTAATTATCTACTTAACTATTGTATTTAATATTTTTAATTACTCTATTTAATTATTTTAACATTGAAATTTTAACATTTTAATTTTTTAACATTTTAAATTATTTAACATTTTTATGTAATTATTATTTTTTTGTTTGCAATTAATTTTCGAATTAAGGGCATTTGAACCATTATGAAGTCACTAATTGTGTAAAGCATGTGTTTTAAAATTGTGACCTCATAATTGTTCCAACCTTCTTAAAAAAATGATTGTGCGAAAAATAAATTAATTTTAGCAACGACACTGCGAGTGTCTGATAATCGACCGGGTTGTTCCTCTATACCTAAAGCATCAAAGTTCTTCACAGAAGCTAAATATATGCATAACACCAATTGGATTATGCTGCTATCAATGTTCATCGATCTCTGAAGCTATCGGATTCAGGATATTGATAGACATTAATTGCAAAAGCTTTGTATCTTATTGGGCTTGCGATAATGGCGTACATCATGATTATAGTAACGGTTTAATCAACAAATTTGTTACAATTGACCACCATATATACGTATACATCCTATATACAATCATTATACACCACTGGAAGAAAATGTATTATTAAATTTTCCTAAAGTATTTTACAATTTGGGGAAAAAGTGCAACAAACCGACAATTTTATATAAAAAATACTAAACTTTAAAAAATTAAATTAAATTATTATGTAAAATTTAGAATAATTATATCGAATATCAAGAATTTGGAATTCAGTGAAATTTATGACGCTGAAGTCTGCAACGTTTTAAAAGACGAAAAAAAAAAAAAAAAATTTTAAATAAAATTCATCTCTAATTTTTATGTGCCTTAATTTTTAAGAAAGCAGTTGTTACTAAGGATTCAATCATCAAAAAATAACATTATTTACAATCAAAAATAAAAGCACCGTCCCATTTTTTTTTTTCGTTTTTAAAAACGTTGTGGACTTCGGCCTCATTGGAATTTGAATTAAATTTTTGTTTCTACCCAAATTGTAAAATACTTTTACAGATTTTAATATACATTTTCATTCAGTGTCGTAGTAAATAAGGACACTAAAAAAAGTTATTCGATTTAAATAACCGTTTATTTGACTATTATCAAATGAATATTTTATTTTAATAATCAAATAAATGTTTTACTTAAATCAAATAATTTTTATTTCAAACAATTAAAAAGAGCCTAAAGTTCTGAAGGTTCAAATGAACGAAATTGATTTATTTCTTCTAAAAACTAAGTTTTTATTGCTATTATTTTGCGTTACTTCCACGTTGGTGAAGTTCACAACGTTTATAATCAACGATTTCTGAAAAAAACTATTTAAAACTATTTTTTAAGCAAATTTTTATAAATTTTCGTTGCGAAAATATTACGTTTAATTTTTTGAATAATAATTTACAAACAAAAAAATATTTGTGAACAAAAATTGTTATTCTTTTTGGTAGGAAAATAATTGTTTTTTTAATTTTTTTAATAATCGTTGATCATAAACGTTGCCAACTTCACCGACGTTTACGTCCAAAAAAATTAATAACTCAGTTTCTAAATGTAAAATTTTAGTTGTTACATTTTTTTAGGATTAGTAATTTATTAAAATATCTTCAATTAAAAATATTTCGTTCATTTGAACGTTCAAAACTTGAGGATCATCAATTAAATAATATTTGCTTCAAATACAATTTATTTATTTAAGATACAATTTATTTGATTCAAATACAATTTATTTGTTTCAAATAAAAATTATTTGATTCAAATAAATATTTATTTGATAACAGTCAAATGGTTATTTGAATCAAATAACTTTTTTTCAATGTCGAAATTTCCTCGGTATTCCCACAACAACAAAAATATTTTTTCTCTCTCTCTCTCTCTCTCTCTCTCTCTCTCTCTCTCTCTCTCAATTTTTATCAAAACTTACAGTTCGTGGTAAAAAAAATTTTCCTAAATAACAAATTCATAAAAACGTCAGATTTTTGCGTGCTTCAAAAAACGCTCCGTAATTTATACGAGTCAGATAGATGATAAACAACTTTTCCATCGGTGTGATTTACAATGTATTTCATTTCCTCTTTCCGAGATGGATTAATTCTGTTATTCAATTTCCTCCTAAGTTTCCTACATTCATTCATTTTTTTTTTTGAGGCAAAATTTTCACGTTTGGCTTCGACATCGATTAAATGTTGATTTTTTCCCGGCTAATAAATTTAGTAGGGCATTTTGCATGACAGAAATTTTTTTTTTTTTGTACAGAAGGAACTATTTTTTTCTCCTATTTCTATACGCCACAAGAAAGAAATGATTCTTCTTGAGAGAGAATTCCTTCGATGAAAAATTTCTTTCTCTCCTTTTTTTTCCAGTTTGTTTCTCGTTCTGAGAAGACGAGCCGGAAGAAAGATTTTCAGGCTCCAGGCTATTGAATTCGATTATTAGTAACTAAGTTTTGCGTTCTCCTGGCAAGAATTTAATGATCTGAGAGCTGAACTATTGCTCACGGAGCAATATCGAATCAGAGCGGGGATTCGATATCAGTTGCTCATATGTATGAGCAAAATCATATCTATATAGATTTAGAAAAGACCTCATTTTAAAATAAAAATGCAAATAAAAGAAATTTTAATTTTGCTTTCTTTTTGTAAAATGTTTTTTAATCAATATTGAAACGTTTAGTATTTAGTTCACTTCGGATCCAATCAAGTGAAAGTTTACGATCAGTGTGATGGAAGTTTTTTCATATCGGAGTTAGTTTTTAGTAGTCCATAAAGTAGTTAGAATTTTTAAAAGTCAGGAGAAACTTTGTACATGGAAAAAAGTGTTTTTAAATTTTTTTATTTGCACTTTATGGTGAGGCATAAAATAATTTGTAACTGGGCGCCACTTTTGAGCTTGGATTTTTTTTTAATTTTCTTTTCTATTGAAACTATTTTATTTCCTGTTGGAAATGTTTCGCGGATGTAACTATTTTCGAAATGACAAAAAATTAAAAATTAAATTACTTCAGTTTTTTTAAACTTGTTCAATTTTTTTAAAAATAAGTGCTAACAATTTACTACAATAAAATATAAATAATTAAATTTCAATAATTATTTGATTTCATAAAATTATTTTGCCACTTTCAGCAGAAGAATCGCCCAAAAAATATATTCTTTAAAAATTCCCATCCATGAGAATTCTAATTACAACTGAATAGTAAATTAAATCAATTTGATTCGTATTTAACTAGAGAAAAATTAATGGAAAAAATTAATTTTAGCTAAAAAATTGCTTTTTACACAAATGTATAATAGAAGAAAAATAATGGGAGGAAATTGGATAAGTTTGAATATAAGTTTTTCGAGTACTTTCACCATATCGAAAATGTATCTTCAGATGTTGATATTGACTTACGTAATGAACTTCTCACTTTAGTTGAAGCTGTTTGAGTAGGTAATTCCTTTTTCCTAAAAAGAAGCGAACTAGCTACAGCTTTTAATAAATTAAATAATAAAATATTCCATGAATTATTTCAGTTCATTAAAGAAGTTTATAATAAGACTTTGAAATATAATTTCAGAAGAGTAGATTATTGAACTTTTTCCTCGACAAGAGGGAGTTGATATTGAAATGTGAGAAAATCAAATTAACACTTTTCTTGCACTTTTGTGCATTTGCACATAATCACAACAAACTAAAGAAAACAAAACTATAAACATACTTTTTTTAAAATGAATAATAGAATCAATTTTAATTTTTTTTCTTTAATGCAAAACTTTATCAAGTTGAATTTTTTTTTCCTTGAAAAAAAGTCTTATAGTCTTTGAAGACTAGTGTTATAAATTTTGAGAGTTTCAGCAAAATTTATACGTATTTCAATCTTTAGAGATGGGTTTATAGAGAATATTGAGGCCTGGAAGTGCATTAGAAATGAAAATATTTCATCTACTTAAAAAGAACTTTTAGGAAAGTAGGTGCACTTCAAATACACTTTTTACTCGCGCAAATCAATCAGTGTTTTGAGAACATAAAAACTTTTGAGAGCAATTTCGCAAAAATGTTTGTGTTATTTATTTACATTGATTTTTTAATTGATTAATTGCTTAATTGATTAATTGATTTTTTTAGAGTTAATGCTTTGCTTGCTCTCATTAGCGTCGTGAATAGGTTTTATCAACACGTCATTTTCATGTACCTAATCGATTTGTATTATCATTATTATGTTAAATGCATTCGATCGTTATTAGTTGTGTGGTAATAATAATAATAATAATAATAATATTCCAAGAGCATTAGTTTCACAATTATAAACTGTGCCTTAATGTTGTTTAATAATAATTACAATTTCAACTTAATTCTTGAAAAACGATCATAAAATTATTACTTAGAAATTATTATTTGATGAAAATTTTAATTTTACTTAAATATTTCAAAATTAATTGATTTTTAAAAAAGTTGCGTTTACAATTTTCACAACTAAATAAACTGCAAATGGTTTTAATTTGAATTTTTCGAAAATTTCAATTTTTTTTATAAATTTCTTCGCAATAATTCAATTCTTTTCTCTTAAATAGTAAAATTCTCTTCAGGAATTCAATTATTTAAAAATTTCTGGATAAAATTCTTTATAAGAATTCAATATTGAGAAACATTGATTTTTTTTGTAAACAATTAAATTCGGGTAGAATTTTTTAACAAAAATGAATTTAAAAAAGAATTTCAATTAAAATTTTAGACTAATAATTAAATATTAAATGCATTACAATTTTTTTTAGAAATAATTGAATTTTGAGAAGTTTTCAAATTATAATCTTTTAAAAAACTCAATTTTATTACTTTTAACTAAAAAAATTAAAAATTTTTTGTAAATAATTGAATTGTCGTAGAATTTTCTAACAAAAATTAATTTAAAAAAGAATTTCAATTAAAATTCTCCGTTAATAATTGAATATTGAATGCATTAGAATTTTTTTTTTTAGAAATAATTGAATTTTCAGAAGTTTTCAAATTTAAATATTTTAAAAACTCAATTTTCTTACTTTTAAGTAACTGAAAAATGGAATTTAATTAATTGAAAAAGTTTATTTGGATGTTTTTGAAATGATTAGGAGTTCTTATTTTCTAAAATATATTTAATTGAAGAATTTCCGAATAATAGAAATTTTTCCTAAAATTCAATTATAAAGAAATCGTTTGAAAAATTGCCCAAGAATTTTTTTGTTTTAATTATTAAAAATAATTGATTTTGAGTGGATTTTTGTAGAATTTGCAGCAATAATATTTTTTAGATTATAAAATAATTATTTTGTCACTCGGTCATTTTTTGCAAATACTAATTTATTTAATACTAATATTCTTACAAATTTTTGAATTTTAAAAATTTGTAAAATTTGTGAAATTAATAATTAATAATTTGTGAAATTTCAATGATTTATAAAAACTATTTGTTTTTTTTTAATCTTAATAAATTATTATTAAGATTTTTAAAACATTCAAATTCCTTTTTGAAATTCAAAAATTTGTAAGAATATTAGTATTTAATAAATTAGTATTAGTAAAAAGGAATTTGAATGTTTTGAAAATCATAATAAATTATTATTAAGGTTTTCAAAGCATTCAAATTCCTTTTTAAAGTTCAAAAATTTGTAAGAATCTTAGTATTAAATAAATTGGTATTTGTAAAAAATGACCGATTGACAAAATAATTATTTTATAATATAAAAATTATTGATGAACAATTTTTATAAGTTGTAAAATTAAATTTTTGCATAGTACCTTTTTTACCACTTCCTTTCATTCTGAAAGCTACTTTTTGCTTCCCTTCTTTTTTAATTATTTTGTTTGAAGCTTTTATACTTTCAAAAAATTTTCCCTAGAATATTTTTGCAGTAGTCAAGAACAATTTTCATCATTTTCCCTTTTGAAAAATGGTAAATAAGGGGTAAGAAAAAAAGTTGAAGTTGAAATCTTTTGAAAATTTCTTATTGTATGATGTGTGGGATTCTAACCACTGACATTTTACAAATTCCGTATGAAGGGCACGTATGATAGATGCATTATGTATGTGAAACACGAGTTAGTTCATCTTTCCTCGCTATAAGTAAACATTGTTCCCGCGGTACATGTGTTCATTGTTACTTAATCAGAATTATCGGTTCGAAGTTTATTATTATTAATGCATTTTGTAATATATGAAAATTAGCGATAGTAATTCTAATTCGCAAAATAACAGTAGATGCGGTACTAAACTTCACTTTCCTCTTACTTCACTGATATTACATTTCTATGTTTATTAATAAATGAGCTACTTGAGAGGGAAAATTATCATGCAAATGATGCTTTTATTGTTTTGGACATAATCTTGAGGATTGAATATTCAACAGACAACAAACTAAATTGACAACATAGGGGCTCGAATCATCAAAGTGATTAAACAGATATCTCTCGCAATGTTGTCCTAATTCGTCTAATGAATTCTCATCAACACTTTGTTTAAGTTTCTAATTTTTCCACTCGAATTATTTCCAGATTTAGTATAATTGGAAATATATTTGTTGGCCCTGTTTTAGTTAATTATTCAAACAAGAGATTAAAAGTTTGGTGACAAACGCAAAATTTTTAAATCCATTTGATTTTGTTCGCCTGAGCGATACAAAAGGGGTGAAATTTTTCTTTTATTTGTATTGCTAGTTTTGCTTTTGTTTAATCCTTGCTTGGATATTATGCAGAAACATTCGAAACGCAGTTCTTAATTGGCTGGGTGGTAATTAATCTCGAGTTGCTAGAATTGTTGTCTTCACTTTTCAATGACGGCGCACTGTCGGCTTTGTTGCTCTCCATTGTTGCGCTTATAAGCATCGAGTAAGTCGTATAGCTTTCTATGCATTCCCATAGTGTGTAACTGTGTGAATCCACATTTGCAGAATTAGTAGCTCGGCTTTTATTTTTCAAACTAATTTTTGCCTTCCGGTTCTGTTACAGTTTGCAAAGAAAAGCTTCATATGCATTTTTATAGAGTTTATAATTGACTGGTAAACGAATGTTTTGTGGAAACAAGGGAAAATGTTCAATTAACTATACAAAAAGCACTTTTCAGGTGGAGGATGGTATATAGGAATGTTTATGTGAATTCTGAATTTTTAAAAAGCTGAGTCATCTTTTTTTAAGAGGGAATCAGATATAAAAATCTTATCTCTTGAAGGTAGAAGACGAGCTTTACGATTTCCCTCTGGTCATTTCTTTTTCCAAGGCGGAAGTAACGACATTATGGAATGGGAGTCTTATCCTAACAAGGAAAAAAGGACCACTCTCAAAAAAAAAATGGGGAATAATTTTTAAAGAAAAAATAGTGATGAATAGTTGGGTATTTAGTGTGTCTTGGTTCAATGTACCTCTATTCTGAAAACATGAAATATGTTTCGCATTATATATGCATGTTGTTTTGAAAGAATTGTTTGCAAGTTCCCTGTGTGTAAACTAAGAAGCTTATGCAAATAATAATCTAAGTTTACAATGGACGACCTTGCACTTGCCGTAAGCATGATAAAATTTACAACGTGCTTGATTTGCACTCGTTGCGCGCACATGCAGTGTGTAAAACACATGACCCAGATTACTCGATGGCAACTAATATTATGATATCACCGGGGAAAATGCAATCGATCGTGCCAATGTACCCTCGTTAAAGAGACATTGGGTTCGGATTGCGGAAAAAGGGTCAGGAAAAGTAATTAAAGTATCAAATACGATGCAGAGGATATAGTAATAATAAATATTGGAGGGGGAAAAAATCAACTATATATTTTCTAATGGATTATGTTTTTTTTTGTTTTCAGGAGTGCTCGGACAACCGGGCTTCTTTCAGCAAAGTGGTCAACTTGAAGGGTAACGGGTGTGATTCGGGGAATTTAGCAACGTCGCAGTCGCGTGGTCAACATGGGACTGAAAATTCTCGCGATGGAGATTTGCTGTCCCAGGCAGCGTCCGCTTTGCGAAGATTCCATTTCAAGACAGCAGGCACTCGCAGTTGTCGAGCAGTGCCTCAGGTGGTGGTCATGGGATCGAGCACCGCATCCGAAACTACGATCAACACCAGTACGGACAGTGCAAACACCATGATGACCTTGGTACGTTTATTGGTTTTCTTTTCTTTCTTCTTCTTCTTCTTCTTCTTTTAAACACAAGACAAAATATTTTAGTGAAACATTGAGAAGAGGGAACAAACTAAATAGCAAAATATTCTTTTGTGCTTGCAGGTGACGAACACAGACGGAGAGCAACACGACGACAGTTTAGACCTTGTGGATGGTCTTCCAGAAATGTCACCTCCTCCCACTTCAAATAATCCCCCATCACAGACCAATCCCTCGCACTCGACTAATCAGCCCCAGGGGACGAATTCCAACAACCACGTAGAAAATGGCACGAAAAATAATAACAATAACAACAATAACAACAAGACCAATGGCACAATAAATGCACAACTTAGCACTGCCCCCAAAACTCAGGCACCAAATTTAAATAGCGTCTTAGATGGTCCTGGTGCACCACCACCCACTCCTTTGGTTGGCGTTCATCAAGAATCCAGGTTTACATTCATTAGTGGAAGAACACCGCCCCTGCCAGATCTCAGAGCAACCGAGTTCTTTAGGTAAGCATTTTCTCTCTCTCTCTCTCTCTCTCTCTCTCTTAAAACTTCCTTAAGGGCCTAGCCTTGTTTTTCGTTCGTTCATATCGAATCGAAGAAAATAGTATATAAGTCTTGATTGCTGAGAATAGGTAAAAAGTTGAAAAGAAAATCCGATAACGATATCTGAGGACAAGTAATATAAGAAACTCTCTACTACTCCCTTCACTGTCGAAAGTCAGTTCACATCGTTTGTTCCTCGGGAAAATCTTTTCTTTTCGAAAGACCTTCTTGGCACATAAAGAGGCTTTATTAAAAATAAAGTCATTATTTTTTTTACTCTCAAGTATTTTACTCTCAAGTATTTTACTAGAAATTATTATTATTAAATGATTATTATCCTCTTCTCAGTATCTCTCTTGTTTCATAAAAAAATATTATTTTCTCCTAATTTATTTTTATTTTCTCCTTTTAATATCCTCTAAATTTCTTTTGTATTTTAATGTAATATTTCTTTTTTATTTTAATGCAATATTTCTTTTTTATTTTAGTGTAATATTTCTTTTCTATTTTAATGTAATATTTTTATTTACTTTACATTGTAGAGAAATTTGACTTATTTTCTTTTGCTTGAAATGAAAGCAAACAAAATACTCGTTTTATTTAAATAAAAAAAATCTTTTCTGCAGCTTTGCTTTTAGGTGAAATTCTCTTAAATGTAAAAATTCAATTGTCTTCACAAAAGAGGTCTTTTATCTTTAAATTTAATATTATGAACAACATTTTTCCTGACACTCCATATATTGAAAAAAAATTTATCAAAGTTGCCACGCAAACTGGAAACCTGGAAATGTTAGGAAATTATATAAAAGTTGAAAAAACCTTAAAAAGTCAGGGAATTTTGATCGAAATGTAATGTACCTTGGATTATAATTGATTATAATTGAATATATAATTGAATATTATTATATTAAAAAATAGTTATTTATTAGAAAATTCTACGAGAATTCATTTATTTAAGTCCAAAAACAAGAATTTTATTAAATAATTAAACTTTATCAACAAATTTTCAAATAATTTAATTCTTCACAAAATTTTAATAAATTTTTTTAAATAATTACATTTTTCGAGGAATTTTTGATGAAAATTTTGTATATTAAAAATAATTGTAATTCTGACAAGTTTTATTAAAATTTTTCAGAAATATTTGAATTTCAGAGAAAAGTTTTATTATTCATAAAGAGAATTTAAATTTTTACCGGAATGTTGAGTAATTTCTTAACATAATTAGATTTTTGCGAAGAATTACGTTACCTTTGATAATAATTAAATTCTTGAAAGTAATTTTATATAAATTTTCCAAAATAGTTGAACTCCTGGTTAGAATTTTATTATTTATGAAAATAATTGAATTTCTAAAAAGAATTTTATTATTAATGAAAATAATTGAATTTTGGAGAAGAATTTTATTATTAATGAAAATAATTGAATTTCTAAAATGAATTTTATTAATCCATTCAAAAATAATTGAATTCATGAGAGAAATGTTATTATTTTTGAAAATAATTAAATTAAAAAATGTTAATAAAATTTTTTTAAATTATTGCATTTTTCGAGAAATTTGATGAAAAGTTTGTATATTACAAATAATTGAAATTCTGACAAGTTTTATTAAAATTTTTCAGAAATATTTTATTTTCGGAGAAAAGTTTTATTATTCATAAAGAGAATTTAAATTTTTACGGGAATTTTTGGTAATTTTGGAACATAATTGAATTCTTGAAACTAAGTTTATTAAAATTTCTTTTTAAATAATTGAATTGTTGTGTGAAATTTTATTGAAATAGTAGACATTGAAAATAATTGAAGTTTGAGAAATTTTTGAAATTAACTAAATTTCTACGAAGAATTTATGAAAATTATTTTTAAAAAAATTGAATTTTTACATAAGAATTTCATTGGAATTTTTGAAAATAATTGAATTTTTTGAGAAAGAAATAATAAAAGATAAAAAAAAATAATTGAGTTTTTGAAAATCTTAATTTCTGTACGAAAAAATTATAATAATTAAATTTTTATTGAAAAATAAAGTTATTGATGTTTTGCAATAATTTTCTAATGAATGATAAATATAGTTTTAAAACCCTGGAAAAATTCTGTTTTTTAACCTGGAAAAGTCAGGGAATTTGAAAAGGGTAAAAGCGTGGCAACCCTGATTTTTGTTTGGGTCAGATTTATTTTGATTTAAAGTTATTATTTCGATTCGCATGTAGTTGCTATTGAATATTTTTGATGGAACGAAAACTTAGTTATCGATATAATTTGTAGTTGTAATTGATTTCCCTTTTGTATTTTAATTTTTACTCCTAAAATTATAAACATAACTTAAAAATGTCATCATTTGAAAATTCCTGTCTTTTCAATTCGACAAAAAATCATTCTTTAATTTTTAATTATTTATTATATTTTAAAACTGAATAGTTGAGAAGCAGTATCTAGATGTATTTATTTGAGTTGATCGAATCACCGCAGATATACTTGATACATGAAATAAATTGCAAAGAAAATAAAATAAAAAAAATACAATACTTGTGAACATTTTTATTTTTAGTACTCCAGTGAGGGGTTCGGTGGATGCCGGCCAACCAGATCCGAACCAGATCAATTCTCTTATGTCATTTGTTGCTGCCAAAGAAAAAGAGAAGGAAAACTCGTGTACTAGTTTAGTGAATTACATAACATCCAATGAGTCATCGAGGAAAAATTCCCAAACCACTCCTGAGTTGGAAAAAGGTGCAATTGATGCAAAAACAAATCAGAAATCAGCAAAACCAAATATAAATGTAACCACGAATCCATTAGATATTTCATTGTGTTCACAAACTCCATGCAACACTCAGACATCGATCGTTAATTCTAGAGGTCGAGGAAGAACGGCAGGTGAGTTCATTTTTTTCCTCTTTCTTTCCCTATCTTTATATTATTACATCGAGAATAATACTTTTTTCTATTAACAAAAACACGAAAACCATTTTTCCCAAAAGGAACAAAAATAAATAAATTTTTTTCTACTCGCAAAAAAAGGAACAAAATTTGTCACTCACGAGTCTAGAAAAGAGTTTATTTTTCCCAACAAATATACATTGTACCTATTTTTATTTTTTTTTCTCCCATGTGAGAAAGAATGTTTCAATCCCCCAAGGCGCAAAATTATAGGAAAAAGATTTTTTTATTTTTTAATATAGAATACCTATTTTTGATTTAATGAACGCTAAGTGAATTATTGAGGAGAATGCATTGTAGGGTTAATAAACGAAAAACAAGAAAAAGAAAAATGAGTCGATCACATAAGAAATCATGCAATCAACTCTTGGAGTATAAGAGGAAAAATATTTGTCTATTCTTTTTCCCGTTTTTCCACTCGCAGCACGATAAATCGATCGGTCGTGGCCAATCGGGTTCGAAACATCTTTTCCCACCACAAACACAAACAGGAAACACAGTATAGTGTATATCAATGTGTCGGAATTTATATTTAAATTTATCGCTGCAACACAGGTAGTCGAGTTGTTTTTTTTTTCACGGGAAAATTCACACGAGATTTTTACAAAGCTCGTAATTGAAAATTCTAAAAACGACATAGCTTCTTCGTGAGATGGAAAAAAAATTAATTGCTTTTAAAATGTCGGGGAAAATCAAATATTTTTGTCAAAATATATATGGCGCTTATCTCGATGGAAATTTTATTACAAAGTAGATTTTCATTTTATTTTTTATCAATTTAATAATACAATCAGATGTTGATTATATAAAGTTGAAATTAGAACACAACTTTTTTCATTTGTTGAAAAAAAAAATGATAGAATTTTGTTCGAAAATTATTTTTATGAAATGAAAATTATGTAATTCTTTTTATTTATATCCAAAAAGGAGATTTTATTCAAAAATTGTGATTACGAAATAGAAATTTATGTAATTTTTCTACATTTATTTCTAAAAATAATCATAATTTCATTAAAAACCATGATTAGCGAATAGAAATTATAAAAATTATGTACAATTATTTACAAAAGGATTTTAAAATTCAAAAAAATTTTCTTCCTTTCTGTAGTAAAAAAAATTTTTAATTTTGTTAAAGAATTGTAATTAAGAAATAGAAACGCTGCAAATTATTTTCTATTTTTAAAATATTTTGTTTAAAAGTTGTTATTATGAAATTAAAATAATTTTTTTTTCTTTTCTAAAAAATTACGCAATTTTGTTAAAAAATTATGAATAATAAATAGAAAATAGAAATTTTTTTCTAAATTCAATTTAAAATTTTGTGAAAAAAATGTGATTTGGAAATTTTTTTTTGTATTTCTAAAAAATCTTGGAATTTTGTTTAAAAATTTTTATTGAAAAATACAAATGATGAAAATTCCTTTTTTTTCTAAAGAAACAATAGAAATTTTATTTGAAAATTGTGATTAAAATCATAAAAATTAAAAAAATTAAAATTTGATCAAATATTGTGTTTAAAAATGGGAATTGTACCTACAACATTTTTTTTCTTTTTCTGAAAGAAACAAATAATTTAATGAAAAAAAATTTGTATTAGTAAATTGTTTAATAAATTATATTAAATTGTTACAAAAATATTCAATTATTTTTCCCAATTTAAAATTTTGAGAGAATAATTTTTTTCAGCGAACAAAATGAATAAAAGAATACAAAGATTATTATAGTTTTAAAGATAATTATAAAGTAAATTAATATTAATTGAAAAAATTTATTATTTATAATTGAAATAAATTAAATTCAATTTAATTTATTATTAGGTAATAATTAATAATTAATAATTTAATAATTTAATAATTAATAATTTAATAATTTAATAATTAATAATTTAATAATTAATATTTAACATTTTTTAAATGTCCCCATTTTTTATTTTGATTCGACAATAACTTCGTTCGATTTTGTTCTTTTTTCTTCTATTCTTTTTTGGAACGAAATTGTTAAACTATAGATTGATCAGGATTGAACAGCACTTTTTCTCGATTATTAAAAAAAAAATTCATTTCTTTCTATCTCAAAGAGAAATTCGACTCGGTCAAGCGAATTACAATAATTAACCAATTTGCCTCGAGTCGCTACTACCATTTGCATAAAAGAGTAAAGTGTTCAATAAATTTTAATTAAAGGTTATTGAATTTAAATACTGAAATATTTTTCACGTTCTTTTGATATTGCAAAAACGCTAATTTCTCTAATCCCGGGGCCAGTTAACTGATTAAACGAAACAAACCAACCGATATACATACATATAAATACACAAACGTTAAAGTAAATAAAAACAAGTATTTGGTTTATTTTGTCCGATAAACACCCGCCATTTGGTGTTTGTGAGATTTTATTTAAACATTCATTCAATGAAATAGAAACAGTGCATACATTTATTCGTAGATGTATTTCTAACGATAATTATTAGTTCAAAATAGTTTTTTAATCGTTCTTTTCACTTTTTTTTTGTTTTATTTATTCTTTTGTGTTTTCACTTTTTTTCTATTGTTATATTTTTTTTTGTTCTTGTATTAAAATTATTTCTGTATTTTTGTTTTTGGCATTTTTATTATTTTTGTTATTTCTGTGTTTTAATTATTTTTGTCATTTTTGTATTTTTATTATTTTTCCATTTTTCTATTTTTATTATTTTTCTCATTCTTGTATTTTAATTTTTATCATTCTTGTACTTAAATTACTTTTGTATTTTTCTTATTGTTTTACTTTTATTATTTTTCTCATTTTTGTGTTTTAATTTTTATCATTCTTGTACTTAAATTATTTTTGTATATTTACATTTTTTATTTTATTTTATTTATTTATTTATTATTTTTTATGTCTTATTCTTCCTCCCAATATGTTGATAATGAGCAAGGTTCTCTCAAAATCAATAAACGTGAACGATAATGAGAGAAGGAGAAAAAAAATTAATTTGTGACCATTGTGTGAGAGGAAATGAATTGATGTTCTTTCTTTCAGAATCTCATCCCCTCGTTACAGCAATTCATACTTGGGTCAGGCTCATTTTCCCGTTTTGCGCAATAGGTATAAATTCGCTGGCTGAGAAAAGACTCCTGAAATAATTGAGAAAAAATTAATAAATAATTTTTCTTAGTTTAGAAAATATTTCATTTATTTCATTCGCAATTTATATACATAT
The DNA here is from genome assembly GCA_032872475.1 of Leptopilina myrica (nomen nudum). Lineage (NCBI taxonomy): Eukaryota > Metazoa > Arthropoda > Insecta > Hymenoptera > Figitidae > Leptopilina > Leptopilina myrica (nomen nudum). The sequence continues at coordinate 1,697,594 of CM065459.1, read as the reverse complement.
AAATAATTTAGTGAAACAAAATTTTGTAATCTAATTTTTTTCTCTTCTTTTATTTTCTATTATCATGCGAACTTTCCCCAATTCAATATTATATTTGTATTCAACACTATACAAAATTGAATACGGACATAAATATTCTATTATATGTATAAGAAAATTTATCTTGAAATACTTTGTCTTAGGAAAATTGAGCGTGGTCTATATTTGTTTTGTTACATAACACAGTGGATTGCATGTGATTGTATTGTTTTCTCTCTTCATATAGTTTACACCGAAAATTTATTTTCGTTGTTTTGAATTTTTTATTTTTCAACATTCGATATTTAAATATTGTTCGATATTAAATTTAATACTTAATAATTAATATTTAATATTTAATGATCTTTATTCATTTTCCTAATTTTTCTATTTTTACTCAATTTTTTTCATAGTTGATAATTTTATTTCGGAGAAATTAAATTTTTAAATATTCTCTCGACTATTTTAGATAATTCGATTGACGATATTTCGAAATTTGGAAAATATTTTCTAAAAATTATTAATTTTCTTCTCTGGAGTAATTTCAGAATTTACCATTAAACTTTCAAAGCATATTTCTTATTTTATTATTTTGGGCGTCTTTTCATGGTTGCAATTTGTTGGTAACAAAAAAAAAATTACTAATGGCGTGTGAGCTTTCTGTTTCTCGTTCATACACATTTTGGCGCCATCAACTTTTCTCTATGGGCTTTTTATTTATTTATTTTTTTAACTTTCGCCTGTCACTTTTGAAAAGAGTAATAATAATAATAATTTTCGACAGCAATTATTTTACATTTTACATATATATTAAATACGACTCTAAAGTATTACAAACACGAGAGATTAATTATTTTTTTATGGGTCATTCTGTTTTTAAACCATTACACAGCAGCAAAAGGCCGTCACATAAAAATGATTTTTTAATGGATTTGCAAAAATACGATAAAAAATAAAATTAATTTGAAATCTAATGAAAGTGTTTGTGAAAGAAATTTTTTTTTTTGAAAACGTAGTGATGGGGAAATTTGTTTTTATTGACTTCAATTTTTAGATAGTATTTTATGTTTTTTGAACGATAAAAAATGTTTTTTTAAGTCTAATAAAAATTAAAATTAAAAGGCAGAAATTATTTTAATAAATTGCTAATATGATCCATAAGATTTTAATGTTTTAATTATTTTTTTGCGTCGAGTATTTTTTTGTAAATATTTTTTTTTGTGTCGAGTATTTTTTTGTTAATATTTTTTTCGTATTGAGTATTTTTCTCTAAATATTTTTCTAAATCAACTATTTTTTTTCGTTAAATATTTGTATTTAGAGAAATGTAAAATTAAAATAATACACTATTGGTGAAATCTAAAAATAGTAGTATAATTAAAGTGAAAAAAAATTTTCTTTGCTACATATGTATATATATATATATAAATATGATTGTTGATTGTAGTTTCCATTCGTGAGATGATGTTTCAAGTTGAGAGACAATTCATCTCGTTGCTTTTTATATGTGTGCTGTAATTTCACATTTGCCTATAGTTTTGTCTACAACTACAGCTTCATATGTTTCTCACATTCATGTTTTATTTCACCAGCCCTTATCTCGCTTCCTGTCACGAGAATAGTATATACATACAGTAAAAAGAAAAAAAAAATTTTTTTTAAGCACACCAAACGCTATAGGTTTTGTGGTTCATGAACATTTAACGATGGCTCCTAAATGAGAACTCGTTTCTTGTTTACGAAAAAACAAGTAGAAAACGTACAAATATACAAAGAAGTGAAGAAAACAAATATGGAAAGTGTGCGAATTAAAAATTAGTTTTTCAACTAGAAATTTTTTTTCTTTTTCTTGAATTCATTTTGTTTTTTTGTGATCCATTGATAATTGTTCGAAAATAGATCAAAATATAAATATTTCTTCATTAAATTTAAAAAATTGTATTTTAAAATTAAAATTAAAAATTAAGAATTAAAAATTAAAATTCAAAATTTAAATTTAAAATTAAAAATAAAAATAAAAATTTACTGTAAAATGAAATTTTCCTAAAATTAAAAAATTCTGTCCATATTTTTTATTGCGTTTTATTTTTTTTCAAAATACTTCGGAATTAGCTGTTATTACAGTATTTGCATACATTCGTGTTTACACTTTACTTTTGGTCACGAAATGCATTCTAATGTAATCTCTCTCTTGATAATAATTTTTTTTTTCCAAACTTTATTTGCAGTACGTGATTTGATTTTCAATCAAAGTTTAATTTATTTATTTGACAAGAAAAAAATTGGAGTATATTTTTCATATGGAGAATAACGGATAGTTTAAATACGAAATATTTTTTTATGCGCAATTAAAACGAGAGATATATTAAATTCGGTGTAGAAAAAATTTTTTTTTCGTTCTATTTGTTAATTTATTTACATTTACTACTCTGCATTCTGTTTATACTAAGCTCTTCATCAATATGCACGCAAGCACCTTAGATTTAGTAGATTTTTTTATAAAAACAAGTCTGTACTTTCTGATGTAAATGTAATTTTTAAAAAAATCCTTTTTTTGCTAATCTTATAAATATTGAAATTTTAAAAATAATTTCAAATTAGAAGAATAACTGAAAATAATAAAATTAATTCAAATAATTGCAAATCGAGGAAAAATATTTCTGAAAACTAACAGTAAAGTAAAATAAAATCAAAATTATTAAAATGAAAAAATATTAAATAAAATATGAGATAAAAAAATAAATACAAAACCGAATAGAATATACACATTTTTCGAGGAATGTTTCCGATTTTCGAAAAAGTGGATTAACTTCTATTTTTTAAATTCATAACCGGTTTTGTTGAAAGTTTATTAATTATCAAAAAAAATGTGAAATATTTTTTAAACTCATAACAGCTTTATATTTTTTATCGCTTTGTTCGAGCTTTTAACAAAATTTTAATACTCAATTTTTAATTTACTAAGTGCTTGAATCCTTTTTGTGATATATATATTAGAAACCCCTGAGAATCAATAAAAATTTTGTTTTAATCTTTTTCACATTTATTATTTTTTTTTCTTTAAAACAAAATTCTTTTATATACAATTCAGAAAAAAAACTTGAGCCCGGTGACCTGATTTTGAAAAAAAAAAGAAACAGATTTTGAAAGAATGATTGTCAAGGTATTTCTGTGAATCGTCTCACTTGCTCACTGACTTGCGTTTGATATGCATTCAGCGTACACTACTGATGACAATTGGAAAACCATCTGTTTTTCAATGCATTCTTAAGTTCTCTTAAATTTAAAAAAAAGTCAAGTTTTTCCTATTATTGGAAATGCGGAGAGGAAATTTTTTTTTTTGGAAATTAAATCTAAAATTTAAAAAGTACAAAAAGTATTGATTTATTTTTCCTTAAAAAAATTATGTTCAATATTAATAACTTTACTGAATAATTTACTAAAATAATAATAATAAAATTAAAATTATGTTCAAAAGAAAAAATTGAAAAATAAAAATAATTGAAAAAAGGATTAGTTTTGAGAAAAAGGGACATTTTGACATTTTGATTAAATTAAAAGAACATAAGAAGTAGTGACAAGATGAGAATGTGCTTGCAAAAATTGGTACACGAAACACGCTTTGTTTCCTGTTTTACAATATATATTTTTTTAGTGACTTGGCTTTTTATCAATTGAAATTGCTATCTTGGAAAAATTTTAATTATCTTTTTCTATAAATATTTACTGTATTTTTTATAAAAAAGATTAACTTTTGACTTTATAGAATAAGTAGTCTTAAGCGTAAATAAGAAAATTTGGGTGGTTTTTCTAAAAGTGAAATTTTTTATATCTTGATAAATTTTATAAAACTTATTCTCTAATAATTGTTAATCATTTTCATAGTAAAAATTTAGCATCTACTTCAAAATTTACTTTAAAAAAATCCAACAATTTTATTCCATTGAAATTATGCAATTTTGCAAAACTGTTTCTTAAATTTTTTATTTACATTAACTTAATTTAAATTGTATTAAAAATAATTGAATTCTTGCGATGAATTTTATTATTTATGAAAATAATTGAATTTTCACGATGAATTTCGTTATTTATGCAAATAATTGAATTTTCGCGATGAATTTAATTATTTACGAAAATAATGTTAATTATTATTGACACACATATTTTTTTAAAATTCTAGAAAATTATTAATTTCTTTCAAATAATTTAATTGATTTCTTTCGAAAAAATTTGTTTCAAAATTATATTTTAATTTTTAAATAATTTAATTTTTACGAAGAATTTTATTAATTTTTTTTAAATAATTGAATATTTTTTTGAGAAATTATATTGAAATGGTAAATTTTCAAAATATTTGATTTTTAGAAAAGAATTTAAGCAAATTTTTTTTTGAATAATTGAATTCTTTAATAACTTTCATTAAAATAGTAGATTTTAAGAATATTTAAATTTCCGCGAAAAATAATTTTTCTTATTTCTGTAAATAATTGAAATTTTCTAAAATTTGTTGAAAAATGTTTGAAAATAATTCAATTGTTCCAAATAGTTTTAAAAAAAAATTTTTTTTAATTGTTTCTGAGAAGAATTTTATTTCTAAATTGTAGAACAATTTTTTTTTGTTATCAAAAAGTTGGAACAAGTTAGCAAATATTATTAATAATAATAAATGGAAAAATTGCTCTGATTAAAAAATCAAAGTTCGAAAATATCACTTTCAGAAAAATCACTAAAAGATAGTAATTCAAATTGGAAAAGTTGCATTAATTTCTGTTCGAAAATAGAAGAAATTTTCTTTATTAATTTTGAATATAAGGAATTTTCTCGATTTTCTATTTTTTCGAACGGATTTTTTTTTACATGAAATGAATACAACTAAAAGCATTTATTTGTTGTTTTTCTGTTTTTTGGAAAATTAGGTGGAAATACCGGTGGGACCAAAAGAACAGCTCAAGCCACAATTGTTGTCCAGCAACCATCACTTTCGCTGGATGCACCTGCAGCAACAATACTTCTCCGTGCCGACTCGGATGCAATGCGTCGTGAAGAAAATATGCGTCAGCTACTCGACGTTGCTGACACCTTGACTTTCCAGGAGATTCATGACATCGAGATGAGGTTAGTGTACTCTGTTTTTATGTTTTCTATTTTTTCCCTCTTTTTCTTTCATTAAAAATGAAACAAGAAAAAAAAGAGAGAGAAAAAAAATACAGAATGTACAAGGAAAGTATCTCTCTCACGGCTTTGCCTTACATCTGTGCTCTTGATGTAATAAAAATTCCGTTTGATGCACATCTTTGAAGAAGCAGGTCTAAAAAAATAATTCAAATCATACTCTCCAGCAAATATGATACATATTAAATTATACACTATAGATATCAAATAACTTTTTGCCCCAAAAATATTTTTTTGTTCAAAAGTCGTGAATTTAATTTAATTTATAAAATAATAAAAAGGCTCTAAACACGATTAATTTGCAATTAATTCGTTTCATTTACAATTAAAAATGCAATTAATTCGTTTAATTTGCAAATAAAAATGCAATTAATTTGTTTAACTTAAAAAATATGAATTTTGTTAAATTTTTCTTCTGTTTTCAAAAGAAACAAAATTTTCCGAGCAAACTTAGGTTTGAGATTGGGCAAATAAAATGGATATTGGGCTAATTTCCAATCTAACTTTTAGACAATTTTCTATTTAGAAAAAAAAACTTTTTGCGTAATTCTCTTTTTTAATGACAAGTTATCTTCAGATAAGACAGTGGAAATTAATTGAGTTTTGATAATAAGATATTAATTAAAAGTTAAAACTTGTGTGAAAAAGTGAAAATAAAGTGCTTATACAATCTGATTTATCAAAGAACGTGAAATTTAAATCGAGTTAGATCTTAATTTAACAGGCATTGTCTTAAATTCATCAGAAATTTAATGATTTTCGTATAGATAATTGTCTTAAATGAAGTAGATAAAAAGAGCTTTAAATTTCGCTCAAATGAACGAAATATTTTTCGTATTCTATAATATTATTTTGTTTAATTTGAAAGACCACGATTAAAAAGTTTATTCTAATGGAACATTTATTTAAATGAAAATTCATTTTTTAATTGATGAATATTTATTTAAATGAAAATTCTTTTTTAATTATTGAACATTTATTTAAATGAAAATTTATTTTTTAATTATTTCTCTGAATTTTACTTCTTCTATAAAAATAATTGAATTATTTCAAAGGATTTATTAAATTTTTACAAGTAAAATGAATTATTGCGAAAAAATTTATGAAAAAATTTGTTAATAATAGAATTCCTGGAGAATTCTTATTATTTATGAAAGTAATTAAATGTAAGCGTAGTATTTTATTAAAATTTCTTTTTAAATCATTGTTCCAAAAATTTTATTAAAAATAATTAAATTCCTCCGTGAATTTTTATTATTTATGAAATCAATTGAATTATATTGTAACAATTGCAACAAAATTTTCAAGAATGATTGAATTTAATTGAAAATAATTCAGTTCATACTATAATTATATTATTTATGAAAATAATCCATTTCTTGAGAAAAATTTTACTATTTATATAAAAATAATTGAATTCCTGTACATTTTTAATTATTTTTAATTATAATTAAATGTTTGTCTAGAATTGTATTAAAATTATTTTGAATATTTGAATTCTATTGAAACATTTTATTAAAATAGACTTTATTGAACAAAGAAAATTTTTTAAAAAGAATTGAAATTTTGACAAGAAATTTATTAAAATTAAAAAATATATTTAAATTGTTTTAAATAATATTATTAAAAAATAAAAAATCTAAAAGAAATTGAATTCTTTCATGAAATTTTATTAACAGTTAATTGAAAATAATAATTGAATGTTTTGCAAAGATTTTACTATTTTTAAAAATAACTGAATTTTTGCAAAAAATTTGAACTATTTTTAAAAATAATTAAATTGTTTCGAAAGAATTTATTAAATTTTGGTTGAAAATACTTGAATTTTTTCTAAATTTTTTACTGATTTTCAAAATAATTGAATTCTTGCTCAAAATTTTTACTCTTTTTAAAAGTAATTGAATTCTTACTAAAATTTTTACTATATTTTTAAAAATAATTGAATTCCCAAGGATTGAATTTAGGAATCGAATAATTTAATTTAGAAAAGTAATTGAATTCTTGTGAAGAATTGCAGTGAATTTTTTTAAAATTAATGATAAATAATTATGTGCTTAATAATCGGTTTTTAAATTTAATTTCTGAATTTTTTCTTATGAAATTATAAAAAAATTCATATTTGACAATAAGAAATTTTCTAATTTACATAATAGCAATAATTTTCTATATGAATATTCAAATTAAATTTCACGCTTCTAAAACTTTATAGGAACAATTATTAAAATTAACTTTTTCTTCAGAAAAGGTGAATATTTTGTTGTTGAAATTTTAAGCGTACGAAATTTCCAACTATTTAGTACATCGATAAGTAATTTTGCAAAAAAATAGTACTTTGAGATTGTAACTTTTTTTTGTTAGAATGTGAGCTTATCAAAAATATTCTCTGCTTTAGAAAGTTTCTTCTAATCTTTCAAAGGGTATCAAAATCCTCGCGCAAATGATTTTCAGTTTCATATCAGTTGTTGATCGCACGAACTTTGAATTTACTATTTCCTACGTCAGTTAAAGCCTAACTGACTGCAAATTCATGTACACCTAAATTCTAGGCTAAAACCTCTTGATGTGCAATTAAGTAGTTAAGGCATCAGTGAATAAGCTTGATCTAGTTTCTTCCCTAGAAAATTAGTTGTGTCTTTGATGCCGCTCTGACGTTGAAAAGAGGCACATATATGTAAACCAACAAGATTTTCCAAATATTACTCAAAAATCTCTCATTTTTTTTGGTCCACAATATAAAATCGTTCTTCCTTTCTTTTAAAGATTTAGAGAATAAATAAAGAATAAGTCTTAAATAAAAAAATAAAAAAATTAGGCAAATTTTTTAATTTGATGAAAAATTTAGTCGATTTTGACTATTTTTGGAGCAAACGATGCTACTTGTTTTTTGAATAATAAAAGTTAGTGTATATTTTTTTCCTGCAAAAAATAATTTCATATTTACTTTTTCTAAGGAAATATTTAGTCTGAGAAAATTGTACAGTACTTCAATACTTTTATTAATATATATAGACTCTCTTTCGCAATATGTAGGAGAATTCTCTTTGAGAAAAGTAAAACCAGAGAGTTCTTGAAAGGCAATAATGTTAGATTTTCGTGAAAATTTCCTGAATAAAATTAGTTTAGAAATTTCTCACTTCCTCTCACTCTCTTTCTCTTCTGGCAGCATAGAGAACTCACACAGTCTACTTATCAGGTGAATTATGGGAAGTACAGGGCCGCATATTACACGCGAGTTGGCATTTAACCTATTCGATCAATAGATCTACCATATCGACGAATTCCAGGGAAAAAATATTGCTGCGAACGAATTAGGAATTCTATATCAAAAAGCTGGAACGTTGATTTTCATTTTGATCTGAAGAGGTTGATTTATTGATTTCTTTTTCCTTTTTTATTCTCGTCGAATTATTTTTATCGGCATTCTATTTCACACTTCTCAATTCAAAAAAAAAAAAAAAAACAAGGGGATTTTTTTTACACTACTGCGAAAAAAAATAGTTTATAAAAAAAATCAGAGGTAATAATAAACGTAGATTTTGTTTAATAAAAAATGTTTCCTTTTTTTACAAAAAAATCTGGAAATTTAAAATTGTTTCTCTCCCTTTTTAATTCCTGTTTTTAAAGGATTGTAATTTTTGTGTGTGTGAAAATAAAACAAAAGAGGTACAAAAATAAATTTTTTGAAACTTTTTTTCTTTTCGTAAAGGTCAATTTTTATAGTTATAAAATATTTGACATTTTAAAACGTGTAAAATGATCTTGAAACTGCCTGTCTTTATTGTGGGAAAAGACTTTAATCTGAGAAAAAGCAGTCGGGACGAGGGACATAGAAAACTTTAAAGTTGTATAACTTTTTCCGTGCACGAAGAGACCTTTCTTCCAGAAAATTACTTGTCTTAAGTCTCTCTCTCTCGACTCATTTCGCAACATTCAACAATGTATGACTGTTTTTCTCAATTTTCTCCCACTACCCCAAAAAAAATAAAATTATAATCGAGGTCGACATTTTCCATATTTTTACTTCTTTAGATCGATTTAATTATTTACAAAAAAAGAGAGGCCATTTCGACTCTTAATTTTTCCAATAATAGAGTTTAAAATATTAAAACCATTGTAATAAAAGTGTTTGAGAAGCTAATATCACCTTCGCAGAGAAGTTAATTTGAAAAAAAAAATTCGTCTCATATATTATACTCAAATAAAAGCAATAAACGGAATAATTGGATTCAATGGAAAATCAAAGTTTTCTTCATTTGCCTCACTATTGTACTGAATAAAACAATTATTGCAATTCACCTTCAGTACCATTTATAAAATGCTATTCAAACATTAATTTTGTATGTAAAATGAGTAACTGATATCGAGTGTGGAAAATTTAGTTTTAATAAAATCGATCTTTGAATTGTGTGATAATCCTGTTTTTTAGTAAAACGCGAAAAATTTCTTTTTTTGAACTAACGGAAAATCGCTTCAATTTAATTAAAAATGTAAAAAAATCAAATTTTTCCCAACTTTTTTACGAATAGAAAATTAAATTTAATATTTAGATACTTAATATTTATTGAAATTACAATTTTAATAAAATCAGTGATAGAATCGCGAGAACGTGGATAAAAAATAGTAAAATACATGGATTTTTTATTAGCAGCAGAATAAAATTATAAAATAAAATATAAAATAATTATAAAATAAAGAAAAAGCGAATAAAATTTATTTAAATTTAAAATTATTAAAAAATCGACTATAGAATTTTCTGATTAACAGAAGAAGAATTTTATTATTAGCAGAAGAAAAAAAATTTGTATGAAAAAAATTGTCTTTATTTATTTATTCTTCATTCTCTTTATTATTAAATTAAAATTCTAAAAAATCAAATTGTTTGCAATAAAAATTTTTAACTAACAAAAAAATTAATTTTGAATAATTAGAATTTATATAAAAATTTACTTAAATTTCATCTTTATAAAAACGATGCTAGAAATAAAAATAAACTGTTGTTAAGAAAAATAGTCATTCTTTCTATTAATAACAAAAGTAATAAATTTTTATTAAGCAAAAAAATGTCCTTTATATTAAATTAAAATTTTTTAACTTCAAATTCTCTGGGATTTTTTTTTCTAATAAGGAAAAAAAATAAATTCTCTAAAAGGGAGAATAAATTTTATCCCTTTACTTTAAGTAACGATCTTTTCTCTGGAGACTAAAACGCACTTAAATCGTCACCATAAACTCCGCTTGATTTATAGACACTTTATAAATTATCAAACCAACTATTAAAAGAATATTGCTTGAAAATAAAAATTTGACGAGACATTCAAAATAAAGGAAAATTGTTTTTTTTTGTTATTTATTTTTAAAGAATTTTTTTTTTAGTTTCGTATAGAAACATATTTTTGATAGCGTAGAAATTTTATACCGCGATGCAACGAATTGTCTTTTTATCGTAAAGATATTTTTTTACCATAAAGACATTTTTTTAATAATAACATAATTTTTAATAATGAAATAATTTTTAATAAGAAAAATAAACTTCTTTTAAATTATAAAAAAAAACAATCTTTTGGGAATAAAAGTAAAGATATTTTTTTATCATAAAAACATTTTTTAATAATAAAATAATTTTTAATAAAAAAACAATCTTTTTGGAATAAAATAAAAACATTTTTTACTATCAAAATAAAAATAGAAATAAAAATAATAATAATAATAAAGAAAAAATCGGTTTCAAATAATAAAATAAAAACAACAAATAAAGAAGTAGAAAACGGTTTCTAATACTAATGGAAATTTTTCTCTAGAAAGTAAACATTTTTTTAAACAGAATATTCTTTCCTGAATAAAAGAATTTTTTTTTAAATAATTATAATACATGTATTTCCTTGGCATATATTCGTCGTCTTGTTTATAATTATATGAGTAACTGAATAGAGACTCTAATAAGTTTTCCGCATTTGGTTTAATTAACATAATTAAGGAAATTTTTTTTTCTCTTTTTGCTTATGAAAAATTAAGAACCGTACGTACTTCATTAATAAGTAGTAGGGTACTTTTTTTGTTTCAAGTCATTTGGAAAAAAAAATCTTTTGAAAATAATTTGAAACAAACCTTTTATTAAACTGTGCAACTCTTCAAAAAAAAAAATTTAATCTTTTCAAAAGTCTTTCTCTTTCTCTTCTATCAAATCTCAAAAAGAAGAAATTAAGTTCTATGGACTTAAAACCGCAAAAGTGCTTCTAACTTATTCAACATTATTTTTTTTTATGCATTTTTCGATGAAAAACTCACTCGAGTTTATGGCAACTTTTTTAGAAGTACATTATTTCTTGAATTTTTTTTTATGTTCATGAGCATTGCCTAGAGTTGACAACTGTTTAAAATTTTCGTTTCAGTGTATTTTTCCTTCAAGCAACTTATTGTCACAATTTTTTTTTAATTTTAATTTTTTTTCTTTTTTTTTATCGATTTTGTGTCGTTGAAAATCTTACCCGTATTAAATCTCAAAATTAGCTATTTTCCTATTCTACTTCTGTAATTTTTCTTCTGCAGAAAAAAAATAAGTTATTAAACTTTTGATTTAGTTTATAAATTACATTTTTTTAAATTGTTCCCACAACCAGTTGAAAGAAGTGCGAGAGAAAAATTCTACTTGAAACAATTTGCATATAATTTTGTAATATGTACAATGAAAAAAATGTGACTCGCGACATTTTTAATTTAAATATAAGTTCATTGTTTGTAGTTAAAAGTTGTAAATTACGTTGGATTACATTTATTTAAAGTTGTTTTATAAGAATATCTGTAATAGTTCGCGGTTCGCGATAACAACCCTCGTCAGAAACAAGTCCAGTAACAGCATTTACAAAAAGTTTTGTAAAAGAAAAAAAAAGAAGAAAATGAAGAAGAAGAGAAAGAAAAAAAAATGGTTAAGTGCCTCTGGGAATGAGAATAAAACAGAGAACCTTTATAGCTATTTAAGTCCTGAATTTCGTCCCTTAAAAAAAACTTTAGGGAACTTACACATGACTTTCGGAACTGCCCTTATCATCTACTAAGCACCTTGGGACATGTGCTAGAAAATAATCTGTATACATTTTAGGGTGGAGGGAAAAAAAATTGTCCCTCCTAAAGGATTGGGTGAAATGAGAAAAAACGTGATTTATAAATCACATTTTTCTTCTTCTTTTTCTTATTAAGAAGCTAAATATATTTATATATGTAGGACAAATTCGAGGAGATGTATTTTTGTACTTTTGTTTTTTTACCACTTTCTTTTGACACATATATAGGGAATTTATTTATTTATTCCATTTTTGTTTTTTCTATTTTATTTTTACTTTGTATTTTTATTTATATTTATTTTTAATCTATTTCTTCTTTCTTTTCTTTTTCTTTTTCTTTTTATTAATTTTCATTTATTTTCATTTTTATTCTTTTTCTACTTTTTATGTATTTTTAATCCTTCTCTTTTTTTTATTTATTAATATTCTTTTTCTATTTTTTATGTATTTTTATTCCTTCTCTTTTTTTATTTATTTTAAATCTATTTCTTTTTTTACTTTCTATTTTTCTTTTTATTAATTTTCATTTATTTTCATTTTTATTCCTTCTCTTTTTTTATTTATTTACATTCTTTTTCTATTTTTTATGCATTTTTATTCCTTATCTTTTTTTATTTATTTACATTCTTTTTCTATTTTTTTATTTATATTCTTTTACTATTTTTTTCCCTCTATTTTTATTATTTGTTTTTTAATCCCGTATTAAGGACGGATAATTATACATACTGCAATTTTTTTTTGTGAAACCATAAATGTGCGAAATCTGCAAAAATTGGCCTCTATTAAAAGTCAATTTTTCCCGTAAAAGCATTATTCAGCGTTGTAGGTTAAAATTTACGTTTCAACGGGTTGCAATCTACAAATTTAAACTGCGAATTCGGGCAAATTCCATAGGGTCATTTTGCTAGAAATCCTACAAATGTTCAACTCTGATTAATGGCTAACCGCGCTGCGTACCAGACGATTTTTTCCCCGTCTTTTTTTTTTATTATTCAACAAAATGATTTTTTAATATTACAAAATTATTCGCGAAAAGTTAGTTACTTAATCTACGCTGACCCGGATCGTGAGAATTTTTTTTTCGTTAATAAATCCCTCCATGGAAAAGATAAAAAAAAGGGGAGAAAGAATTTAACTAAAATTTCGAAAGTGATGAAGAAATTGGAGAAAATTGAGGAGAAAGAAATTATTTCAGTGAAATTATTAATTAGTTGATTATTATTGTTAGTAAATATTTGAGATGAAGCAAATTTAGTTGACAGTTAAATAACAAATTTTTTGATGAAAATAACAGACTTTGAATATTAAGGAAAGTTCGAGTAATTTTTTTTTTGTAAAATAGACAAGTAATTGGTTGTTCGAATCAAATAAAATTTTTTTTCTTTGCTGATTTTCTGTTTGTATAAAATGAAAATTGTTGATAAAAAAAATTGTTTTCATAGTGTACTTGCATCGATCCCGATGCAGAGAGAATATTTTTTTTTTATTTTAACAATCATTTTCTTTTTTTTTCTCAAAAAAATAAAAACTTCTAATTGAATACTTTTTTACATATTCAGCATCCCGTTTAATTGGTTCAATTAAAGTTTTTTCTTTGTTTATACATATAGACCATGATTGAATGCTTATAAAAATACATTTCAGCAGACTCTACACAAAAATTTCAAAGTTTAATTAACTTTTTGATTTGCCCAGCTAGAGTAGTAGTAATGTTGGCGTGAAAGTTTATTTCTTTACAATTAAAATATTCCCTCAGGAATTTAAAAATCGGAGGTTAATGTAATATAGGAACGTTCTTGAAAGTTAGAAGGCAGATTAGAATTTGGAAACCTTGAATACAATTTAGAGAGGGAATTTTTTTTTAGTTTTCTATTCATTTTGTTTTTTTTTATTATAGAAAGATTCGCACAAGGACGAAAAGTTTCGATATTATTCGAGTTTTGTAAAAATGGTATAAATAGTGTATATATAATTGATGTCGAGTTGACAGCTTTTGCTGTGGGGAGAGTAAAATTACGTGTTCTTGAATTTTTATTTGAAACGGGGGCTAAAATGCAGTTAATGATCTCGCCTCGAGATCGGGAAAGTCCGTTTGAACATAAAATACTTTGGATCACGCGAATAATCCCCAAAAAAAACCTTGGCAGGCTTCGCACTCTTCTTTCCCGGCATTGTCCTAATTTTTCCCGGTTTTATTTTCTCATCAAATTTAAATTTATTTCATTTCCAACATATATCTAGAATTTGGAAAATAATTGAATTAAACAAAGAATTTTTTTAATTTTCCCAAAAAAAAATCTTTTCTGTTCATAATTATAATAGAAAATTAGATTAATTCAATTTCATTTCAAATTTATTGATATTAATTGAATTTCTGCAAAGAATTTTACTATTTAGAAAAGTAATTGAATCCTTCCAAAGAATGTTATTACATATTTATGAAAATAATTAAATGTTTGCGTAGAATTTTATTAAAATTTTTGAAAATAATTCAATTGTAGAGAACAATTTAATTATTTATAGAGATAATTGAAATTTCGGAGAATTTCAAAAAAATTTAAACATAATTGAATTTCTGCGGAGAATTTAATTACTTTTGAAAATAATTGAATTGTTTTTGTTAAATTTTATGGAAAATTATAAAAATAATTGAATTCTTGTGAATAATATTTTTCAAAAATAATATTCAAAAGAATTTAGTAAATCGGAAAAATTTTGTAATTTATAAAAATAATTGAAATAATTGAATTCTTTAGACAAAATGTAATTAAATTTTTAAAAATAATTACATTTTTCGACGAATTTGATTAAAATTGTATTGAACATAATTCCATTTTTGCAATAAGTTTTATTATTTATGAAACTAATTGAATTATTGCGAGGATTTTATAAAAAAAGTTTTAAATAATTGATTTTTTTAAAAAAATTTAGACAAACTCTATTTTTAATAATTCAATTCCTATGAAATTTTCATTCGTTTAGAAAATAATTGAATATTCGTGTAAAATTTTGTCAAGATTGTTTTTAAAGAATTGAATACTTTTTGGAAATTTCATTAAAATAGTAGACATACAAATTATTGAATTGAAAAAAAATTTTTGAAAATAATTGAATTCTTGTAGTGAATATAAATGAATTTTTGTTATTTATAGAAATAATTGATCTTTTACAATGAATTTTAGTAAAATTTCTAAAAGTAATTTAATTTTGTCCAAGTTTTACTATTTAAGAAAATAATTGAATGTATTGCGAATAAGTTTTTAAAAATAAAAGTATAATTATTCGGCGACTAACTGCCATTGATTATATTTAGAAAAATTTAAATAAAATTCTTGAAATGAAGTAAATTATTTGTAATAGAATGTAAAAAAATTTCAATTACATCAAAATTTTCAATTATTTGTTTATAAAAATTCAATTATCTTGAAATAACAGAATTAAAAAATCTTATTTTTCAAAATTTTCAAAAAACTGCGTAAATTCAATTTTATTAAAAAATTTGAAGTGTGTATTTTTTTTAAATTAACTAATAAAAATTTTAATGATTAATCTTCGCACTAAGAAACGTGAGTACATTAGAATGTAACTCCTTATAAAATTTAATTATTTATCAATTATTAAGTTAAAATATACTTTGAAAATTCGATTTTTTAAAAAGTTTTTAATGAAATTGTTTAATTCTTTTTTTGTGTCACCGAGGCTACTATTTCATTTTTTTGTCATCGATGCTATTTTTTCCTACTTTTTTTAAACTCACAATGGAGTGCGAAGCCTGCCTTGGTTAATTAATTGCATTCCTTTAGATAGTTAATTAGTAAATCAGTAAATTAGTAAATTACTAAATTAGTAATACAAATTAGTACACTTTAATGAACGAATTTTCGATTATTTATTTTTTCATTTATAAATCATAAATGGGTTAATTAATTTATTACGCTGCTGCGAAGTGGAATAGAAATAAAATTTTAATTTGCTGAAAGAAAATAATAAGTGAAATGAAATGAGTGTTTTAATTTTGTTTTTCCTTTTTTCAGAAGTAAGGATATTTGATTTTTTTTTTTTTTTTGAAAGGAATAAAAAAAATCTCGTTGCTTTAATTTTATCATTGCAGACTAAAGAGAAATTAAGTTGAGAGAGAATGGAACAAAAGGGAGGCATTTTTATTTAAAATATTGGGTTTCAGTTATCGATGTGAGCACATATTGTGTAACTTTTACGTAATATTGGAACTATTTTTCACAGCTCTCTCTCTCTCTCTCTCCAGCTACTGCAGTATTCGATATCAATAATTAATTATGAAACTCGTTGGCTTTATGTTTCACTGCACATTGTTGTTAGAAACAGTTTCAAGTAGTACGAATCAGCAGAGTAGCCTATGAATAGAGGCAGACCCTTCTGGTTCGATTCATATACAGAGAGAGCGGCGCACATTAGAATCAATTCACTCATTTTCTCTTTGCACTTCAATTATACATTGAATAAATAATTAATTCATTTCCAATTGGAAAAAAAGAAGAGAGGTATTGTAAAAACATTTATACTTTTTTTACCTCGAAATTATTTTTTCAAAAAAAAAATAGATATATTTTACTCGTTTCTTCATTTGTATGAAAATGTACTAAAGATTACATTTAGATTACTCTTAATTTAGATTACTATTAACATATATTACATTTAAGAAAAATTAGATTACATTTAATAAATTAAATTACATTAGAAAAAAAAATTAGATGACGTTTCAATTTATTTCAATTCGTTGCAATTTTTAAAATAAAGGACTATAATTTTTCAGTTAAAAATAATTTAGTCCAACGTTAAAAGTTGTTTTGAATATATTTGACAAACTACTTTTTTGAAAATTTTTCCCAGCTCAGCACTATGCACAAAGTTAACTCTTTTGCAAATTTTTTTTCCCTCTTTTTTTCTTCATGGTATTTCAATTCTCACGCGAGTCTTGCCGTTTCAAACGCTTATTTGAGCCTATTAATTATGCAAAAACTTGAGGAATGAAATTTTAACTGTGAATCCGTGCTAAAATGAAAAAAATACAACGCTTCCTGGAGAGAAATTAAAAATACAATGAACTGCTTTTTCTAGAAACGGAGGCAAAGAAAAAAATGCTTAAAAAACTTTACGTTAATAAGGTGTTAAATATCTTATTCGAATTTAATGGCAAAAAAAAGATGTTTAAATTTAGAGTAAGGTTGAAAAATCCCCAACACTTGAAAGTGAAAAAAAGTAATGTGCTCCTTAGAACGGTAGCTAGAGGCAAAGAATTTTAGGTTATGTTTGTATTTTTTAATTAAGAATACAGAAAGAGGAACAACTCTTAATATACAAGTCACTGGTGTTTAATTCTTTGTTACATCAGAAATAATTGGGAGAACTAATTTTTCTTTTAAATCAAACGCAGAAAGTTTTGAATAAAGGTAAAAATGAGGCAAACATAACCTTAAAATAATTTATTTCTTTTGGGAATAAATTTTTTTCTTTCTTCAGAGTGCGCAGTTAATAAAAAGTAAATTTTTGATAAATTAAATAGAAAGTACAATTAAATAGATGGAAAATAAAATTAAGAAGTAAAATTTAATTTAATTTATTTATTTAATTTTTTTTATATCTTATTATTATTAAATTAAGTAAAAAGTAAAATTAAAAACATTTAAATAAAAGAAATGTGTTTTTCTTTTTTTAGAATTTTGATATATTATTATTATTATTAAATTAAGTAAATTGAGTAAAAAGTAAAATTAAAAGCACCTAAATAAAAGAAATGTGTTTTTTTGGTCTTTTTGCAGATATTGCAGTCCGCATCACAGTCGCTCTCAATCAGTGAAAACACCTGGAAGTCGAGCATCGGGACGTCCAAATTACCTGTGCTTGCCCCAGCAGAGGTCACGAGTGGCAAGTATGCCAAATACCGGAGTCGAGGAGGAATATTATCGACTGAGGCACTTCAGCATAACCGGCAAGGGAGTAATAAATAGAGGCGATTCCCTAAAAAGCAGGCGCTCTCGTTCAAACAATAGCGTCGCTTCCAGCAATTCGAGGTGAGTATTTGCATACAATATTATTTTTGCCATTCATTAAGAAATTTCGTTCCTTTAGAACTATTTTTCTTTTCCCTTAATATTTATAAGTTATTTTCAAACATTTCTGTAAATATCACACATTCGAGCTTGATAATAGATTTTATAGATTTTCATATTTTATAGTAACAATTTTTTTTTCTGCAAAGAACAAGATTTTATTATATTTTCTTTTTGTTATTGTAATTATTGTAATTATTGTTGTCATTTCACTACTATAAATTTTATTTCATCTTTGTACTGATTTTTTAGTTTTTGAATTTTTATATCATACACGGTTTTCTTTAAAGTATCAAATTGATACTAAAGTGGATCAAATTGATGCTAAAAATCTCGAATAAATTGTTTATTTGATCGACATTTTTGGTAATAATTCGTTGCCATTTATGATACTTTTAAGTTACACTGAAAAAATAATTTATTTGATTCAAATAACCGATTATTTGACTATTATCAAATAAATATTTACTTAAATGAAATAAATTTTATTTGAATCAAATATTTCAGTATTTGAAGCAAATATTATTTAATTGATTCAAATAGAATTTATTTGATGCAAATAAATATTTATTTGATAATAGTCAAACAATCGGTTATTTGAATCAAATAAATTTTTTTCAGTGTAATAGTGTATTTTTTGTGACAGGAAAGAAAAATTTTAATATTTTATTTACTGATTTTCTTATTTTTGTATTTTTTTGGTCACTTTATGTCAAAAAGAAAAATAAGGAGCCAAAAATTTTAACTCCCGGAAGTTGACAAACGACGCTAAGCGTCGAAAAATCTCTTTTTGTTGCAAAAGTAAAAAAAAATTGAACTACTTCAAAGATTTTAAGTTAAAAAAAAAGGTTAAAAGAAAGCTAAATTGTAACATTTTGCGTCGACCTTCGTTAGCGACTTGAGATTCTAGGTTATGTCGCCAATTTCAAAAATGAAAATAAACAAAAAGGATCAAATCTCAATAAAAACAATTAATACTCAAGTCTTTTTTACATTTTCAATAATTAATAAGTAAAATAATATGAGCCTTAAATGCAAGACTGAAACTTTTAACAAAAGGAAAAAACAACAAACATAACCTAAAAATAACCTTCATTCTAGCTTTTATTTCTACTTGTGCGTCACATTTTTTCTATCATTGTTTAAAATATATTTTTCAATTTAATTTCAGTCTGTTTTTTTGCGCATAGTTTTTAATTAAATTAATTTTTACAATTCGTGCGCTATTATTGTTATATTAAACTTACACGTAATTAAATATACATTATTTTAATTTTTTAGACAAATGATAAAGGAAAAAGCATTCATTTCTCCTTAATTAAAGTATAATTTGTTACATGCTTTTAAAATTCATATTTGAATTGAAAATTTTTTTTTCCTTCGTTTTTTTTTATCAAAATGATGGTTATAAATCATATCTTTCAACGAAAATTAATGAACTGCAGTTGACGTTTGCTGCAATGGATGCGGTTCAAATCAATTTTAAATCTAGACACAGATTTTAATTAATGCTTTGAAATTCAGAAAGAAGTTCATAAAATACGTGCATTCGTTTGATAATTTTTTCAAATCAATCATTTTTAACAAGTAAAATTATATTTATTTAGTCTATGCAAAATTAATAATAATAATATTATCAATATTAATAAAATAATAATTAATAATAATAATAATAATATATTATTAAAATAATAATTAATAATAATATTATTATTATTATAAAAAATTTTCCAAAAGAATTTAATTGTTAAAAGATTTTTTTTTTATGAAATTCTTTAATGTAAACGTTTAATTATTTTTATAAATAATTAATAATGTTCACAGGAATTCAATTATTTTAAAAGCTTTTCTATAAAATTCTTCTCAAAAATTCAATTAATTTCCTATCAGAAACTCAATTAAATTTAAAAATTTTATTTTATTATTTAAAAAGATTTTCTATAAAATTCTTCGTAAAAATTCAATTAATTTTCTAAAATATTTAATTTCTTATCAGAAATTCAATTAATGTTAAAGATCTTATTTCAATTATTTTTATAACTAGAATAAAAATCATCCTTCAATTAAAAATAATAAATAATAAAATTCAAATATTCAAAAATTTTATAAAATGTGACCTTTTATAGAAACAAAATTTTCTAGAATAAAAATTTTTCGAAATGACTTAATTTTGGATTAAAAAAAACTTTTTTCATGTAATGGGATTTTTTTTTGCAAAGAGAGCTTTTTTTAAATCAAAACTTTTCTGGGAAAAAGCTTTTTGGAATGACTAACCATTTCAGAAAGCTTTTTTGAAAGGAAATTTTTTGGAAATAAAATTATCCTGATTAAAAAACTTCTTTAAACGACTTACTTCTTAGATAAAAAGCTTCTTTTCCAGGAAAGGGACTTTTTTGAAAAATTGAGCTTTTTGAAAACAAGACTTTCATGTGAAAAACTGCTTTTTGGTTTGGCTAACCTTTAGGAAGAAAGCTTTTTTAAAAAGAATCTTTTTTGGGATCAAAATTTTATTAATTAAAAAAATTTTTGAAACGATTTATTTTTTAGATAAAAAGCCTTTTGGAAACTTTTTTAGAAACTGAACTTTTTGGAAAAAGCTTTCAAATTCGGCTAACCTTAAAAAAAATTTTTTTTAAAA
The DNA here is from genome assembly GCA_032872475.1 of Leptopilina myrica (nomen nudum). NCBI lineage: Eukaryota > Metazoa > Arthropoda > Insecta > Hymenoptera > Figitidae > Leptopilina > Leptopilina myrica (nomen nudum). The sequence continues at coordinate 1,676,619 of CM065459.1, read as the reverse complement.
AGAAACTTTTTTGGAATCAAAATTTTGTTAATTAAAAAAAATGTTGAGATTTATTACTTGGATAAAAAGCTTTATTTTCAGAAAAGGGACATTTTTGTAAATAGAGCTTTTTTGAAAACAAGCTGCGCCTGAAAAAATGTTTTCTTCGAAAGGAACTTTTTTTGAAAACGAAACTTTCCTGGAAAAAGCTTTTGGAACAACTTTTTAAAAGAAAAAGTTTTCTTAGAAAAAGTTTTTTTTTGGAAACAGAAATTTTTTTTTTTAATTAAAAATGAAAAATGAAAATCTAGCTTGTCAAACCCTAGACGAAATTCTTATACATATTTATAAAAACGTTATTTTGAAATGTTTCCACTTCTTTTTGAAAAAGACATTTATAATCCTTTAATGAATCTCCTTTTAAAGTCCTTTTGACCAGGACAAGTTTTCCGCATGTTAAAAGCTTGCAAATGTTACCTCTGTGAGTAAAGTGCAGTCTCGAATCGATGGAGGTAATATTGCATTAACTCTCGCGATGCGTATATTGCCATAACGCAAAATAAGCGCATACAATATTTTATGAAAATCATAAACTTTCATGTCAATTAATTTATCAGAAAATCTCAAAACTTCAATGCACGACACTTTCACGTGTAAATTGTAAATTGTAAATGTACTGTAAATTTTTTAATATAATTCATTTAGAAAAAAAATTAAACTTTTTTTTTTTATCAAATTTGCATAATTTAATAAAACTGAAATCAAAGTATAAAAACTATATATTATATTTATTTATTTTAATTAACACTTTATTCTCGAGTATATCTCATTATTTCTCTGATATTAAATTTTTGCAACCCACTTAACGACGTCAAGTTGCATAATAATCAACGTTTGAAAACAACTTTCAATATCTCTCAAACTAAAATAATGATATTTCATTAAGCGCTGCCGCTGATTCTGTATGATGAAAAAAAACGAGAATACCATTTAAAAATTGTATTTGAAGAGTTAAATTTGTTTTTTATATTAATAGTGTTGAAAGGAGATCATTAAAATTTTATAAACAGCATTACACTGGTAGAAGGATTTTAGTTTTCTATTATTAGGGGAGAATTTTCGTCTTTAAATGTATAGGGGAGTTTCTTCGTCTTCTTCTTCTTCTTCTTGTTCTTCTTCAAAGAAGTTATATCCCCGTATATTTGTTCTTTGAGAAGAATTAGGAGTTAGTCCGGTGAAAATTATCCTTTCTTTTTTTTGTGAGGAGGGAGATAAACTCATTTCCTTTCTTTTCTACAAACTGACATTCCCATTCATTTAAACTTTCCGCGAGTTCTAATTTCTCGCATATGCCACTCTCATTAATGACGATGACAGATGGCCGCTAATTGTGGCCCCAAAAAATTAAATTCAAATTATTTCGTTTAATACAATGTTGAAGCAAATTAATTATGAGCATAATATTTCCGCAGTTTTGCCATGTCAGTTTATAATTATCTAAATGACAAGCTTATAATATAAAATTATAAATATTATGATAACAAAATCATAATCATGCAAACTATTATTATCACGATTATTATTATTATTATTATTATTATTATTATTATTAATTTAATATTATTTTTTTTACTATAAAATATTATTTTTCTACGCATTACTTTCTACATTTTCTACACTTTTCGTTTCTTCACTGAGAAAACAATATATTTCAATTTAAAAATATATTTCGTTATACAATCAACCAAAAATTATCTTTGAATTAAGCATACACTGCAAAAAAATATTTCTTTGATTCAAATAACCGATTATTTGACTATTATGAAATAACTATTTACTTGAATCGAATAATTTTTATTTGAATCAATTAATATTCTGGTGGTAATTTCAATTTTTCTTTTCTCAATAATTTCTCACTAAAAATTTTTTTTATTCTAATTAAATTTTCTAATTCTTCATTTTTAAAATTATTATTACTTAAAAAATATTTAATACACAATTTTAATTAAATATTTCAAAATTAATTCAATTTCGACAAAGTTTCCAATTCAAATCTTTTGAAAATCTGAATTTTTCATACTTTTAATTAATAATTCTGGAAAAATTATTTTTGTTTTAAATTTTAATTCTTAATACTGTTGAAAATGGGGAAATCTTTAAATAAATATTTGACAAAATTTCCAAAAATTTTAACACATTTCGTTAATTATATTTATAAATATCGAAATTGTTCCAAGAAATTTAATTATTTTCAAAAAATTGGAATAAAATTTTTGCAAAATTCAATTATATTCATAAATAACAAATTCATCGGAAGTATTCAATTATTTTTATAAATAATAAAATTCTCAGTAGAGTTTCAGTTATTTTCAGAAATTCTTTTAAAATCCTTTTCAAGATTTCAATTATCCTTAAAAATATAGCAATATTCTTCGCCAAAAATTCAATTATTTTCCAAAATATTTCTCAATTCGATGGTTTTCAATATATATTTTAAATTAAAATTTCCCAAAAGAATACAATTATTATTTTAAAAAAAATTAACTAAATAAATTTTTTTTCCAAATTTTCACAATAGTTTAATAATTCTCAATAATTAAACATATTTTATAATTGAATTAAACGTAATTTTTATTCAATCAAATTTATTATGTACTGAACCAAAATCATTACAGTGGGAAATTTTTTTTTTTTTATTTAAATAACCGATTGTTTGACAATTATCAAATAAATATTTACTTGAATCAAATAAATTGTATTTGTATCAAATATTTCAGTATTCAAAGCAAATATTATTTAATTGATACAAATAAAAATTATTTAATTCAAGTAAATATTTATTTGATAACAGTCAAATAATCGGTTATTTGAATCAACAAAATTTTTTTCCACTGTAATAATTTTGATTCAGTACATAATAAATTTGATTGAATAAAAATTACGTTTAATTCAATTATAAAATATGTTAAATTACAAAATATTTTTTTTTTAGTTAACTACTTATTTTTGAATTAATAAAAAACAATTCACAGTGAATTTAATCGACTTTATTCGATTTTAAAATAGATATGAAACCTGATAGTGAAGCAAAAAATAAATCTTTGCAAAAAGTTGAAAAAAAAATTGCAGGATGAGAATTTGTGAATTTTGTAACATTTCGATTTTCCTTTGGTCGAAATAGAAATGCAGCTCACAGTTGAATTTGTATTATATTATATTTATTTGCAATTTATCTAAAAGAGACTACAAATTTAGGCAGAGCGTTATCGAGAATAATTGTGTGGTCTAGAATATGGTTAAAGTTACATCTACAATAACTGAAAACTTTTGGGATCAATGCTTTATATATATTCGTAGAATTCATGTCTAGGGTGAGAATCAGCCCCGGGTTATATAGGGGTCTGCTAAAAGTTCCTTAATTTTCTTAAATCATCCTCCCTCTCTCTCTCTCTCTCTCTCGGGAAAAACGATGACGCTTTGTTAAGATTCCTGTTAAGATAATATTTTATCCAATTGTTCTTTCATTTGAATTATTTATAAACTTGACAGTCTATTATTAGAACCTTCAGAATTATCAATAGTTGAATATAACTTTAACTTAGACAAATATGACTCGACTTCAGTTGGATAGAGATACTGAATAAATAGAAACTGTTATCTTAGGAAATATACTGACATACTTGGTAGTTTAAATAAGTGGAATTGAAAATAAATTTTCGAATTTTCGTCGTCTATTTTTGTAAATATATATATAGAAAAATAGAGGAATAAGAACAAGGTTGGCGAAAAAAAAAGAATTTTATCAACAAATTTTTTAAAAATTGAACTTTTTGATGAATTTGATAAAATTTTTAAGAACTATTACATTTTCCGAAGAATTTTGATTAAAATTTTATTTTAAATAAATTCTTAAAGAGAATTTTATTATTTACGAAAATAATTAAATTCCTAAAAAGTATTTTATTATTTATGAAAATAATTAAATGTTTGCAAAAAATTGTATTCTAATTTTTTTCAAATAATTAATTTCTTTTGAAAAATGTTATTAAAATAGTAAATCTTGACATTTTTGGTTTCAACATTTAATTGTTATATAAAGTATTAACTGCAATTCATTTTTAAATTAATTTTATATTAGAAAATTTTAGGGGGATTGAATTATTTAAATACAAAAATAAATGATTTTTTGAATAATTTCAGTTTTCTTAAAATTAAATTCTTGTAAAATAGTTTATCAACAAATTTTTAAATGATTGAATAATTTCGACAGGTTTTAATTAATAAATTTTTTTTAAATAATTGAATTTTGACGCGAAGAATTTTCTTTTGTATTTGTCGACATTGAATTAATTTTGAAATATTGAATTAAAATTGTATATTAAATATTTTTTAAGTAATAATAATTTTGAAATTGAAGAATTAAAAACTTTAGTTATAGAATTTAAAAAAAAATTTTTTGTAAGAAATTATTGAGAGAAGAAAAATTGAAATTACCACCAGAATTTGTTTAACTCAAATAAAATATATTTGGTTTAAATAATATTTTTCTCTGGCTGTACTTTTAATAAATTTTCCCCTGAATTCCCTGACCTGCGGCAATCCCGAAGAAAAGTAAAATTACTATTAGATTTTTCACAAACTGGTATTACTCCCAATTTCTTTCCTTTTTTCCCCTCATTTCTCAATCGATAAAGAGATAATTGAAAAAGATAAGAAGAATTGAATTAAGGTAAATAAAGTTTAAAAGGAAAAGGTTACCTTTATTTTTGGCTTAGAACTAATTCCAGGAGTGAAGATTTCGTTGAAATGAAGAGTTTCCTACCTGGAAGAGTCAACATCTTGGAAAAGCGGAAAATGATCCGGAAATATTGGATTATCGCTCTAGATCGAACGCGTGAGTTTACGTGTGGAGTTGGGGTGACGTAGACACACGTGTTGGACCTTAGAGAATCATCCACATCAGCATGAGATCGATTGCTCCGGAAAGATGTCATAGAAGATAAGCCTCTTCCTCCTCCTCGAAAGAAAGCTTATTCCTCAGATCATGTACAAAAAAGGAAAAAAAGAAGAAAATAAGAAGAAAAAAAGAACAGTAGGAAATTTACAACGAAAAAAGGTTTAATGCTTATTGTTAGCCTATCTTTCTCCATCTTTTTTCCCCTCTTTTTCTGAACCATAAAATAACCCTTCAATCTTCAAATTCAAACCCTCCTTCGAATCCTCCACTTTTAAACTTCGATTTACCTTCCTTCAATTTTTAAATGTAAATTTAAATTTCAAATTTCCTATTATCCTAGTTTGATTTAAATCAATGAAAAAAAAATGATTCTAGAGAATGAAGAATGTGAGGAGAAAATAGAATTTTTTTTTCAATAATTAAAAAAAACTGCTGCTATGTATATTGTTTTAAAAAATTTATAATTATTGATAAACGATATTTTTGCATAATTTACATATTTCAACGAGAGAATAATATTTAGTTTTAATTGCGAGAAAATTTAATGAAATGTATTCTAGAGTGGCTTATAAGAAAAATATTTGCCAAACATCGCTTTTGTTTAATTATCATAAGGGAATGTTTCAAGTTTAGATTCATCGAGTTATCACACTGGAAAAAAAAATTTATTCTGAACTAAAAATATTTTAATTAATTATATAAAATTAAAATTTTATTATTTGATTTATTAAATTTCTGCGAGGAATTTTATTTTCTCCGAAAGTACCTGCAATTCTTGATAAGAATTTTTATTATAATTTTTCAAAATAACTGAATTTGTGCAATGAATTTTAGTATTTAAGAAAGTAATTAAATTTTGGGCAACAAATGTTTTATTATGCCAAGAATTTTGTTATTTAGGGAAATAATTCAATTTATGCTAAGAATTTTGTTATTTGTGGAAATAATTCAATTTTTCTAAGAATTTTGTTAAAATTTTAGAAAATAATTGAATTTTTGTCTAGAATTATAATAGTTGAGAAGACAATTAAAAGAATTTTTAAAAAAATTTGGAAATAATTGAAATCATTTGATGAAATTGATTTTTTTATGGGTAACTGAATTTTATTAAGAAATTTTATTAAAATTGTATTAAAAAACTGCCTTCCTGTAGGAAATTTTATTATTCATTAAAAAAAATTGAAATTCATGGAAATAAATAAAATTTTTTTAAATAATTGCTGTTTTGAAAGACTTTTTTATAATTTTTTATATCGAAAAAATAAAATTGTATAAAGAAATTTAATAATCTTAAAAACAATTCGAAATATCGAGAAGAATTTTATTTTCATAAAAAATTTTTAAAATAATTAAAATCATTTGACAAATTTTCTTGAAATTTTAGAAAATAATTGAACTCTTGTCAAGAATTATAATATTTTTAAAAATAATTGAATTATATAGAAGAATTAAAAAAAAAATTATAATTGAAATCATTTGACAAATTTTCTTGAAATTTTAGAAAATAATTGAACTCTTGTGGAAAATTATAATATTTATCAAAATAATTAAATTATATCGAAGAATTGAAAAAAAAATTTTTAATAATTGAAATCATTTGACGATTTTTTATTAACATTATTCCAGAAATAATTGATTTTCAAAAATTATAATACTTGTGGAAATAATTGAATTATTCCGATGAATTTTATTGAAGTTTCTGAAACTAGTTAAATTCCTCGAGCAATTGAATTAAAATTGTATTGAAAAGAATTGAATTCTTTGAAAGAATTTTTTTTAAGTCTTTCAAGAGTAATTGAATTCTTTTTTGAGAAATTGTATTAAAATTTTATTAAAACGTAAATAAAACTTAAATTTTTGCAAAGAATTTAATTATTTATGAAAATAAATTAATGAATTAAAATTCAGTTAATTTTCTTCAAAATTGATTGCAGAACAAGGAAATAATAAATAAAAATGTTGAATTATTTTTTTGTTGAAAAAAATTAAATAATATTCAAGTTAAATAATTGATAACTGAATTTAATAATTTAAGTATGAAATATTGTAAAACAGTCACTAAGAATAGAATCTGAGTTGCAGAATAATTTTTTTAGTCTGTGCATAACAAAGTGTTTCATTTAATTAGCGTTTATTGAAAATTAATTTCATCTCCCGAGAAAAGTGGTCATTATAAGATGAATCTGTTTGTATTTTTATAGAAAATCTAAAAAAAAAAAATTCAGTAAATTTTATTCAAAAGTAGAACAAAATCTTTTTTCCACGTATATATAATTTTTTTTCTCATCATCGGTTAAATATTTAACTTTAAACTTTGAAATTCATGCTTGAAAAATTACTGAATTTTTTTCTATATTTTCAAACAATGGTATATGCGAAGCAGTTAAGAGAAAATGCGAGAAAAATTGAGATACTACGCTGTTACACTAAAGTAATTTTTGTCATAAAAAAAAAAAAAAAAAAAAATATAGGGATTTAGCCATTAAAAATAGCCAAATGTGGTTCGTAATTTATTGCCATTCGGTTAAAAATAGCCGACTAATAGCTGAGCTAGTGTTCATAATTCACGAAATAATGTATTCAAAATCGATAAGGTAACTTTGAGTTTTATCTGAAAATCTACGAAACGCCTTTCTGTCGGGCGAAGAATAATATTGTGGCATCCATTTTTTAAAATACCAAATGGAGCTTCCGATGGAGTGTCTATCAGTTGATGGAAATATTGAAAGGAAAGTGTGAAACTTTGATTGGAATTTTCTACGTATTGAAAAATAAAAAATAAAAGATAAACAAATAAAAAAATAATAATAATAATAATAGTGTAACAAGAGACAACTCTTGCATATAGATATTGACCAAGTTTCGAAGAAATTTCTGTTCATTTGCGAATAATACTTGTGGGTTTTCGAGCTGAATCGACAGCTTTGACGTTGAACAGATCCTGGCCAAATAAGTTATAGTGGGAACAGTATTAGAAATTATCAAACCTTGGAGCTATAACTTTAAACTAATTTGACAGCTCACTTTGACTCAAGACAAGCCAGTACCTAATATCTTTGAATATTCCAAGGCAAGATGAATTATTATTTTAATGCTCTGAATTGTTCTTCAAAATCAAAAATCTCTCTTCGTTGCAGGTAATGAAAATTTTTATAAAATTTTTAGAAAAAATGTGAATTTGATATTTTTTTCCTTTAAAAAACTTGATAGTTGATAATAAATTAATAATTGATAAAAAAATTTATGAAAAATTTAGTAAAAACTCGTTAGGTAAATTAGAAAATTCAGGGAAAATCAAGTTCTTCTTAAATTTTTAATAAAATTTTATCAAATGATTTCAATTATTATGAAAAATTTGAAAAAGAAATTCTTCTCAACAATTCAATTATTTTTATAAACTTTCAGCATTTCTTCACAGGAATTCAATTACTTTGTATAAAATTTTTCTAAATTTCTAAAAATAAAAAAACTTAAAATTCTTCCAAAAAATTCAACTACTTTTAAAAATTTTAATTAAATTCATCAAATGATTTCAATTATTAAAAAAAAATTTGGAAAAAATTCTTTATTCTTCTCAAGAATTGAATTTTTTTTATTAACATTACAATTTTTCACAGAAATTCAATTACTTTCAACAGGAAAATTTTTCTCAATTTCTCGATATAAAAAATTTTTAAATTCTACCAAAAAATTCAATTATTTTTGAAATTTTTAATAAAATTCATTAAATGATTTCAATTATTATTAAAAAGTTGAAACAAAAATCTTCTCAAGAATTCAATTATTTTTATTAACATTCAACATTTCTTCACAGGAATTTAGTTACTTTGAATATAATTTTTCTATATTTCTCAAAATTAAAAAATTAAAAATGCTTCCGAAAAATATAATTCTTAACAAGAATTCAATTACTTTAGAAATTTAAAAAAAATTCTTTGAAAAATTCAATTATTTTCATAAGTTTCAAAAATAATAAAATTCCTTCCCAAAAATTTAATTATTTTACAAATTTTTTTATACACCGCGTAAAAATTTTGAATTATTTTTATAAATATCAAACTTTTTCCCCAAAATCCAATTATTTAAAAAAAATTTAATAAAATCATTTGCAAAATTTCAATTATTTTCATAATTTTTTTCTCAATAAAAAGATTTTCAATTTGTTTTAATAAAATATTCTAAAAGAAATATATTTATTCAAAAAAAAAAAAAAATTGTAATACAATTCCTTGGAAAAATTCAATTATTCTTATAAATTAATTAATAAATTAATGAATGATAAAGTATAGTGCAATTTTTACAAATAATAGAATTTTGAAAAGGTTTGTTGTTTGTAAATTAAAATCTTTGAAAATATGAATTTATTAATTTTCCTTACTTTTAATTTTAATTAATTAAACATTTTTTTAAATTGTTTCAAAACACAAAGAAAGCGATTAAGAAAACGATGCTTTTTTGAAATTTATTTTTTGCTATTTTATTTCTATTTTTTTTTATGTAAAAAAAAAATGTACACGAGCAACGCCCTTTATTACAAAAACTTAAGCTAAAAAAATAGAAAAATGATAGCAAAAAATAAATTTCAAAAAAGCAAAAAATAAAATAATAGTTAACTTTTAAGTTATCAGAATATTTTTTAGAGTCAAGAAAAAGAGTAAAAATTTTGTCTCTAAATCAGGGATGAAAGGGAAAAATAGAGAAAAAATTTTTCCGTCAACCCTACTGTGCTCATAAATATTTAAATGACTCAACCACTGAAAAATGGTTTTCCACACCGACACCTTATTTTTATTGCGTAATTAAAAGTGAATCAATTACAAACTTATAATGCGGAGATAAAAGTTTGATCATTATTTTGTTGTTGGTAAAAGTTTTGTTTATGTAATTTATACATTATTGGAGTTTTTCACGGCTCGTTAATCATAAACAGTTTTCTTTCACCACTAACACGATGAGAGAGAGAGAGAGAGAGATAGTTGATATTTTGGTCAGAGTATTACATACGGGCCACAAGGTTTTCGTCTCACTGAAGCTTTTATGTTGTTATTTTTCCAGAGGCTTTGACAACACATACACGTTTTAGTGCCGTAAGAGAGAGAGAAGAGAGTTGGGTCCAGGTGTGAATTTTGTCAACAGGAACGTTCATTTTCACGATTCACAAAATCTCTGTGAAAAATCTCCAATTTTCCCATGAAAATCTCCCACATAGTTCGCGTGAACTAAATTCGAAATATAATTCTATTAATAGTTGATAAAAAAAAGAAAAAAATTGCTAATATATTTTCTAAATAAAATAAATTTTTTTTTTGTAAATTCATCGAGAGAAAACAATTTTTCTTCATAGTGGAATTAAACACTATTTTTCGCCTCCTACACACAGCTTTTTGATATCTGAGACGTGGCAATACTTTTCAGGGCATTAAATTCAATGCTCCAGTTTGTCATGACCTCTCCACAACAAGAGGAACAACGTCCTTTCAAATGTCCACTTGATCCGTTTTGCTTTCTTACTTTTTCCCTGCTTTTGCCACTTGAGTTTCTTTTTTATTCGGTAAAATCGAATTGCCACGATATTTCATTTTCGTGCTTTAAAAATTGTTCTACAAATAATGCGCTAAAGAAACATTGAACGAGGCCATTTTAAGTATTGATTTTGATGGTGTCTTTTCTTTAAAAAGAAGAAGGAGAAAAAATCACAAATACCTTCCCCGTTTTCTTTTCAATCAATCGCTAATTGTCCCTAAATCTGAAATTAATGACAAAATAGCAAAGCGTAAATTTTTTTTCCATTTTTACTTTCAAAATTTACTTTTCCTTTAATGAAAATTCTTAATTTCTTAAAAAATATAATTTTTCTTACACGTTTTTCATTAAACGTAATTATTTAATACTTTTTGGTTAAACAAAAATTTAAAAACTTATTCATATTCATTCTTTAAAATATAAAATTTTACAGAATTTCCAATTGTTTCAATTTGTTAAAATTATTATTGTGAATTCAAGTACCTTTTTCTTTCAACTGAAAAATGTTATTATTTATTATTTATAAAAATAATTGAATTTTTCAGAAGAATTTTATTATTTACAAAAAGTAATTGATTTCTTTAGGCAAATTTTGTTATTTATGAAAATAATTGAATTTTCTTGATATAATTTATTATTTATTAAAATAATTAAATTCTTGTGAAGAATTTAAAAAAAAAATTTTGAAAATAATTGAAATATTCTAAAGAATTTTATAAATTTTAAGAAAAATTGACTCTTTTATATGAATTTCATAATTTATGAAAATAGTTTAATTTTTTTGGAATATTTTTCAATTTTTATAAAAATAATTGAATTCTTGCGAAGAATTTTTTTTAAATTTGGAAAATAATTGAATTCTTGGGAAGAATTTTTTTAAAAATTTGGAAAATAATTAAATTTTTCTGAAAAATTTTATAAATTTTGAGAAAAATTGAATTTTTTTTAAGGATTTTGTAATTTATGAAAATAATTGAATTCTTTCGAGAAATTTTATTAATAATTGTTGAAAAAATAATTTAATTACTTTCGAAGAATTTTATTATTTATAAAAATAATTTAATTCTTCGAACAAATTTTTTAATTAGGTAATTCTTGCGAACGATTTATTAGAATTTTTTTAAATAATGGAATTTCCAAGAAGAAATTTATTACTTCTAATAATAATTGAATTATTGTGATGAATATTGTTATTTATGAAAATAATTGAATTTTGAAAAGAATTTTATTGAAATACCTCAAAATAATTTAATTTTCGGGAGTAATTTTTTTGTTTATCGACATAATTATGTTGATAAATAAAAAAAATATTTAAAAAACTTATTTATTATTAAAAAAAAATTTTTATTAAAATGTTTCAAAAGAATTGAATTTCTGTTAAAAATGTTATTACTTTTGAAAAGAATTGAAATCTTCATAAGAATTTTATGAATATTGTTTTAAATAATGAATTTTTAAATGCTATGAAAATTTTAATATTTTAAATAATTGAATTCTTGTCACAAACTTTATTTGTGAAAGTAACTGAATATTTTGAAAATTTAATTCTAATTAGTTTTTCAGTTATGTGTCATAATAAGTATTTCTTTAAAAATTACTTAAATTAAAATGACTTGAAATTGTTTACAATAAACATTGTAGCACAACAATTTGGCTATAATATAATAATTATCATTTTACTGAAAATAAATGTATTTTTTTGTCCAAGAAGCGAGAAAATTCACTGAGAATGGAAAGAAGAATCTTTTAAAAATTGTTTGCTGAAGTAATTGAAGTGGATTATTAATTTATGGTGAAATGTGTTGAAAACAACATTATCTTCTCGAAATTCGCAACAAACGTACTCATTTATTGGGGAATCTAATGATACGCCAATCAAGCAGTCAAAATCAAGTAATATACAATTAATGTGAAAATACTCAATACGTAAGCGAATTCTAGGATTCTATTTGAGTAATTAAATTCCCGTGACCAAAATTGAACTAATTTTGCACTGACTTCGCTCAATTTATCAAGACAGATTTTGCAATTTGTATTTGCCGTGTGTACTAAACAGTGTTAGTCACTTATCTGACAGATGAATTGTCAAGTAAATTAAAGCTGTGACGTGTGGTTTATTATCAAACTGTGTGCTTGCCACAGAATTTACAAATCAACTACAAACACAGTTTTTGTAAAAAAAAAGTTTGGTAAAAAAAACAAAACTGAAAAATGCCTGTTTGGGCGTAAACGAAACGAAACTATCTCTATATAATATGCGTATACATAAACGCAGTTAATGAAACTATGTTTCATGAAGTGGCCATACTCGTCGTAATTATATTTAACTCGTTATTGTTTCGTCCGAGAGGCGAAAAAAAATATTCCCTCTCAAGCGTATTTTTCTGAAATTTAATTAATTTAATTTGTGTTATTTATTTTTTTTGCAGTACGGAGCATTTAACGGCTTCGTATCCCGGGTCTGCGAGAAATTCAGCAGCAAATTCTTTGGCCAGTTCGCGAGAAAGTAGTGCTTCCCAGGGTCCTGCTCCCTTTCGGGTTCTAATGCTCGGAGCTTCAGCAGTCGGAAAAAGTTCACTCGTCTCACAATTTATGACTTCCGAATATTTGCACGCCTACGATACTTCAATTGGTGAGTTTCTTTTCGAAAAAATCTATTTTTTTAACATTATCGCACTCGTTTGAAAAAAAATTGTAATTTTACTGCGGAAACTAGAAACAATTCTTACTAACTTCTTCTTTATTTATTTAAATAAAATCAGACATATCTTTAAAACTAATATAATTTAATATTTATAAATTTTTAATTCAATTTTTTTTCATAAAAATAAAATATGAATTGAAATATAAATATAATACTGTTATAAGTAAAATAATAATTATAATAAAATAATAATATATTCTAAGATAGGGAATTTAGGGAAAAGTCAGGAATTTTTATTAGACATACTGGAAAAAATTTAATTTTCAGAATCCATGATCAAATTAAAAAAAAATTTTGTCCTTTTTGTTTGCATCATAAAACTATAAAATTACCACCAATTTTAATGCCAAAAATTTAATTTTTTCTATTTCTAACAATAATTTCTTTTTAAATAATTTAACTCTTGAAGAAAAATCATAAAATTGCTTAGAAATATTTTTCAATAAATAATTTTGCTAAAATATCTAAAAATTAATTGAATTATGTGAAGAATTGCATTTAAAATTTGTAATCAAATTCGTCTTAAAAATGCAATTATTTGTATAAACATTAAAATACTTTACAGAAATTTAAATACTTTAAATACAATTTTTTTAGGTTTCTCGTTAAAAAATAAAAAATAATAAAAATTTCTTCCAAAAAATTAATTTATTTTCATAAATTTCATAAATAATATACCTAAGGAAAAAATTTTTTAATATTACACGTTTCCACTACAATACAATTATTTTTAAAAAATGTAATAAAATTCTTTTCAAGAGTTTAATCATTTTTGTAAATATTAAATTTCTTCGTAGAATTCAAATTATTATTAATACAACTATTTTTCATTAAAAACTTTTTATGTTCAGTTTAAAAAAAATCCTTCTCATTTATTCAATTATTATTTTAAAATATGTAATAAAATTCGTAACAAGAATTCAAATATTTTAAAGAATTCTATTATTATTATAAATAATCAAATTATTGGCAGAATTTCAGAAATTCCATTACTTTTAAAAAGTTTGAATAAAATTAAAGTAAATGAATTTTTTTTAAATTTTATTAAATCATTTAAAAATAATTGAATTTCTGAAATTTAGTCAACAAAATTATTATTTATAAAAATTATAGGATTCTTACAAAGAATTTTATTTTTTATTAAAATAAATTTCAATTATTTTGAAGAATTTCTTAAAATTTTTTATCAAAACTCAATTATTTTCATATAAATTATAAATAATAACATTCAGCCAAGAAATTAAATTATTTTTAAAAGTTTTAAGAAAATTGTTCACAGCAATTCAATTATTTAAAAAAAAATTAAATTCTTTGCAAAATTTCAATTATTTTCAATAGTTTTAATAATATTCTTTACAACAACTCAATTATTTTTATCAATAAAAAATCTCCTCTAAAAAATTCCATTATTTTCATAAATAATAAATTTTTTTTGCAAATATTAGTAATTTATCGTAAATAATTCATCGCAGAATTTCATTTATTTTTAAAAGTTTTAATAAAATTCTTTATTGGAATTCAATTTTTGTAAAAAAATATTTAAATTCTTTACTGGAATTCAATTATTGTAAAAAATAATGAAATTCTTCACAAAAATTCTATTATTTTTATAAATAAAAAAATTCTTCTCGAAAATTCAATTATTTAATCAATTAATTATTTTTTTTAGTTTTGAATTGAAATAATTGAATTCTCATATAATTTGTCATTAAAAACTGTTTTCAAAATGAATTTTACTTTAAATTTTAAATAATAATTGAATGTTAGAAGCATTTTAGAGTCAATTTTTAAAAATAATTGAATTTTGAAAATGAATATTGAATATTGTGAAAATATTAAAATTTGGGAAAATCTGCGAAATGTTCATATACTTTTAAGTTTGACTGACATTTTTGTAGAATTAATTTTTTTTAAAAAGTTAAATGAAATTTTTCTGTATTTTCCATTGTCTAATATTTAATTAAAGAATTTTTGAATTGTAGAATTTTTTAATAATTGAAATTTTGTAAAATTTAATTGTAAACAAAAGAATTGGAAAACTCTTAAGAAGCTTTTTTAAAAATTATTAAAAATAATAAAAAATAATACTAAAAATAATAATTGATTTAGAAAATAATTTTTTAATTCAAAATTGTCAATAATATTTTTATAAGTTGTTTAATTTCATATAGTTTTCAATTTGAATCTGTTGAAGAATTTTAATTCCCTTGGAATTTTTCTGCAGCATGCGTCTAATAATGTATTCAATAATTTTTAGACAATAGAATTAGAATAATTTTTCACGATCAAAAAAAAAGAGAAAAAGTCTTTTTATAGAAATATAAGAGAAAAGTCAGGAAAGAATAAAATCAAATTTTTCCTGCAAACCTTTAGTATGCAAAAAAAAGCTCTATGACTAGGTCAATGTCAGAAAAGTTTTGAAATATCACAAAAGAAAAAGTTTTTATTCGAAATTAAGTCGGATTGATTTCGCTTGTTTTTTTTTTTTTTTAATTTTCATGATGAAAGAAAAAACTTATAAATTAAAGTTTATCAGTTTATTGATTAGAACAATGATCTAGAGAATTGTAAAAGTTTCAAGTCGTTAGTAGTTTCAATACCCTTTAAACCTGAAAAATGTTCCTTAAGAATCTTAGTCACACAGACAGACTCGGTCAACTTCCAATTAACCAACACAAAATCAATGTCTAAAAAGAGACTTAGATGGAAAAGAAAGTTTAAACACGTTCGTCCAATCGAAATTGCAGTGATTTGCTTCAACAGATCTTGATTCTCCTTCAGAAAAAATAAAACTTTTCTTCAATTTCTTTTTCTCGAAAGTTGTGCGCAATGTTCTTAAGCTTCTTAAATTGCATTGAAAACGACCTTGATTAGCATTCAATATATATATTTGGTAAAATATATTTTTTCAATGAGACTAAAATGAAACATGAAAATATTTGTCATATAATGTGAAGCATTTCCCGCTGTTTCTGAAAGAACTTTGGAATCCTTTTGGGGAAATTTTGGTAATTTTAAATTTCTACAACTTCTTTCACTGGATAAAATGAAAACACTTTCTTACTATCCGCTTAGTGGTTTTCTATTCATCACCCGTATTCAGTGATGTTTTAAAAAAGAAAACTCAATTTTGCGCCTCAAATGGTTTGAAAATACTTTACTGAGTTTTTTTTTGAAATTATTCAGACATTTCGACGAATCACACATTAAAAAAATCCTAGTTCAAAAGTATCACTTTCAGAAAAATCACTCTTTTTATGTTCATAAGTGCGCGAAATTGTTAAAAAAAAAATTCTCCGGTATTTAAAGATCAAAAAAGACGTGAGTGTTTCAAAGAAAAAGGATGATCTGAAAGGATGAAACAACATCTTTTGGTTTGATTACACTTATACAGGTTTTATTGAGCTGTAAAAATAAAAAAAAATTGCTTTTTATATCGTCTCGAAGGTAAAAATATTATTTTCCATTAAACATTTTTGTTGAGTTCAGAGAATAAGAATGTGGTATAGCAGTGACAAATATCTGCTTGTAGGATAGTATATACAATGGAATAATTTTAAATGTCTTCCATTTAGATTTAGTAGATTTTTGTACAGCCCTTCGTATATATCAGGTTTTATAGCTCCACAAAAAATTTACTATACGAGATTTATCTTTGTGAAACATTTTCACCGATAAGACGGAATATTCTGCTATTGTGCTTTGAGGAAATAAAACTTTTGCGCTCGCTCATGTATATAAGATCAGAAAAAAAGGTTTGGATACACTTCTTATCATTCTGGATTTAGCATTGACACTCCTTAATTTCAAATTCTTGTTTTTTTTATATCAAAGCGGGAGGATTTTATTGAAAATAAAATAGGACCTTTATACACACAAATTTGTAATGGGCATTAAGGCAAAAATTTTACTTGAAATATTTTTCTTGAAATTATATATAATGTAGTTTATTTTAGATAACACTTTTATTTTATTACATTTTTCATGTAATTACATAAATATTAAATAAATATTAAATAAATATTAAATAAATATTTTTAAAAATATTAAAGTTAACTTAAATACTAAATGTAATTACATGAAACGTATTTACATAAAATATAATTACATTTTATTTACACTGCGTAGTATAATTTTACTAATTGGCAAAGTTATTATTTTGGAACGATACATCGGAAATGGTTCAACGAGAAATATTCCACTATAAGAGAGAAAATAATTCCACTCAGAGAGCATTAAACTTTTTTATTTGATTTAAATAAATTTTATTTGATTCAGATAAAAGTTTTATTCTTGTTGAGTAAAATTTTTATTCAAGAGCAATAATTCAGTGGACTTTGAGACAAATATACTTTTATTTCACTGAAATTATTCTTTGCAAAAGGTTTTTCTAATTTTTTATTTCTAATAGTGTATTAGTATCAGTTTTTTCCAAATTTAAATTTTTGCTAAACAATATAATTTTTGTCAATAAAATAAATGTATTCCATGACTAGGGCGAAATACATTGTTAAAAGAGAAAAAATTCAATTTTAAATGAATTTAAAATATAAATTTTTCAGAAATTTCGATTTTTGTTCAATTTTGTACAGGAATTCAATTATTTTTATAAAATTTCTCGAAAAAATTAATTTTCAACAATTTTAAGAAATTTCTTTACAAAAAATCAATTATTTTCATGAGTTATAAAATTTTTCACCGTAATTCAATTATTTTTATAAGTAATAAAATTCTGCGTTGAAATTCAAATATTTTTAAAAGTTTCAATTAAATTTTTCACAGAAATTTAATTATTTTGAAAAATAACGAATTTTTTTAGCAAAAATTCAATTATTTTTAGAAATTTTAAGAAATTTCTTTACAAAAAATCAATTATTTTCATGAGTAATAAAATTTTTTACTGTAATTCAATTATTTACATAAGCAATAAAATTCTGCGTTGAAATTTAAATATTTTTTAAAGTTTTAATTAAATTCTTCACAGAAATTTAATAATTTTGATGAGAAATAAAATTCTTTACAAGAATTCTATTATTTTGATAAATAATCAAATTGTTGGCTAAATTTCAGAAATTGAATTATTTAAAATTTTTTTAATGAAATTAAAATAATTGAATTTTTTAAAATATAATTAAAACATTTAAAAATAATTTAATTCCTGAAATTTTGTTTTTTAAAAGTTTTATAAAATTCTTTTCAAAAACTCAATTATTTTTATAAAATCGACTAAAATTTTTCCAAAGAATTCAATTTTTTGATGAATAATTATATTCTTTACAGGAAGGTAATTATTGAGTTATTAAAAAAATTTGCAAACTAATTTTTTCCAAACATTAGAGAATTAGAAAATTAAGATTAGTAAAATCGGGAGTGACGAATCATAAATTATAATTATTTTTGCTTTAAAATAAAATTTTCCCCCACGAGTGTAGTTACAAAACACACTGTTATGTATTGTACAAGACTTTTAGAAGCAATTAGAGACACAAAATACATGCAGTAAATTTTAATGTTTATATGTTATATATGTGCCAAAATTGGACAAGTTTAGATTTCAGTCTATAACTCAGGTGACAACGTACAACATATCCCAGTATATAAACTTTATACTGCCGTTACTAAAACGGAAATTTCCGCCATCCAGCACTTTAAAAATTCATCCCAAAAGTTATTTAAGCAAACTACATTGTAATTTAATGAGAAAAATTTTTATGTCATACAAAATGAGTAGACACGGAGTAATTCTCTCAACAACAAAAAAAGCCCCCGTAGATATTTTATGAATATCATACTATCCTACATATTTTACTTTTCCTATAAAAATAATTCAAGGGAAAAAGAACCGTACATTGTGTGAGAGAGCAAAAAAAAATTTAAATAAACGAAAATAAATGGTTTGACCATTCCAAGCAATTGGATACTAAAATTAGGTATATTCAGAGGCACGTTTCGTTTATGTAACACAGTTGAAACGAATCCCTTGGAAAAAAAACTCTTTTAAACTCGTAACTTAACTCTAATGCCTTTTCCACCGACTTTTCTCCAAAGTAAATACTATTACAAAACCATAGACGTAAAAATCGTACTTTTACAAAAGTTCCCATTAAAACCGGTATTTTTAAAGTGGTATAATTTTATCTGAAAATATATTTTTTTTAGAAATAACAGGGATGCATTAGATATATTTTTATAACGATCGTAAAAATATAACGCGAATAATAAATTTATTTTCATTTTAAGGAAATTACTTTATTTATGACAGGTATGATGAATAAAATGTTTTATTATTCCGAACATATATGAGAGCATATTAATATTTATTAGTATACTCATTAAAATTTAAACTTGTTGAATTTACCATATATATTTATAGTAAACAAACATGAACTTTTAGCAGTAATGTGAATTTCTGAAATGATATTTTTAGAATAATAATTTATTATTTTTCACTCTTAATGAAGTGACGGCGTAAATATTTTTCATATATTATATATTAATTTTCGATTAATTTTGAGCTTATATTGCCTACAAAATTATTGCCCCATAAATGTCAACTTAAAAGTCTATTTACTTCATTTTATGAGGAAACCTTGATATTAAAAAAATGCATAATATGTTTCATTTTGAAAGTTATAGTGACTTCATTTCTTGTTTGAGTAAAAAAAAAATTCCAACTGTAACTTTGGTGGATTTTTGACATTTTTTATACCTTTAAACGATTTTCTTTTATTCATTTCTACAGTAAAATTACAATTTTCAACCGTAAAAAAAACACGCATGCTTTTTATTACATTCATAATCATATATATTGAGCGTCCTTTTTTTTCATTAAATTTTTTTTTAAATCATAATTCATATTTTCAAATTTATGCTTAGAAAAATAAAATTTATTTTTTATACTTAGAGTTTTTGGTATAGTTTGTAGCAATATGTGTTTCAGACGACGAGTCTGGTGAAAAAACGGTCAGCGTCCTGTTAACTGATGAGGAATCGGAACTGACTTTCATCGACCATCCTTGTTCCGAGATGACGGTGAGTTTTTGCCAATATTTTCAGTAATTGCGCAGATTTAAAAATAGTTACCATTACGGGGTTGCTATAGGTCAGGAAAAATTTCAGGCGATTTTATTTCGACAAAATGTAGTAAAAAAATATCAAAATTTTAGAATTATAACAAAATTTCTGGATTTTGGTGTTTAAAAATATTTTTTAAGCTTTATAACTTGAATTCTTCTTCAAGTTTTTTAAATCTTTAAAAACTTGTAAATCTCACACAAAATAAAAAAATAAAAAAATTAACTTTTTTAAAGAAATATAAATTTAATATTTATAAGATAATCGAATTTTACTAAAAATTACATAAAAAAACAATTTTTGAAACTATTTTAATTTTATGATTCAAAAATAATTGAATTCTGCAAAAAAATTCCCTAAAACGTCAAATTTTAAAGATTTTAAATTTAATAATGAAAAAATAATTTAATTTCGCAAATAATTTTCTAAAAAAACATATTTTTCAAAAATTTTATTTAATAATTAAACCTTACTAGAAAATAGAAACTAATTCCTTTAAGAATTTTTAATTTATAATTAAATTTGACAAACAACTTTACAAAAAATCCCATTTTACAATGAATTTTAATATAATAATGTAAAATAATTGAATTTCAACAAAAATTTTCGAAAAAATAAATTTTTAAGAGGATTTTAATTTATAAATGGAAAAATTCGATTTCTCTGAAAATATTATCTAAAACATCGATTTTTAAAAGATTTTAAATTCAATAATTTAAAAAATAATTTAATTTTACATACAATTATCATTGGAAAAACAATTTTCAAAAAATTTTAATTTATTAATTGAAAAATTCTGTTTTTCCAAAAATATTTTCTTAATACGAATTCTGGAAAAACTTTAATTTATTAATTGATAAGTAATCAAATTTTACAAATAGTTTTCCTTAAAAATCGATTTTTTAAAGAATTTTAATTTAACAATGGAAAAAATTGAATTTAAAAAAAAAATTTTTAAAGAATTTTTAATTATTAATTGAAAAATTGTTTTTTTTCGAAAATATTTTCTAATCATTTTAATTAATATTAATTTTTTATTATTGAAAAATCAATTTTCAAAGAATTTTGAATTATTAATTACAAAATTGATTTTTTCCGAAAATATTTACTAAAAAATCGATTTTATAAAAGATTTTTATTTATTAATTGAAAAATAATTTATGTTTGCAAACAATTTTTCTGAGAAAATTCATTCTCAACGAATTTTAATTTCTTAATTGAAAAATAATTGCTGTACAGAGAATTTCTTAAAAAATCAATTCTTTGATAAATTTTATTTAATAATTAAAATATAATTGAATTTTTAAAAAAAAATTGCAAAAAAAATAGTGGAATTTTTTTTTAATTGTATTAATAATCATTGTATTTTTTAATAGAATTTTCTTTTAATTTTTGACAATAATGGAAGAAAGTAAATTTGATTTTTTAAATAAAAAAGGCCTTCAATTTTTAATTCTAATTTTTGCTTCTAAAAATTATCGTTTTTTATAATTGAACCTCGATTATTTTTTTTATAGAAATCAGGAAAAATGTCAGGAAATCATAAAAGGACAAATTTCATTTTTTTTCCTGCAACCTTGTATTGGTAACTACATTTTAATCTATTTATTTAAAAATTCGTCCTTTTATTTCCGTTTGAAATGGAAACTTTACTACCGTGTATATGGCAGAAAAAAGGAAGTTGAAAAATCGTATACAGTATACGTTTTCAGCAAACACTCTTTAAATTATAAATAAACGCAAAACACACTCTCCTGCTAAACAACTAGTGAATAGTTAATGAATTGAGGGAAAAAAAGGAAGTTTTGTGTTTCTAGTTCATGATGAGTTTGTGAAAGATTCTGTCATTGAAAATTCAGGGACACATTATTCGTGGACCTTGTTTTTTGAACCTTCTTCTGCATATAGTCAGAAGAAACATGGTCAGATTAGATATAAATTTTTCTTCTTTATCCTCCCCCGATGACGTAATAAAGTTAAATATTGTTTTGATTTATACTCGCCTACACGTGAAATCCGCACTTAGTTTATTGATGGAGATATAACGTCAATTGGTTAATGTCTGATAACAGCATGTTTGACACAGTGACTAATAACCGTCATAAATTCATAAGTATCTAACGCGCTCGATCAATCGAAAATCCTGGACGATTAATGGTGCTGCGTATTGGAGTGACAGGGGAAAAAAGGACAATTTAGCGAAAAGTTTAAATGGGAAAGGATGGAGGACTCTGTGTGAAACGTTTCCAGGATATTGGCGAACGTGTAATCATTTTCTCGATAGTCGTCGCTGTAAAGAGAATGGCGTCATTAAGTTTCGTCTTTTCACAATGTTATATTCAAATATTCAAGTCCTACTTGTATTGTTATGTAGTAAAAAATAACAAAAATACGCAATCAGAAAAATTCTATACAATTTTCAATTTTAATAGAATATTTTAATGGAATTTTAGTAAAATTTTACAAAACTTTTTTGACGCCAAATGAAATGAAAATAAAAAATAGAAAATCGCGTGGGTTACAGTTGGTGATGACGCAAAACTCATTAAAGTAAACTAGACAATTTTTTGTTGTCTTAATTTTTTACTTTTCCATTTTTTGAAATGAAAATTAAAACATTCCAATTTTTTAAGAGTAATAAATTTTATTGAAATTGAAGAATTTTTAAAGGAAAATTAAAAAATTTTGAAATGGAAATTTTAAGTGGAATTTAAATTTAAAAAACAAAAGGAAATAAAAGATTCAAATTTTACAAGAGTAAAACTCATAATACACGTAATTTTTAATATTAACTTGACCTACTTTAATTTTTATTTATTCAAACTCTGACATTAATTACCCCTTGGAATATATAAATATTAATTATTATATTTATTTGCTGTGTAAGGGGAAAATTTATAAACTTTAATTAACAATTTTTGGAAAACTTTGTTTTCAAACTCTATAAAGTTGGCGAAGTAATAGAAGCGGAGTTTTGCTCGTGAACAAATTTTTGAAACGAATGAAAAAGAAAATTAAAAAGTAGAGGAAATGTCTACCCGTCTATATATAGAGAGAGAAAAAAAAAGAGAGAGAGAGAGAGAGGAGATGATTCAAATATTCAGGTGGTTTAATAAAGTTGACAGAAATGTTTTCATCCGTGATATTTTCCGAAAAAGGGGTAATGAAAGATCTTTGTTTCCAATTACATTATAATTCGTAGGAAATAAATTTCTATTTCTTTGTTTCTTTAATTTCCTTATTTTTTGTGAATTTTCTACATGCAATGAATAAAAAAAATTAAGTTTTACAAATTAAAAAAAAAACCTTATTTTTTATACAATTAGGATTTTTTACTACTTGTAAAATTCAATTATTTTTCAATTATTATATTAAAATTGTTTTAAAAAATCAATTTTTAGAAATTTTTTTGCAAATATTTTCATATATTTTTCTATTATTACATTAAAATGCTTTAAAAATTCGATTTTTTCTAAAGTTGTTTGTAAAATTAGTTATTTTTCATTAATGAAATATAATTGAAAAATTATACTTTGAAAAATCTATTTTTTTCACGAAATTTTATGCAAACATTCAATTATTTTTTAATTATAAAATTAAAATTCTTTAAAAAATCGATTTTTAGGAAGATTTAGTTACAAAAATGAATTTTTCAATTTTTAAATAAAAATTCATTGAATAACCGATCTTTTCTAACATTTTTTTTGGAAAAACCAATTATTCTTTAAATTATGAAATTGAAATTATTTGATAAATTAATTTTTTTTTGCAAAATTCGATTATTGTTCAATTATTAAATTAAAATTCTTTGAAAAATCAATTTTTTACAAAATATTTCTGAAAAAACTCAATTTTTCAATTAATAAATTTTTTTTCTCTCAAAAGATTATTTTTTGGAAAATTTTTTCTTAAAATTCAATTATTTTTCAAGAAAAATTCTTTGAAAAGTTAATTTTATTAACATTTTTTTTCTATAATTCAATTATTTTTCCTTTATACAATTAAAATTCAATGAGAAACTGAATTTTCTAGGAAAATTCTTTCTAAAATTCCTTATAAAATTGAATTCAAAATTTTTAAACATGAAATTAATTTCCGATTGACTTTTTAGGATAAAAATCTATGTTTTAACAAATTTTTAATGAATTTCTACAACAAATTTAACAATTTTTAAATTTGAACTCAATTTCACAAAATTTATTAATGTATTATTATTATTAATTAATTAATTTAAATTAATTTAAAATTCAAATAAAAATATTTGAACCAAAATTTGATAGAAATCCTAAATTTTTTAGAAATTTGAATAAAATTATTCTAAACCCAAACAATTTTAGAAGGAAATAAGTAATTATTACTGTAATTTTTTTTTTAATCATTTGAGATTTTCTAAAAATTTTGGATTCAAACGCTTCTTCTGAAATTTTAATTAATTCCTAAAATTGCAACTGTCTATCTAAGATGTTTTAATTTTAAGAGATGATGGCAGATTTTTGTTTCCTACATTTATAATTGTTGTAAAATAAATGTCTGTTGCTTTTTTCCTTTCTTTTTTGCTCACTTTAGAATCTTTAGATGCAATGAATGAAATAAATCTAGTTTTACAACTTTATTTAAAAATAACTTATAAGCAGTTTATTATTAAAATTTCTTGAAAAAGAAAAAAAATAATACAGCTATATAAGGTTCTTCCGAACTATTCCAGTTTCAAAACAATTGTAATAACTGTGTAAAGTCGTATTAATAGTTTTAACTACTTTTTCAAGTTCGCTTAGAAAATATATGCAAACTTGTAAAATTGTATAGAGACTTTCTTGGGTGAGAATATTTTTTTTTCTTTTGAATTTCGGTAAAAAATGGTCTAAATTTGAGTATTATAAATTATAATTGATGGGATAGGTTACATAATGACTGGCAAAAGCAGGGAAAATTGAACTAGGCGGGGAATAAAAAATAAAAATTTGATATAACTTGGTTTAATTATCGTTTCGTCAATATTGTGCCATTAATTGTCAATTCGTCAAAACTGTCGAGAAAGTTTCTAACGTAAAAGTTTAATCGATAATCCATTTTCAACAACTTCCGCTTTAAGCGCGTCGCGTCGGCTGTTTCAACTAGAATAAGTGACCCCAAGTTACATGACCGTTCCAGTTGACGTTGCCGCATTTACTCTGGCATGGCGACTCGATCCAAACTAGATTTCCGGCAGAATCCATTTCACTAGAAGTGCGAAGGTCATTTCTGCAATCTGCTTCAAGTTGAAACGCTTCAAGACATCGTAGAGAGATCGTAGAGAGAAATAGAGAAAGAGAGAGGGTGAGTATTTCCCTAGAGAAACAAAATTCTTCCACTCAGCGAACAACGTGTGTCTACTAAAAGTTGCAAATTTTTTGCATTTTTTATCCCATTTTAAAATAAGAATGCGACTCTTTTCTCCCTCTCTCTCTCTCTCTATCTTTCTATCTCGAAAACTAAATTAAAATTAGGTCCTCTCTGGAATAATCGTACAATTATACTTTTTTTCTCACGCTTAAATAATTTATAGTATTAAAGCTCAACAACCGAATGAAAGATAATTTTATCCATTTTTCATTGTTATGAAATCCATAAATCTTGGTTTATTCTCTATATCCGCTGTTATCTCTCGGTTTTAAAAGTTTTAAAAGATAAATATTGCTTCTCGCAAGATTTTCAGCAAATAACTTTTAGCATTAAGTAGGTTACAGCCTACATCGAAATTATACTTTTTCAAGTTGTGATAATAACTTTTTTTCTGAGCAGCGTTGCCAAAGATCAGAGAAATCAGGAAAAAAAAATTCAGGAAAAGTAGAAACGGTCAGGGAAAAATTAGAGATCTTGAAAAAAATATAGAACAATAACTAAAAAAATGAATTTTATATTCATTTTTGCGAAAAAATGAATTTTATATTCATTTTTGCGAAAAAATGAATTTTATATTCATTTTTGCGAAAAAATGAATTTTTCCAAACCTAATGCAAAAAATTGCAATTATTTTCAAATGTAATAAAATTTTTCAAAACCTAATGCAAAAAATCGCAAAAATGTAATAAAATTTTTTAAAACCTAATGCAAAAAATCGCAATTATTTTCAAATGTAATAAAATTTTTCATAAAAAATTTAGAATTATTGTAGAAAATTTTTAGTAGAAAAAAGAAGGTCTTCTATCATTCAGAAAAATTCGATTGTTTCTTAACATTCAATCATTTGGATAAGTCTTCAGTTTAGTATAATTTACAAACAAGGAAAAAATAATAAAAAAAAAAGAAAGAAAATAATTTGAAATGAAAGAATATAATTATTTTCAAAATATGTTTAAAAAATTGTATAAGAATTCAATTATTTTGATGAAATTCCAAGAAAGAATTTAATTTTCAACGATTTGAAGAACATTTTTTTTCACAAAAATTCAATTATTTTCATGAGCAATAGAATTCATCACCGAAATTGAATTATTTTCATAAGTAATAAAATAAATAAAATTCTACATAGAAATTCAAATATTTTAAAATATTTTAATCAAATTGTTCAGAGAAATTCAAATATTTTGAAAAATAACGAAATTCTTTATAGCAAAAATTCAATTATTTAGAGAAAAACTTAAATTCTTAGTAAAAATTCAATTATTTTTAGAAATTAAAATAAAATTCTTCACAGGAATTCAATTATTTTTAATACAATTTCAATAGAAATCCTCGATAAATGTAATTATTAAAAAAAATTTTATTTAAATTATTCAAGCAAATGTCAAATTATTTGAATATTAGTTTTTGTAAAATTCTTTATGAAAATTCAGTTTTATGAAACATTTGATAATGTTTGATGAGAAACATATGATTATTCGATGAATTATTTATTTTTACATTTAAATCATTAAATTCTAGTAAAATGTTCTAATAAAAATTATTTAAAAATTGATTGCAGTAAAAATTTAACAAAATTGAATTTTAAAGCATAATAGCATGAATTTTTTTAGAAATAATTGCATTTTGAAAATGTTTAATTACAAATATATAAAAAGTTTTCTTAAATGTTGCAAAAATTTGTTGTATTTTTATTCTGTAAAATATTAATTTCTTCATGTTTAAAAATAATGTTCTTAATTGAATTTCAAAGTGATTTCAATTCTGTTTAAAAAGTTTTTGAAAAATGCCACTTGAAAATTTTAATTGTCTTTAAAAATGATAAAATTATCCTCCAAAATTCAATTATTTTCCAAAAATTGTTAATAGAATTCTTGCAAAATTTCGATATTATTTAAAAAATGTTTCCTCAATTTAATTTGACAAATTAATAATTTGCAATATTTCAATTT
This sequence comes from Leptopilina myrica (nomen nudum), assembly GCA_032872475.1. Lineage (NCBI taxonomy): Eukaryota > Metazoa > Arthropoda > Insecta > Hymenoptera > Figitidae > Leptopilina > Leptopilina myrica (nomen nudum). Next base: position 1,649,048 of record CM065459.1, on the reverse strand, counting down.
TAATCAAGTTTTTCAAAGAAATTTAATAATTTAAAGAAAAATTACCAATAAAACTCTAAGCAAACATTTAATTATTTTCATCACCTGGAATTCAACTATTTACAAAACATTTTATAAATTTCTTGACAATAATTCATATATTTTCCTAAATAATAATAGAAATTTCACAACATTTAAATTATTTACAAAATACAGTAGAACCTCGGTTATCCGAGCCTCGATTATCCGAGATTCCGGATTATCCGAGGCACTAAACATGCTCAGATAATGCGGAATAACTCGGATAAAACGGATCGAGCGACTAAATTTGGAAAGTAAATTTTACAAAACCACTGTTTGTGATCATTCCATTTAAAATTTCGTCCATTTTTGTCATCTAATATTATTCTAACACTTTAAACACTTGAAAAATAATTTAAAATTTTGAAATTTTCATTGGTTCCGTGTTATCCGAGTTTTCGATTATCCGAGGTACCTCTTCCCCACATTACCTCGGATAATCGAGGTTCTACTGTAATAATTATAATAATTATTTTCATCACCGGAATTCAACTATTTACAAAACATTTTATAAATTTCTCGACAATAATTTATATATATTTTCATAAATTTCATAAATAATAGAAATTTCACAACATTTAAATTATTTACAAAACTTTTCATTAGGAGAATTATTTTTGTTCTAAAGTGCAATAATAATAATAGTAATAAATTTAATTAGCACGTTTTACATATTGTGGTCGAAATGTTAAACATTCCATTTCTAATTCCGTAAAATTTGAATTTCACTCAGAATTCAAAATCGTGTAACCTAATCTAATATTAATTAACATCAACAAGTGTAGCGAGTATTTACTCTAGTATTTATTCCATTATAATTTATTCATTGCATTTCAGAGGAATCAAAAAAAAAAACAAAACAAAAATTGCTGTACACTTTATTTCGTATATATAATATATACATGTATACATATCATAAAAGACAAAAATACTAACAAGAGCAACAGTTTTTTTCAGTGACATGTATCTATTTTTATGAATCAATTTCCCAGCGATTGTATTGTTAATTGCGTTAATCAATATTGAGGCGATTGATGAGCAGCTTATTGTATGATTAAGTATCTTATCTATTATTGGGAAGTCGTGTCTGACCCATTTTGGCTTTAGTTCGTCCTGTTCACGCTAGATAGGAATTTAATCAATGTTTGCTTTCATATATACGAAAGAGAAATTATAAATTTTAATTAGACATGACTTATTACTTCACTTCGTGCATCATCCATGCAATTTTATTCCAAAGAGAAGAAGAGGAAAAAGTTTCCCAAATATATTCTCTTCTTCTCAATTACTTTTGATAAAAAAAAATCCGGTATTTATTTTTTTTCCCCAGAGTCTAATTCGTAATTATTATCATTGGCTTTCAATTTTTTTTTTCTTAATTGAATTATATTTTCCAGAAAGTATAGTGGAAACTTGAAGAAATTATAAAATGAAGAAAAAAAAGAATCTCGAGATTAAAATATTCTCAAAACTCTTTATAAAAAATATTAGAACACGTTCAAGGTAAAATTCTGTTTCATAGGAAATATTCCAGTCATATCACATAGAAGAAATCGTAAAAGGATATTGATTTTATACTTGCGTTTGATCAACCTTTCGTTAAATTCACCATATACTTTTTTATTGTAAACCTCGAGTTCACAAAGAGGCTCTATAGCAATTTATCAATCAATACTTGTGTATCGAAAATCGTTAAAAAAAAATAATTCAGTTTGTAAACAGTAAAATTCTCGTTTCAGTTTTTTACGTGTCTCGAAAGTAAATTCTAAATTAACTGATAAAATATTGGTATTAATATAATAACAATTCATTTGATATGTCTAACAAAGCCCTAAGATATAGCTTAACTAGTTTGCTATATCCCTTAATTATTCCCTAACGTGAGAATGCCAACATCTGGATATTGCATCTTAGATATTGGACTACAACAGAGAGATAGGAATTTTCAAATAAAAAATATTCACGAAATCAATTGTAAAAAAAAAATCTGTCAATTTGATTGAGATGAATAACAGAAGAAATTGTAACAAATAAATAATATAAGGAACTCATGAGGAGGGAAAAATATAAACGTGTGTATGTTGTAAAAAAAAGAGTCTTCTCACGCCTTCTAGATTATTTCTCAACAGCAAACTCTAATCGCTTCTTTCCATGCTAGAAATACTTCTTCTAAAAGTGGAAGCTTGTTGAAAAATAGCTTCCACAGTTTTATGCGTATGGCTTTGATAAAGTTATTCCCATCATCTTGATTATACTCTCTCAAAAAGAAAAATGTTCCGAGAATTGTGCATTTCTTTCTTAATAACGTGACTATAAATTCTCACACTTCATATATCGAATATTTATCGTGAGATCAATTTTAACAGACTATTTTTTTCCCTAATTTCCCTAAAGTGGTTTGGAAAATTTTTTAAATTCTAAATTTCTGAATGTGCGAATAAAAATTCATTTCCTGAGCGAATTAAATTATTATTTTTACTTATTGAATACATAATTATTGCTGCTTATTATTAAAAAATAAAATAAAATTCTTCCCAATGAATTAAATTATTATTTTTACTTATTTAATACATAATTATTTCTGCTTATTATTAAAAAATAAAATAAAATTCTTCCCAATGAATTAAATTATTAAAAAAAAAATTAAGGAAACTCGACGAAAAAATTCATTAAAAACTCTAATTTCGAGAAAGAGAATTTTTTTGTTTGTAAAAAAAACATTTTGTGAAAAAAATCACAACTTTTATATTTCGCTGTAAAAAAATAAAAAAAAAAGATGGCTTCTTATTCCCGTGAACAAAATTAAACTATCTACATAGGACATTTCGTCACTAGCGAGAATGAAACTTTTCTTATTTGAAAATCCGTTTTCCAAATCCATAAAAGTTTAAATCCCTCAAACCGCACTCGCAAAGTTTTAAGCAAAATTGAAGGAATTTGATTGGTAAAATTCCTACATATAGATTACTTTTTATTTTTTGTTTTTCTTTTTTTTATGTTTTCTAGTGACAGGCACTTTAATAAATATTGATTTACAAATATATCTGGATGTAGGAAAAGGCCAAGAGAAGGTTTTTATATTTTCCTGAAAACCTGAAATTCAAGTGTAAACTGTCAAAAATTTCACGAGACATGAAAAATTTCACGAGACAAGGGTTTATCATTGTATGAACCAGTTTTTGACCCAGATTACCCAGAGTTGAACTTTCACTCCTAATCCTAATCCCAAATGACTCATTCTTTTTTTGTCTTTTCATTTCCTGCTTTCTCATTCGTATCAAATGTGTTTAAAAAATGAAATCATGATTTTTTCCCAGAAACTGGGTTTCCAATTTTATACTTTCAAGATATACTCTTTAGCGTCCCGACGAAACGTATACTCGAATTGACATTCAATCACTTTTTGCTAAACTATTCGGAACAGAAAAAAAAATTTAGTAAAAATTGAGAAAAAAATAGAAATTTAACAAATATTCTCTAAAATACAGGATTTTGGCTTCTTTTTCTAATGAATTTCAGGGCTCGAAGTTGGTCCGTAAATATTGTTCAATTTCTACTATTTTTAGAAAATTTACCAAAAGAATTTAATTATTTAAAAAAAAATTTAATAAAATTCTACAAAATTTTCAAAAAATAATAAAAATTTCACAAGAATTTTTTAAATAAATTTCTTCGCAATTATTCAACTATTTTCATAATTAATAAAATTTTACCGGGATTCATTTATTTTCGTAAATAATAAAATTCTTTTTAGGAATTCAATTATTTTTAATAGAATTTTAATCGAATTCCTCGAAAAAATTCTTAAAATAAAAAATGATTTTATTAAAATTCGTCCAAAGAATTTAAATGTTTAAAAATTTGTTGATAACATTTTAAATAGGAATTGAATTCCAAGAAAAATTCAATTATTCAATAAATTATTTATTTTTGTATTTAAATAATTTAATTCTGGCAGAATTTACTGATAAACGTTGATTTAAAAATAGATTTCAGTTAAAACCTTATTATAATAATTGAATTCTTTCGAAGAACTTCATTAAAATTTCAAAAATAATTAAATTTGGGAAATTTTTTAAAAATTATCTTAAAAATAATTGAATTCTTGTGAATAGATTCCCTGCAATGATTTTTATTATTTTACGAGAATATTTATATTCTTGCGAACAATTTTATTAAAATTTATGAAAGTAATTAAAGATCTGTTAAGAATTTTGTTATTTTTAATTTATGCCAAGAATTTTATTAAAATTTTTAAAAATAGTTTAATTCCTGTTCATTTTTTACAAGAATTTAATTATTTTGGAAAATTCTAATAAAATTCTTCGTAAGAATTCAATTATTTTCATAAATAATTAAATAATTAAAATTCAATGCAGAATTTAAATTATTTTTAATAAAATTTTAATCGAATTTCTCTAAAAATGTAATTATTCTTAAAAATTTGATTAAAATTCGTTAATAGAATTCAAGTATTTGATAATTTGTTGATACCAAATTTTTATGGGAACTGAATTTTAAGAAACGATCAATTCATCAATAAATTATTTAATTGCGTTTTATTTTTATTTAAATAATTGAATTCTAGTAGAATATTCTAATAAAAATTGAATTTTATTTCATAGAAATGAATTTCTGTTAAAATTTTAGATCATCATTGAATATTTAAAAGCAATATAGCGTGAATTTTAAAAAAGAATTGAATTTTGTAATTAATTTTTTAAAAAAAGTTTAATTGAGTTCTTTTATACTATTTTCAGTTTCTATTTTCTAATATTTATTTAATAAAAGGATTTAACTAATAATTGAAATTTCGTTAAATTAAATATTGTAAAGAAATGAATTTGAAAATTATCAAAGAACTTTTTCGAAAATTATTAAAAATAATCGATATAAAGAAGAATTTTAGATAAAAATTGTGAAAAATAATAATTGAATTGATAATGATTTTAATTATTATAAATTATTTTTATTAATAATTAATATTAATTATTTTCACTGCTTCAAGCCCTGGAATTTCTATCGAGAGGATAAAGTCGCGAATGTATTAGAGCAATGTAAACCTAGTTTACATATTACAGTCTAAAAGTTTTGCATTTCCCTTCATCCCTCTGTTTTTTTGCCTATATATATATATATATATATATATTTCTCACATTCTTATACTTTTAATTTCCTGTTTGGAATTGTGCTGTCCCAAATGCATATTCAAAATTTAACGAGATCCTGTCAAGTGTCTTTTACTTCCAGAACCTATTTGCAGAGATTTGCATCGTTGCCAATATGTATAATATATTTCACTAAAGATTTTAATGACAAATGGAAATGGCAAATTTACCCAACTCTTCTCGAAATTCAAACAAGGTTTTTTAAAACAATTGTTGTAAACTTCTTCTTTTAAATGCAAATTTTGCCTATTCCTTTTTCTTATTATATGCGCGGCACAGTCCATGGAATTTTATTAAACATCACAAACATGATGAAATTGAAATGTTAAAAAAAAATGTTCCACTATATGAAAAAATTATACGACATTACGTATATAACGAAGAGAATGTAAATAAAACGCAATAGTAAAAATAGTAAAAAAAATATATGTAATATCTTTTATATTCGGTTGTAAAGACTGGCTATTTATCATTAAACTTGATCTGGTGGAGTAATAAAAACCATTTGACAAAAAAATTTACAAAAAAAATTGAAAAAACGTTTATAAAAAAACAAAACAAAAATTAATAATGCAAAAACAATTAATAATATACAAAAAGAAATAAAAAAAAACAAAAAGGATTTATAAAACAAAAAACATTGGACTGTTTTTTTTAAGACACCAATTAATTTGACAAACAAGACTATGTATATCGAATGGAAATTAAACTTCCTTTAAACGGAAATAATAGAAAAGAAAAGAGCACTCAAGTTTTTTTCCCTCTATTTTCATGATGTAGTTGTTTTTAATCAGAAGAGGTTCTTTCTCTCGATTTGTTTATTTATTCTTCCATCCATAATTCTTGAGTTAGTTTTCTTTTGAATTTAACGTCTATTAATCAAAGACTCTCTTCCGGAAAGTACTTTCTCTCTCTCTTCCCCCAGTTGTTTTCAATTAGAAAAAAACACACTCTCAGTTAAAGTATTCGGTGGGGTCTTTTTTCATTCATTTCCGGGGCATTTTTATTTCACCCTCAAATAATAAAGCAGAATTTAAGTAAAATTTGTCAAAATAATTAAACTTTTGCCAATGAATCCATTTTCAGAATTTCATTTAAAATTGAATTATTGAATTTAAAATTGTATTATTCATTTTTGCAAAGAACATTATTAATTTTTTTTAATAATTGAATTCTTATTGGAAAATTTTATAACTCATGAAAATAGTTTGAATTCTTTCAAATCCAAATTTTCAATTAAACGTAAAATATATTTTTAGTGAATATATATTTGTTATAATTGTTACATACGAAAAATAAGGAAAATAACAAAGGAGTAATTTACAGTTAAGTAATTTATAAAAGTAATTTACAAAAATAAATTACAAAAGTAAATTATACTCATACGGTTAATGTTAGGGGACATTTCACAAACTATACGTCCTAGTTCCATAAGAGGGATCAAATTGTCTGCGATAACCTATACAGAAAAGTCTGGGTTTTGTATTTAGAACGTGATTAGGGGGAGAAGAAATGTGTAACAAAATAAACGTGACATAGTTTGCGAATGACTCATTATTTATTTATATTTATATAGAGTTTTAAACGAGATATTGTTATTACCAGTAATAATTATAATGATAATAATTAAAATAATAATAATAATAATAATAATAAGAATGATGATAATAATAATAATATTGCTACTACCGCACATATTAATTAAACATTCATTATTTAATTAAACTTCCAACTTTTGAAAAAGCATTCATTACATTTGTAATTTGAACCTAAATATTCCGAGGAGATCGATTTTACTTCACGAAACGAGAAACTCCATTAAACTTCTAACACATATGACTTATGTATATTGAACGCTTTCGTAAGCTTATTCACTGGCTTGCAAGATATTAGAAAAAGGAAGGTCGTCTATCATTCAGAAAGATTCGATTGTTTCTTAACATTTAATCATTTGGATAAGTCTTTAGTTTAATATAATTCACGAACAAGGGAAAAATAATAAAATATCCCAAAATATATCTTTTCTGTGAGGCAAAAAGTCCAAATTTTGTCCGTAAATCAGAGAAAATTTACACAACATCGATTATACTATTTTACATTAAAAAATTATTTTTACCTATTTTACACAATTATCGGAAGACTTTAAAAGTCAAAATAGAATAAAGTATAAATACTTTAATTCTCAATTATTATGAAACAGTGTATTTATAGAGACATTATTTGGAGACTTTTCCTATTCATTTGTGGCACCCAACCAACTATGAAACCTTTCATGTAAGGAATGGAATTTACATCAAGAGAGAGAGAGAGAGAGAGTGAGCTAGGATGGGGTTGAAGTGCTTGAAAGTGGAGGGCAGCATTTGCAGGAGAAGAAAATTTCATTTCTACAGTAATGTGGCAAAGAGGGAGAGTTCCTATTTCTCGAGAGTATATATATACACACACCATAAAACCACCAAAGCTTCCTAAAGTGTTTCCGTCTTTTTGCCTTCAAGTTTACTCAAATTGTTCTGCACTTTATTAGTGAACAAATACCGACATGGCTTTCGAAACAAATTTTAAACCTGAAATAGAACACTCTTTAGAAATAGAAATATATCTCTTTTTCATCCAGGCAAAGTAATTCTAAATCAAAGTCTTCTTTAGAGCTACTATTTGCTACTTTTTTGATACGAGGCTACTTTTTGGCTACTATTTTCAGCCTAATGCTACTAAAAGCTACTTTTCTCAACAAATAGTCAAATGTAGATTTTTAGTTTTCACATTTACATTTAAAAACAGTGTTAAAACTAAAATCGTTAATGAATAACGACCGCCAATAAGATAATAGGAAATAATTTTACCGACATTTACTCTATCAATAGTGACTGATTAGAAATTGTGTTTAACCTTTAAATTCCCCGTTTTTCCCGGGCATTGTCCCAATTTTTACCACTTTTATTTTCTCATCAAACTTAAATTTATTTTATTTCGAACATAAATCTACAATTTTGAAAATAATTGAATTAAACAAAGAATTTTTTCAATTTTCCAAAAAAAATCTTGTCTGTTCATAATTATAATGGAAAATTTGATTAATTCAATTTCATTTCAAATTTATTGATACTAATTGAATTTCTGCATAGAATTTTTCTATTTATAAAAGTAATTGAATCCTTCCCAAGAATGTTATTAAATATTTATGAAAATAATTAAATGTTTGCGTAGAATTTTATTCAAATTATTGAAAATAATTCAATTGTAGAAAACAATTTAATTATTTATAAAGATAATTGAAATTTCGGAGAATTTCAAAAAATTAGAATGTGACTCCTTATAAAATTTATTATTTATAAAATATTTCGGAGTAGAAAGAATGAATGGTAAATTTTTTGTTGGTATTTATATAGGGTAATGATGTTGGTAGGAATAAATAAATGGTTTGTCTCGAGTATATATTTCAGTCTGTGTGGAAATAATTTGATGGTTTACTGTACTAAGTGTTCAGTAATGAACTGTCAGGAGAGATAGTTTTTACTTGATCGAAGTTTGGGTAATTGAAGCTTAAAGTGAAATTCGGCATTGATTAATGTCTTGTATGGCTAGTGTCAGTAACACTTGTGTAATTTATGCACTGTACATCATTAACTTCTAAATTGTCTTCATAATTGGTCAATTAACTAGAAACGCATTTAGTTGAAACCAGCGAGTAAGATGTTCTAGTTATAATGGCAGGTCACCTTTTAACCTTTACAACCAGGCAATCGATTATCACAAAGTTTATTAAGACATCAATCTCCTCAATATTTATTGCAATATAATATTATTATTACACATTTACTCGAAATTCATTACAGGACTTAATAAGTAAATAAAGAAATAAATAATAAAAGAAAACTTCCTGTACATTCACATCTATGTAATAAAAACCTACTATTTACCACTTTTTTTACGATTTCACACTTTTTATAGATCTTAGACACTAAAAGCAAATGTTTCTCTGTGTTTGAAAATTTACGAACTACTAAATTCGCTAATATTGTTGGAATAAGAAATTTCTTCTTCGAAAGTTTTGATTATTGGATAATTTTTACTAGCTACTATTTTAATAAATTCTTCAAAAGAATTCAAGTATTTTAAAAATTTTTAAATAAAATTCTGTACAGAATTTATTTACTTTTTTTAATGTACAGAAATTCAATTATTTTTATGAAATTCTGCTTATATATTAAAATATTGTTTTTTATTTCAATTATTATCGAAAGTTTTCATGAATTTAATGAATTTTAAAATTTACTATTTAATATATTTAGAATAAGAAAATTTTAATTATTTTCTTAAATAAATAAATTTTTTTACAGAAATTTAACTATTTTAAAATACAATAAAACTAATTGCAGAATTTGAATTTTTTTTAAACGATTTTTATCGAATTTCTCGAAAAATGTAATTATTCAGAAAAATTGTATTGAAATTCTTTAGAAAAATTCAATTATTGAAAACATATTTTATAAAATTCCTGTTTTAAGGAAAATTCAAAAAATTATTTCTTCTCGTATTGAAATAATTGAATACTCATACAATTTTTTAATAAAAATTGTTTTCGAAATAAATTTTTCTTTAAATTTTGGATAATAATTGAATATTCAAAGAATTATAGCGTCAATTTTTAGAAATAATTGATTTTTAAAAAGGTTTCAAATTAAAATATTTGAATTTTTTATACTTTTAACTGACAATTGTGAAGAATTAATTGTTTTCAAAATAATTAAAATTCTGTAAAGAATTTATTTTCTTTTTTTATTTGAAAAGGTTAAAATTACACTTTTCATCACATTTTCTTTTAAATAGTTGATTTTTTTAGAGATTTTATTAAAATAGTAGATTTTGAGAATATTTTAATTTTAGCAAAAAAATTTCATTTTACGAAAATTTAAATTATCTTAAGTTGTTAAATTTCATAAAAGTTTGACATTTTAATTTTTTGAATGAATGAAAATTAGAGTCTTTAAGGATTGGGGAAAAAGTGAAAATTTTGTCTGAAAATCAGGAAAAAAGAAAATTAAATTTTCCTGGCAACCCTGTTTTTAAAATTAAATATCGAGTACAAAGCCCCAGAAAAAAAAATATCGTCCATCTGACGAAAATAATTTTATTTTCTTCCTCCTGATATGTCATCCTCGAGGGAGACATTTAGGATCTTAGGTACAGCATATATTCTCTAAAATAAAAGAATATAATCCGTCCTCGGACGGCAGTAAAGGCAAATAAATAATGTATACTACATAAATTGTTATTTACTTTTGAAAGATTATTTCTGTTTACTTCGTAAAATATTAATTCTCCTTTTTTACAAGAAGCAAGCCACGTTTGTTTTTACAAAAAAAAATGGGGAATTTCATCAAATTGCATATGCAGCAGCTTTTTTCCATTTGAAAAAGTCGCAAATATTTGCTATTTAAATTTTACCATTTGCTTACACTTGGATTTTAAAGTAAGGAATTATATATATATAAAACTGTGCTGTTGTTACTTTATTTTTTTTTTTTGAAGAGAAAAAATTTAGTTTCCCCTTTTGAAAAAGCAATTTTATTAAAAACTCATTTCTTTTGTCATTCTTTAGCTCTCTATTTGTGACATTGACTAAAAGCACTTTTGGATCGTTTCTTAATTCTCCTCTTTGTGAATAACAAAGCTTTTTGTGTCGTTTGTCTGTCAGCACATTTTGTAACGAGAGACTTCCATTTTAGTAAATTCTGACATATATTTTCTGCGTCAATTATATATGTACACGAAAAGGAATCTGAAATTGTAAAATATACAAATATCGTGCTTTATTGAAAACGTTTCTAGTGAGTTAGGATTATTATTATTATTATTATTATTATTATTATTAAAGTGAAACTCGCCATTGAAAATAATTTATTGCAAATGCAATTTCATCACTCACTCACTCTCTCTATGTTGGTGGAGGGAAATCCTTCAACCTTAACTATTTTCCATTGATGGGATGAAAAGCTTTAAACTTCCTCTAAAAGATGGAAATTCCAAATGAACAGTGTTATTGAAAATGAAATTAAATATAATGCGAGAAAATTTTCAGTTACGATATAAACACACTATTTCTAATTTCCACACTAGTCCTGCTTTCAATATATATATATAGTAATGAGTGGATTTTCAAATAAATTTTCATTTAGAGCTTTTCGAAAATGTTGGAGAATGCAAGAGAAACTTATTAAGAGGGTAAAGCGCAATTTGGAAATTTATGTTAGATCGAAGGTTTACTACTTTCGAGTTAGCCTCGAGAAATGTGCGCCGCGCTCTTCTTTCTCATGAGAGTCAAAATTTATTACAGACATGTGAAGAAAGTTAGGTCGAGTAATTATTAGAAGGAGATATCGAATTTAGACAATCTTTTTACGACAGAGAGAATTTGCTGAAAACTTTTTCATTTACCTAATACCAATTCGTGATGATCTTCCTTTTTTTCTGTCTGTTTCAACGTGAAATTCTTGAAAAGTGGGTAATTTTATATTTTATTTCGTGAAAAGAAATCATTTGTAGTGCAGAAAAAAAATTACTGTTCTCGTGAGCAGTAATTAGTTTACTTTTTGTTTCTTTACCTTGTTTCTAACTTGCAATTATATTTTTCATTTCTCAATTTTTATTTATTTTGTAAAATCAAAGTAATAAGAAAAGAAAAAAATTCTTCTTCGTTCAAAAATTTTAAAAAATTATCACTAACAAATTTAATTATCTTTATAAAAAAAATTTAAAAAATAGAATTTTTCTTCGATATTCAACTATTTAGGAAAATTTTAATAAAATTTTTGAGAAACTTTCAATTCTTTTCCAAAAAATGTTTAAATTTATCAATTTTCAATACATTTACTACTTTAATAAAAATTTCCAAAAGATTGCAATTATTTAATAAAATTCCTTTTTTTAAAACGCAATTATTTACATAAGTAATAAAAATTTCACAACATATCAATTATTAACAAACTTTTTATTTCTTTCTTCACAATAATTCACTTATTTTCATAAATAAAAAAAACTTGTCGCATAATTTTAATTATTATTTTTTAAATTGTGATCGAATTCCTCGAAAAATGCAAATATTTTAAAAAATTTGATCTAAATTCTCCCAAAGATATTAATCATGTTTTTATAAAATTTTTATCAAATTCTTCGATGAATGATATTATTTTCAAAAATTTGATTTGAGTTCGTCGGCAGAATTCAATTATTTAAACTGTTAAAATTCTTTATGAGAATGCAATTTAAAAAAAATATCCAATAAACTATTTATTTTTGTATTTAAATAAATAAATTCTTATAGAATTTTCCAATAAAAAATGATTTAAAAATTAATTTCAGTTAAAATTTATACTCAAAACATAAACTGCTTTGTAAAAATTAATATTAATAATTAATTAAATATTTATATTTTAAAAATTATTTCACTTTAAAATATTTTTACGTTTAATTTTGAAAAAATTTAATTTCTAACAAATTTTAATTCAATTCTTTAAAGATACTTTAATTTAAAAAAAAATCGAAATAATTGAAATTTTAAAAAATGTTATTATAGGTAAATAATACGATTTGTTATTTGAATGTTTATATTTTAAAAGATTTAAATTAAAAATTTGTTAGATGAAATTTTTTAAATTGTTTATTTAAAATTCTAAAAAAATTTTAATTTAGATCTTTTTAAATATATACATTTAAATAACAAATCGTATTATTTATAATAACATTTTTTAATTATTTCGATAATTTTTTTGTTATTTCTTATTTTAATGTTTATATTTAAAAAGATTTAAATTAAAATTTTTTTAGATGAAATTTTTTAAATAGTTTATTTAAAATTCTAAAGAATTTGCTTAATATTAATAATTTTTTTCAACAACTGGCAAAAAAGTCAAAATTTTTTTATAAGAGAAGAAAATAAAATTTTTATTACAACCCTGTTACACAATCGATTACTTGATTATTGTGAACCAAATTTTTATTCCCATAAAATTTTTATTAAAAAGTCAATTCAGAGGTTTTTGCTTAAAACACAAAATTTGTTACCTGTGCCATATTTTTTATTAAAATAAAAATTTATACTTTTATAAACAATTATTTTTACCCCCTAAAAATAGAAAATAACAGAATCATAAAAAATAATGATAAAAGCTCTTTTTTAGCTTTAATACTAAAAAACAAGTCTTTCACACACACACATTTCGATCACTGAATTAATAAATACCTATTTTGATAATAAAAAAATCCTTTATAATGGATTAAAACAACGTGAAAAGTTGCAGAAAAAAAAATTAAAAATGTATTATAAAATTGAATTTTTTATAATTATGAAAGTAGAGATTTTAATAAAATAATATAAGAAAAATAAAATCTCCATACGAGAGAAATTGAATAAAATTTCAATTTAACGTTTGGAAAAAAAGTCTTGTATCAGCAACTATATAATATTATAAAGTGATCGATTTTCGAATACGAGCAGTGCGAAAATTTTTTTCTCTTGTTTATCAAAGAAAAAGCATACATTAAAGAATAATCTAATTTATTATACTGACCCCGATATTTTCCTTCATCGCTAAAATATAGATTCAAAATTTGAATTTAAAATCTTGAGATTATCTATAATTGTCTGTATAATGTATTTGAAAGTCGACTATTTTCTAAAAATGTAGTGAATAAGATTATTCAAATTAGTTATGTAGAAAAATTTGTCCTTTCGAGACAAAACGATTTTTTTTCAATAGAAATACGTTTAAAACATTCTCTGACTTTTTGGCACGATTCCTAATTAATAATTAAGAAGACGAATCTTAAAGTACTTTTGTAAAAAAATATTGGTAAAAAAATATTAGTAAAAAAATCTCTTTATTATAACAAATAAGGTGTTTGCATAATTTTCCGAAGTAATTACAATTTTTTCCTGAAAGTATTCAATTTTTTTTTAATTATTCAAATAATTTTCTGAATCGCAATTCAGAAAAATTGTTTGAATCAAACTGAACTGAAATCAAATATCTCGTGAAAACGACTGTAAAATGGAAATGAAAAAAAAACAAAGTAGCTAGACAAGATTTTCTTTCACTTTGTCTCACTGCAAGAAGAGTTAAATTCAAAGAAAATTTTCTATATCGCTGTTTGCGGTTCGATTCATTCTTTTGGCAAGGATATTCCTTTCAAGCGCAATTTATAGAAAAATTTTATTTATTACGGCGAAAAAATTCTTTAGATCATACAAAAGACCTTTTATATATCATTTCTCTTATATATATGTATATATAATTTTCAGAGTGCAGAAACTTGATTCGAATTTTCAAGATTAAAGGGGAAAAAAAAGATGCAATTTGCTGAAAAGACGGGAGAGGAATAACAAAAAAATTTATTTACAAGCTGGGAGAATTGATTTTTATATGAATGTGTGTCTGACCATTGAGTTCATTTTCCACTGCGAAAGGTTGTTCCCTGTCCGAGTGGAAAACCGTATATTTTGTCAGACACAAGTTCTTTACGATTTTCCAGTAGAAAATACTGTTTCAGTCAGACACGAGAATTCTGTATTTGTTCGCCGCCAGTTCCCTTATAATTTTCACTCTCTATTCTATTCTTATATTATTTTTATTCAAAAAAAAAAAAAAAAAAAACAATACTATGGTTGTGTGTGCACTGAAAAGTAGTTACAATTTGTGGATATTTTCCTTTTTACTTTGATTGAAGTAATTTTATTCCTTCTGAATGTAAGAGCAAATTAGCAGATGTTTTCACTTTTTTCATTCTTTTATTCAGTTTATTTATATTATTTTATTTGTTTTATTTATTTTATATATAATATTTATTTTCTTTATTTTATAACAATATTTATTTTCTTTATTTTGTTAATTTTATCTATTTTCATTATTTTGTTTATTTGGTAATTTTATTTTTTTTAAATATTAGAAACAGAAAAATTTAAGTAATTTAAAAAATATTAAATTAAACTTTCTTAAAAAAATTAATTTTACAGAATTTTTAGTTAAAAGTTTGAAAAATTCAAATTTTCAAAGATTTTAATTTCATACGTTTTTAAAATTTTAATTATTTCCACAAAATAACGAATTTTAATAAAAATTAAAAGAATAATTGAAGAATTAGATTATAATTTTGTTAAAAATAATTGAAATTCTCCAAACAAATTTTATTTTTTTTAATGAAAATAATTGAATCATTGCTAAGATAAAAAAAAAATTAAATTTTTTTAAAATTTTTATTACTTTTGAAAGAATATTTAAAGGTTTGCGTAGAATTTCATTCAAATTTTTTTAAATAAAATAATTTTTTTGAAAAATTTCACTAAAATAGTTGATATTGAATATTTTTGAAAAATTATAGAATTCCTGACAAGAGTTTTATTATTTGTTAAAATAATTGAATAAATAATTGAATTCTCCCGAAGTTATTCGTAAAAACATTTTTAAATAACTATATTCTTTTTGTAAATTTTAATTAAATAGTAAATATTGAAAATTATTGAATATATTTTAATTTTAATAAATTTTCCGATAATAATTGAATTTCAGACGAAAATTTTATTTATTTCAAAGAAAATTAAAGTTTCCAGGAGAATTTTGAAGGATGCAGTGTCATTTGACAATAGAAAACACTTGAAATAAATTTGAATCGCGATAGAAATTCAAAAAAATGAAAATTTCGAAACTATATTCACGCATTCATTTAAAAACATTTTGTTCATAGATTTTCCATTTTCTCACCTACAGTAGTAGATGAAAAAGAAATCACTCTTTTTTCTTTTTCGAAAATTAAACAAAATTTTCGATACAAAGAAAATTTTACTCTATTTTTACTGAAAAAAGAAAAAAATATTATTATATATATAGACGAAGTTCATGCCATGCTGAGTTCGTTAAAAAAAATATTGTAAGAGTGCATCCGCCGACGGAATCTCAAAGGGAGATTAATGCCGAGAGAGCTTTTGTAACTGGGGCAGGTGTTCACCTCTGAATTTTAAAGCCCACTATTGATAACTTCATTGATGTTGTTTATTATATGAATATTTTTTTTTTTAACACATATCCCTTTTCTCACAATTCCAGTTTACGCAAAACTATAATAGTTTTTCGCAAAAAAAAAATATTATCAACCTCCTTGTTTTTAATTTTGTTAATTTTTATGTTCTCTGATTTCTCAAAATTATTAGAATATTACAAAAAAAAAGAAGGGAATAAATTTTAAAAAGTAGGTTAAAAACAGTGTTACGAAATTTAAAGATACATTTTTTAAAATTGTGTAAAAGAAAACTCTTTGACCTAGTAAACTCAAGTGAATCTTATTCTTGAAAAGCCACTAGTTTTTCTTTTTTATTTTAAAAAGACTTTTTTTCGAATTTTACTTCCAACTATATACAAGAAGCAGAAACATTAAAAAAAAATCGTGTGAATTGAAAAGATTTTTCTTTAAAGAACTGCTTTACTTTTACGAAAATAAATTTGAAAAATTATTTATTTAAAATTAAAAAAATAATACTTAATAATTAAAATTAAAAAAATGATTAATTAAAATTAAAGAAATGATTAATTAAAATTAAAGAAATGATTAATTGAAATTAAAGAAATTATGTTGAAACATCTTTTTCTATTTAAATTCGCTATTGCTGCTTTGCGAATTTTTCTAGCGTTGAAATACGATGGAGAATTCAATAGGAATTTTTTGCGAATAAACTTTTCTGATTTATCTTTTTAATCAGGCATCGTGGAAAATTAATTTACTTCAGTCAATTAATTACACTTGCATCTTGAACAATTATTCAGGCTTAAATCGAGCTATAAATCTAACATAATCGTGACCATAAATTCAAGATATAATGTAAATATAATAGAGCGAAGTTCTATTTTTCTTTTTTTTTTTGTAAAAAGAAAAAGTAAAAGAAAATAATGAAAACAAGGAAAAATGCTTGATTTAATGGCGTGAATAGCTAATTGAGCTTTTTTAGTTTTCTTTTCTCAAAGGTAAATTGGAATTTCTATTGGAAATGTATTAATTAAAGGCGGGTGTTTAATCAAATACGTTAATGTTTCGAGAATAATGTAAGGTTTGTAATTGCGTACCTTGTAAAGCTTAAAATACACTAATACGATTCTAGAGAGTGTCGTGGTTTATATACATATATGCATCAGCCAACAAGGAACATGATTCAGCTCTCTGATGCCTTTCCATCAGCGAAACGCTTAGAATCCAAGATGATATAACCTTAGTTCCGCAAAGATGATGAAAATTCCCCGAAGAAAATGTCAACTGTCGCGCATATAGTCTAGAATAGCACTCTCTTCTTCTTTTTTTTATGTTTTCTACTTTTTATTCTCTCAACTATATATGTATATAAAAGTTTCCGCTTTTTCTGTAAAATTTTAGGCATTTTTCCGCACTAAGTATATATATAGTCAAATTTTACGATGATTCACAAAAGTAAATTATTTTTATGTTTGGGCTTTCTTGAGGCGGTTGCCTGCTTCAAAAACTTGGGAAAAAGTTTCTTTTTTTTTTTCTCTTCTATTTTTTCTTCTTTTTTTTTTTGCTAAGCAGATAAAATTCTATATTTTCAAAAATAATGCAATTTTTCTCCAGAATTTATGTATTTAGAAAAAATTTTTACTAAAATCCATTAAAATAATTCAATTCTTTTCATAAATAGTAAATTCTTCGCAGAGATTTAATTATAAAACAGTTTTTTTTTAAATTTTCGTCAAAATATCAATTTTTTTTAATGAAATTCTAGGGATTAAATTTTAATTATTTTTACAATTTTTCCTCAGTTCAATTATTCAAATAAAAAAATTAATAAAATTCTACGCAAAAGTTCAATTATTTAGAAAAATAATAAAAATTTTACTTCAATTCAATTATTTACCAATTTTTTATAACTTTCTACACAATAATTCAATTATTTTCGTAAATAATAAAATTTTTCACAGGGATTTAATTTTTATAAAAAAATAATAAAATTCTTTCTCAGGAATTTAATTATTTTCATAAATAGTAAAACTCATCGCAGAAAATCAATTATTTTTTACACAAATTCATTTCTTCGAAAAGTGTAATAATGCTGAAAAATTTTATTAAAATTCGTCGATAGAATTCAGTTATTAAAAAAAAATTTAACAATATTCTTTGTAAGCAAATAAAATTTTATATTTTCAAAAATAACGAAATTTTTCTCCAGAATTTATTTATTTAGAAAAATTTTAACTACAATTCATTTACAATAATTCAATTATTTTCATAAATCATAAATTCTTTGCTGGGTTTTTAATTATTTTTAATTAAATTGTAAATAAATTCTTCAAAAAGTGTATATTTTAAAAATTTATATTAAAATTCTTCAAAATAATTCAATTATTTTCATAAATTTTAAAATCTTTCCAGATTTTGATTAACAAAATTGTAAGTAAATTGTTCAAAAAAGTGTAATTTTTAAAAATTTATATTAAAATTCTTCAAAATAATTCAATTACTTTCATAAATATTAAAATCTTTGCAGATTTTGATTAACAAAATTGTAAGTAAATTGTTCAAAAAAGTGTAATTTTTAAAAATTTATATGAAAATTCTTCGAAATTATTCAATTATTTTCATAAATAATAAATTCTTTGCCGAATTTCAATTATTTTTAATTAAATTGAAAATAAATTCTTCAAAAAGTGTAATTTTTAAAAAAATTTTATGAAAATTCTTCGAAATAATTCAAATATTTCCATAAATAATAAAAATTGTTCGAAATAATTCAAATATTTTCATAAATAATAAAATTTTTACAAGAATTCAATTATTTACAAATTTTTTTATAACCTTTTACGCAATAATTATTCAATTACTTTCTTAAGCAATTATAATTTCCCATAGGGATTCAATTATTTTAAGGATTAAAACAAAATTTTTCTTAATCCAATGATTTTCAATATTCACTATTCTAATTAAATTTTCCAAAAGAATTCAAATATTGAAAAAAAATTGAGAAAATTCTATTCAACTATTTATTTCGATAAATAATGGAAATTTCACAGGAATTGAATTATTTGGAATTTATTTTTTAAATTTCCTCGCAATAATTTAATTATTTCCATGAATATAATCAAACTTTTAAGTAATTAAATTCTCGTTGAATTTTTTATAATGAAAATTAATTGAAATATAAATTTTTATTATAATTTTAGATAATAATTGAATATTGAATTATTATTAGATGAATTTTTAGGAATAATTGAATTTCGAAAAGTGTTAAATAATTTTTTTTAAATAATTTAATTTTGAAGAGCGTTCAAAAAAATATTGTCAAATTTTACGATGCTTTACAAAAGTAGATTATTTTTATATTTGGGCTTTCTTGGGGCGGTTGGGTGTTTCACAAACTTGGGAAAAAGTTTCTTTATCTTTTCTTTTCTATTTTTTGTTTTTATTTGTTTTTTTTATCTTTTTTTTGTTCTTTTTCTCAAAAGGCAAAAAACAGTTCGGATCAGAATTAACGAAATTTTTTAAATCTTTTTTTTGTAAATGTTTCGATTTCTTATTTAATTGCTACGAAGGAAATTTTTTTTTCTCCTCCTTAGAGTCCATCCAGTTTTTGTGTACATTAATTGTTATTTAGCAACATCTTTTCAGAATTTTGTATTTTTCCTTAAAAAGCCTTCTAATTTACACTGATACGTAACTTGTTTTAAAATTCTCCTTTTAAAGCCATACTTATTTTTTTAACGAGTATGTAAATTTATCTTTGAAAAACGAGACTGAAAATAGACTGAAAATAGTAACCTGCATAACCCTGGGGGCTTCAAAAAGCTATAACAATGGATTTTATTATTGCAAAGTTTACATTTTTTTTTTGTTATTATATTTTACGCAGGCAATCAGTTGATTTTCATTTTCCATTTAAGGGATATATATTATTAAAACGTTAGTTAAAGAGAACTATACATTTTTTTTGTATATTTTCCTTTATCACAAAATGAGAAGAAAAAAAAATGCTCGATATATATTTTCGTCAGTAGAGATTTCCTTTTTATAAAATTAATACTTTCATGTATTTTTAACTGAGAGAGAAGTTGTCTCTTAAATTCAGGTAAAAATTTTTAATTAAAAAATGTAATATTGTTTAATTTTTTATGTAATTTTTTTATAAATACGTATAAATATGTATAAAAATGGAATATAAAATCTGAGTCTAAAAATGTAATAATTGAGTAATTCTATAATTCAGAATATGTCTGTAGAAAATTAATTGATCATTTTTTATTAGTCTCCAATATGGATATTATAAGCAAATTGCGGTCAAAGGTCGAATATAGGTATAAATTTAAAAGTTCTGGCTATATATGAAGATTTATGAGAAAATGCTGTTACTAGTTTTTTTTGCTCATGAAAATCCTTTTTTTCACCATAAAAGCATGCCGCTGTTTCACCATTTCCGACGGAAATCCGTTAATTCAAAACCTGAAGGGCCAGATTCGTTTATACATGTGTGCTATTATAAAATAGTACTACTGGATTTTAGCTCATACTTATTTCAGATGAATAAATGTTTTAATTACCCTCATGAAGAAATTTTATTTACATTAACCGCACTAGTAGTAAAACAGGAAATTGAAACTAGAAATATTTTCTTGCAATGCTTGAGCATAAAATTTCTCTTGTACTTTGGGTTTTTATTTCATAAAGATAGGAGTAAAAACAGACAACTTTTTTGTTTTCTTTTTAATACCTTTACCAACATTATGCAATATGTATAGTATTTTACAGTGGGGAATATACATTTTTTAGTTAGGCGAGCACGATTCAATTTATATTCGCTTGCAACAAAGAATTTTGTAACTTTTTTAATCAATTCCACGTTGTATTTTAATTCCTGCCAATCACCCTAAAGTTTTTAAATTTCACATGTGAGCAGGATTTTATTTTTTATTTTAAAGGATCATTCCATTTTACTTTATCCAAAGAAATCGATTTTCTGCTGAAAAGTAAAAATGATACAATATTTTAATAATAAGTATTTAAATATTTACGTTTATCTTGGAAAATATTAAAATTCTTCACCAAAATTAAAAAGAGATTATATTATTATTTATTTTAAAATTCAATTATTTCCAAAAAGTTCCAAATAAATTTTTTTGTCAAAATTTCAAGTACTTTTCAAAACTTACGTACATTTATTCTTAAAAATTGTTTTTTGAATCAACCAAAAAGAATACAATTATTTTTAAATATTTTGATCATTTTCATTTGAAAAATTAGATAAATTAAATAAAATATTTTGCAATCTTTATTTTAAAAATTAGAGAAATTATTTTTTAAAATCGATACTATTTAAATCGTACTTTCAATTAATCTAAATCATAAATTATTTTCCCCTCACTTGAAAGTATATCATTTACAAAAAAAGTGGTAAATTTTTAAAAAACAAGAAGAAAAATTGCAATATTCTTCAAGTAAGATAAAAGCGATTAGTAATTTAATCTCGAGAGTGTCAGAAATAAGTTAGAAGGAATTCTCACCAGAGATTTAAAATCAAGAAAAATTACAAGTAGAAAAAATTTATGTTCAGAAGATAAAGTATTGTTTTGTGTTTGTGTGTGTGTGTGTTCTTCCACCGTTTACGTCAACATAACTTTTCGTCAAGAATTCTGCATTTTCCACATGCGGATATTTCTGTAATTTGTGAAAATTGCATTTTGTAAAAATTTCGACAACAATGCAATTTTGTAAATAAAAAAATATTAAATATTGAATGTTAAATATTTATTAAATATTAAATATTATTTATTAAATATTAAATATTATTTATTAAATATTAAATATTATTTAGTTAATATTAAATATTATTTAATATTATTTATTAAATATTAAATATTTGTGAAATATTAGAAAAAAATAGATTAAATTAATAATTTTTTCGATGGAGAAGAAGCATTTGATTTGAAGTTTTTCGAGTAAGAAACTTATTACTTTGAGCTGATATAAAAATATGTCAATACAATTGGAACAGTTATAGAGTGGGAGTACAGGTGAAACTGCCTTTGTCTATTACAGTTGAATAGACCGCATGGTTCGATGCACAGATGCGTGGTTAACAGGCTCACAACGCTTCACTGCCCTCAGAAGACCTCTTTACACATTATCTCCTGACCATCGTACTCAAGATACTTGGTTATTGGTCTAAAGTACGGCAAACACAAATAACTTTCAAAAATTCACCCCCAATTTCAAGGAGAATTTCAATTTTCTTCCTCGAGAACTTGCCAACGTTATCAATTTATTCATTATTTTCACCAACTTTTTCCAAACTATCTCCATCATTTCAATTCAATTAATATTTTATAGAATTTCTAATAAAAATTCTGCTTTAAATAAATTATAAATTATTTTTAATCAACTCTTTGAACGCTCTTCAAAATTCAATTATTTAAAAAAAAATTTTTAAGGGCATTTGAAACATTATCAATTATTCAAAATTCAATTATTATCTAAAATTTTAATTAAAATTCATATTTCAATTAATTTTCATTATATAGAAAATTCAACGAGAATTTAATTACTTAAATTTATTTTAAAATCCAATTATTTTCAAAAGTAATAAAATTCTTCAAAACAATTCAATATTATTTTCGAAAAAATAAAATTCTTCGAAGCAATTTATTTAATTACAATCTTACTTAAAAAAAATCGCAAAAATAAATTTTTTCACAGAAATTAAAAAAAAAATAAAATTTTATTAATAAATTAATAAATAGATAATAAAAATATTTTTTTTATAATTTAAATGAAAAATTTTAATATTTTCCAGGATAATTAAAATTTTAACAAGAATTTCGTTATTTTTAAAAACAACTGAAATTTTGTTATTTTTAAAAACAATTTAAATTTTGACTAGAATATTTATTATTTAAAAAAAAATTGAAATTTCTGCGAAGAATTTTCTTATATTTTCGAAAATAATTGAATTCATAAAAGAAATATTATTTATAAAAATAATTAATTTCATTCGAAGGATTTATTGAAATTTTTTACAACTTTTTAATAATAATCAAATTCTGTTGAGAAATTTTATTTTAAGAAATTGAATTTTAATGAATAAATTCTAAGTAATAATTTTATGATATAGTTCTTGAAGAATTAATTTATTTAAAAATAAATTATTGTCGGAAATAGAAAATCGGTTATTTGAATCAATTACATAAATTTTTTTCAGTGTGGAAAATCAGGGCAAAGTAAGAGATTTTTAATAAAAGTACTAAAGAATATTAAATTTTTAGAATTCTGAAAGAAAATTTTTATAAACTATTTAACTTTCTCGAATTCTAAGACAAAACATTCTTTTGTATAAAAATATAACAAAAGAATGTTTTGTATTAGAATTCGTGGAAGTTAAACAGTGTATAAGAATTTTCTTTCAGAATTTTAAGAATTTAATTTTCTTCAGTACTTTTATTAAAAATTTGTTACTTTGCCCTGATTTTACACACTTGAAAAAAATTTATGTAATTGATTCAAATAACCGATTATAGTTGACTATTATTAATTAAATATTTTCTTGAATTAAATAATATTTAAATGACAAATTCTACTTTTTCTGGTTTGTAATTATCTCCGACTAAAAGATACACTGAGAAAACATTATACTCGTTTCATGTAAAAAAATAATTTTAAATGATTTTGTTTAATTAAAATTAGTTTGTAAACTTAATTCCAATATATAGAAAATATTTACTGCTTTGATTCAAAAGTAATTTTTGTTTGAATAATTATGTTTAATTCAAACATATTTTCTATTTTGGTTTAAACAAAAAATATGTTTAATAATTTTATGTTTAATTCAAACTTAAAAGTTGATAATAAATAATTAAAAATCAACTATAAATTATGTTTGAATTAAATATATTATTTCTTTAAATGAACAAAAAAATATGTTTCAATTAAACTTAAATATGTTTGCCTGTATGGAAAAGATATTTTAAGTTTGATTTAAACAAAATATGTTTGAATCAAATAAATCATTTTCTCAGTGTAATCTAAATTTGCCAAATAGTTATTATTTCTCATGACTTTTCTTATTTCTCTGAATTAAACTTAAATCGAAATTTTATTAATTCATTTGCTTGTTAAACGATGAGATTTCCAATTGTTTGCCAGAAGAGGAAGTTTCCTTAAACGTCTTTTGTTTGTCGCTTTAGTTCCTGGTTTCTGTAACTCGATGCACCCAACATAGAATATGTTAGGGAACATGGGTTTGTGTTATGGGTTTCTATGTACAACAGGGCTTTGCCTTTCGCTTCGCTCTTATATAGTTGATGTACTGTGACGGCTTTAACCAAACACCAAGTCGACTCTCTCTCTGTTTTGTTGCCCATATCCAAGTTTAGAGCTACATATCTACCACAAACTTAAGATTCTATCAGTTGTTCATTAAGCGCACTGCGCATACAATTATGCCAACTTCACTTTAACTTCTGCCATATACGAAAATAACAATCTGTCAGAAATATTCTCTTAATTCACACAATAAAGTTGCCTGTGTATTAAATACTCCACTATTGATAGAGACTACAACATATATTTTATGAAAAGAATTTCCATTTCGAATTGTTTGAATACTTCCAATTTATAGTTTACGACGCTCCTTCTCCTCTTTAAACACCTTCAAGTTCTCAATTTCATGAGCTTTCAACTTCTCAAAACTTCAAGTGTCAAACTTGCAAATTGGATTCACAAGTATATAAGCTTTATTTCAAAATAATAAAATATACAACTTTTTATTTGATAAAAAAAACAAAATTGAAGAATTTAATCTTCAAAACTGAAAACTTGATTTTCCCTAAAAAAAGGCATTTGTGTGATGATTGAGGGCTTTTGAAATATGTGCGAAGAAAATTTTATAGCTTACATAAAGTGCACTTTCCGCTTATGAATTTATTTCTATCCATATTTAAGCTGTTGAATTTACAATACCCTTAAATCTGCTTTCATACATGTTCTAAATAAAGAATTTATTTTACCATAAAATATTTCATACTGTGAAATTTGATAATTTTTTTTGTTTTTCAATTCTATTATATAGACGAGGCGAGACGGATTTTTCGAGAATGTGGGATCTCTAAAATTATATGAGATAAATATTTATGTTATTCTCGGGGTAAAATTGTGCCTTTGATACTTTAAAAAAATGCATCACGAGCTGTTTTGATCCTTTGGAAAAATAACTGTTAGAATTTTCCCTGAGCGCAAAATGTTCTCGACGTGACAGCAGTTTTTGCAAAACCTTATCCGAGTAACCATTTTCTCCGATTTGCCTATATACCTTCCCACTAATGTATACAATATCTCTCTAAAACTTGATACTTTTTTCAACTTTTATTACTATTAGGTCGTGAATTTTTATTCACTTTGCCAATAAAAATAATTTATATATATCAGATTCTGTCGTTAAAATGGAAACCGAATCTCTTCATTACACTTTTAAATACCACAGTTTTTATATCCAAAATGTTTCTCTCATTATTCCGAAATAAATTTCATTACAGGAAATTGTTATTTTAAATTGTTTATTTAAAAATATATCCCGTTTATTTTACAAAGTCGCCAAAGAAATTCCAAAATTAAGATCGATACTTATAAAATTCCAGTCAAAAATTAAAAAAAAAAAATTCGTGAAATTATTTAAACTAAAAGAAAATTTACTCTTCCTAAACTATTGTTAGCACAATACTAATTAACATTTGGGTCATAAAATAATTTAAATTCATAATTAATGAAAAGTAACCACAGCCGACAATTGGCAGAAGATGAAAAATTATTTTTTGATCGAACATAATTATTTGTTTATAACCAAAAATTTAGTTAAAAAACTATTTACTGTTTTTGCTAAAATGCTTCAAAGAATTTAATTTATTATTAATAAAATTTTATTAAAATATCTGAATTCAAATATTAAAAAAAAAAAATTTCAAATCCTTTGAAAGAATTCAATTTTAATATAATTTAAAAACAATTGAAATTTTGACGAGAATTTTAATAAAAATGTTTGAAATATATAAAATATAATTTTTAAATACAAAAATAATTTTCATCGAATTTTGCACTAATTTCCATATTTTCGTTTAGTCCACCGCATTTAGTAAACTTTCTCTACAGAGTTCATTAGAGAAGAAATTTCAACGATAACAAACTCACTGTTATGATACACTTTAGTGGTGAAGAGAATATATACTGAAAATAAAAAAAAAATACAATTGATTTATAAAAATATTGCTCTTCTTCCTCCCTCATTCAACGTTTCCACGAAAATTGTAAATATTTTATTTATCTTGTTAAACAATTTGTACATTCAAAAAAAAAAATTAGATTATTTTATATACCAAAAGCAATAATAATAATAATAAAAGTTTTTAGAACAAGGGAAAATGTTTTATTTTTCTTTTTTCACAGAATACAGAGGAATTGGAAAAATAAAAGCAATTTAACTCGATCGGTAAAGTTTATTTGTTTTGAAGAACTAATTTGAAGGAATTCATTCATTTTTCTTCTCTCACCATCAAGGACAATATAATTCCTTTAAAACACATTCATCACTCGAAGGAAAAAAGAAAAATAAACGTATTTTCAAAAATCTCAAATATTTTATTAAACTTTTCATAAGAAAATACTTGGCATAACGTAATACTTGACATCTTTTAAAAGGATTTTTCAAGAATCTCGGAAGGGAATCGAAATTATTTTCCAAACACATATTTAAAATTTATTCTTTATAGTTCGGAAACTATACTTGCGGTATTTTAGAAAATTATTCTTTTAAAATGTTTTTAATTTTTTTAATTATAATAGACCCTAAAATAGCTAACAGTATTTATTTTTTTCTTTTGTTTAATTATTAATAAAAATAATTTATAATAATTAAAATCATTATCAATTCAATCATTATTTTTCACAATTTTTATCTAAAATTCTTCTTTATATCGATTATCAATTATTTTTAATAATTTTCGAAAAAGTTCTTTGACAATTTTCAAAATCATTTCTTTACAATATTTAATTTTGCGAAATTTCAATTATTAGTTACATTCTTTTATTAAATAAATATTAGAAAATAGAAACTCAAAATAGTATTTAAAAAACTCAATTAAACTTTTTCAAAAAAATTAATTACAAAATTCAATTATTTTTTAAATTCACGCTATATTGCTTTTAATATTCAATGATTATCGAAAATTTTAACTGAAATTCATTTTTATGAAATAAAATTCAATTTTTATTAGAATATTCTACTAGAATTCAATTATTTAAATAAAAATAAAACGCAATTAAATAATTCATTGAAGAATTGAACATTTCTTAAAATTCAATTCCCATAAAAAATTGTTATCAACAAATTCTCAAATACTTGAATTCTATTAACGAATTTTAATAAAATTTTTAAGAATAATTATATTTTTAGAAAAATTTGATTAAAATTGTATTAAAAATAATTGAAATTCTGCATTGAATTTTATTATTTATGAAAATAATTGAATTCTTGAGAAGAATTTTATTAAAATTTTCAAAAATAGTTAAATTCTTGTAAAAAATTAACAGGAATTCAATTGTTTTTAAAAATTTTAATAAACTTCTTGGCATAAATTAAAAATAACAAAATTCTAAGCAGATCATTAATTACTTTCAGAATCAATTATTTTCAATAGTCCTAATAAAATTGTTCGCAAGAATTCAATTATTTTTTTAAATATTAGAATTTTAGCAGAAATTCAAAAATTTTAAAAAGTTTTGACATAACTTTTTTTGGTAGAAATTCAATTATTTTTAAGACAATTTTAAAAAATTCAATTATTTTTAAAATTTTAATGAAATTCTTCGAAAGAATTCAATTATTATAAACTAAGATTTTAACTGAAATATATTTTCAAATCATTATTTATCAGAAAATTCTACGAGAATTATATAATTCAATGTTTATTGAAATTCAATTCCTATTAAAAATGTTATCAACAAATTTTTGAACAATTAAATTCTTTGGACGAATTTTAATAAAATTTTTAAGAATTTTTTCGAGGCATTCGATTAAAATTCTATTAAAAATAATTGAATTCCTAAATAGAATTTTATTATTTATGAAAATAATTGAATCACGGTAAAATTTTATTAATTATGAAAATAGTTGAATGATTTCGAAGAAATTTATTAGAAAAATTTGTTATTAATAAAATTCTTGTGAAATTTTTATTATTTTTTGAAAATAATTAAAACTTTTTGTAGAATTTTATTAAATTTTTTAAAAATAATTAAATTCTTTTGGTAAATTTTATAAAAATAGTAGATATTGAACAACATTTAATTTTTGCGAAGAATATTATTACTTTTGAAAATAATTCATATTTTGCTATAGATTTTATTAAAATTTTTGAAAATAATTAAATTTTATTACTTTAGAAAATAATTGAATTCGTGTTATAAATATTGTTAATTAATTAATTATGAAAACAATTGAAATATTTTAATGAATTTTAATAACATTTTTGAAAATAATTAAAGAATTTTGGTATTTATTTATATAGATAATTGAAATGTTGAGAATGTTTTTTAGTTTTTTTGAAAATATATGAATTTCGGAGAAGAAATTTAATATTTCTACTAGAGATAATTATAATTTTGACGAGAATTTAAAAAAATGTTTGAACATAATTGAATTTTAGCGAAGAATTTTATTACTTTTAAAAATAATTGAATTTCTGCAATCATTTGTAATTTCTCTAAAATTCTCCAAATTATATCGTACAATTTACGAACTTTTCATCCTTTTTAAATGAAATTACGGACTTTTTACTTCGAGCCCCGTGTTTGACATTTTTTTTTGTAATTTGACTTGAAACGCAAAAAAAAAGGTTTTGAATAAGTGTCCTTTTTATGGTTTTTTACATTTTTATTAGAATTTTCTATTGAAGTGAAAATAAAATGCCTGGTTTTTTTCTCTTGTTGCAGCCGGAGAATTGTATTGCAACATATGAGC
Organism: Leptopilina myrica (nomen nudum); assembly: GCA_032872475.1. NCBI lineage: Eukaryota > Metazoa > Arthropoda > Insecta > Hymenoptera > Figitidae > Leptopilina > Leptopilina myrica (nomen nudum). Next base: position 1,619,777 of record CM065459.1, on the reverse strand, counting down.
CACACGCTTACTGTGTTGTTTATTCAACAACCGATAGGTCGTCGATTCAGATGGCTGAAGAAGTCCTTCAAACGCTTTGGCGCAGCGATCATGTATCCGCTCGAGCAGTTATCCTTGTTGGAAACAAAGTTGACCTAGTCAGGTGCCGATTGGTGTCGACTGAAGGTACATGCAATTATTGTTCGTTGCTATCTCACATACACACAAACACACTCCATTTCTCCTTTTGACAAATCCGTTTCACACACAACACACACACATTTTACCATACAAAAGCACAAAAAAAGAAACCTAAATTAAAACACATCATTAAAATTTACATATTCACAAAAAAACATCCCTTAAATTCAATAACTGGAAAAAATTGTCTCGCATCATAACGAGAAAATTTTTCTCAAATGCAATTTCAATAATCCAAACAACTGTTATTTCAGAAAAAGCAATTACAACTTTTTTTGTTTTGTTTTGTTTTGTTTGTCAATTCAAAATCAAGGGAAATTATTGGATTACTGACAATTATTTGAAATCAACCTAAATGATTGTGGAAAGTATGTTTCTTTTTAATTGAGTTTTTCATGTTGATTAAAATTACAAAACCAATTCGCAATTGAGTTTGCTTTCGTTTTGTATTGATTGCAATTTACATAATATTTTTCAGTGAAATATTCTTGATAGGAGAATGATTCTTGAAAAGAGCACACGAAAGAAAAATAATATCTGCCTTGAAAAAAAATTTTTCTGCCAATTTAATTGAAAATTTGATGACAAACACAAAATACGTGAAAAATCTTTTTGAGATTTAATTTAGATAATTTGAATTAATTTTCAATTAAATTTGCTTTTAATTTTTTTCTTCCCTATATAATTATATTTTGTGTGATGTTCAGTTGTGTAAGCATGTGATTGCCTCGGTAAATATAGACAATCGACATTACAGATCCCAAAGTGTTGGGACGATGCAAAGCCGAGGTTTACAAATTCACTGAATTCTCCAGAGCCAAGAGAGCTGGCTAATTATCCGTTAAATCAAAACCTTTGTTGCAGAGGGTAAATCCATGGCCTGCTCGTACGACTGCAAGTTTGTGGAAACCTCCGTCATGATCAATCACAACGTGGACGAGCTTCTCGTGGGACTTTTGACTCAGATTCGACTCAAGCTGGAGAATCCCGAGCGGACGCGTGACCTATTTAGAAAGAGATCCCGCAAGAATCGGAGCAGATCACCACTGGGATCGTGTTCAGAAAACAATTCGCCCAAGAAATATCGCGGCAGTCGAACAAGCACCAGTCTTAAAGTGCGAAATCTTTTGGGCAAAGTTTGGGCAAGAGACAGCAAGTCCAAGAGCTGCGAGAATTTACACGTTCTGTAAAAGAAAAACAATTATTGTCCATACACACTGATTGTGAGCTGAACTTTTTTTCACGTCGTCGTCTTTCCATGGGGACTAAAGCGCAACTTTGGTGAGAAACTCTCGCTTACACCAAACTCACTTAAACAAGAGAAAAAAAAAGCACAATCTTATTAAACTCGCTTTAATTGTCCGATAAGCTTTTTTGTTCTATAGAAAATTAATTTCCAACTTTGTCGCTAAAATGGTAATTTACTCTTTTTGATAAAACAATCTCTAAGCTCTTGTATTTTAGAGACTTCAAAATTTAATGACCTCTACTAAATTGCATCACATCTGGCATTTTTTTTTCTTATAAAGTTTTAATTCATGGAAAAAAGTCTATACTAAAACTTTCAGTAAAAAAAAAACTATTAAACTAAATTGAGAAAATTTTACTGCTTTGATAACTGGACGAGGGTCGAATAATTTTTATTTACAGAGTATTGATCTATGAAAAAATAATTAAATCCATGAATAAAAAATTGAAAAATTTCGCAATACCTTCTCAAATTATTAAAAAGCAAATATTTTCCATTATTACACTTTTTGTTTTTGATAACTGAATGTTTGCTATTCAGGCTTCGCACTCATTTACAGAAACCTTAAATTCACAACATTCATTACGATTTGAATACTTTTTTGAAAATGATTTTCGAAAAATAGATTACATTTATTATGCAATTTACCAAATTTGTTTACCTTCGGAATATAAACATCAATTTTCGAATATAATTTCAAAGAAAATATTTCTCGGAAAGATTCAATTATTTTATTAAAGTTTTCAAAAGAATTTAATTGCTTTCTAAAATTGTAATAAATTTTTCAGAACAATTCAATTATTTTTAGAAATTTTAATATTCTTCGCAAGAACTTGTAAAAAAAATCAATTTTTAAAAATTTTAATAAAATTCTTGCCAGAAATTCAATGATTTTTAGAAATTTTAATAAAAAAATTCGTCAAATGATTTCAATTATTTTCAAAAATTGTAATAAAATTCTTTTTAAAAATTCATTTATTTTTATAAAAAATTAAAATTATTATTAAATGGATTCTTTTATTTTCAATACATTTTTTTTAACATTTCGATATAAAATAATAATAAATATGTAATTCAATTTTCATGAAATTCTACTCAGAAAATCAACTATTTCATAAAAAATAAAATTTTCCACAAATTGTTGTTTGTTGTATATATTTTTTTTTAAATGTTAATAAAATTTGTCAAATGATTTCGATTATATTCGAAAATTTGTTTTAAAATTCTTTGAAAAAATTTAATGCTTTTGAATAAATTAATTCTAAGAATAAAAAATTCTATTGTAATAAAATTCTTTTTACAAATAATTCGAATTCGCAAAAATAATTTTAAAAAATTGAAACAATGGGAATTAAAATCTCGTAGTTCAATTCTGGTGGAAATTGATTTGAAAAACAATTTCATTTCAAATTTTAAAAATTAATCGAATTTTTGAAGAATTTAAAGTTGTAATTTTCAGAAATAATTAAATTTAAAAAGATTTTAGATGTAAATAATTTTAAATAAATTAATTAAACTGAAAATTTAAAATTGAAATTGGAATTTATGTTTAAATTGAAAATTAAACACTTATAATTCAAGTTAAAATTTAAATTATAATTTTTGTTAAATTGAATTAAAATTGTAATATATTATAAAGAATTTAATTTTTTCCCCCTTAAAAATCATTTTGAAACCTTAAATTTTAAAAGAATTCCTACTAAAAATTTGAAAAATATTTAAATAAAAAAAATTTGAAATTGTTACTAGAATAAGAAAAGAAATGCAGGGAAATACAGACTCAAATTTTTCTGTTAACCATGAAGAAAATGAAACTCTTTTTTTGCACATAAAATCGACTGAAATGGATTTTTCCAGTCATCAAATTTAATTTTTCAATCGCAAACATTTTCTTTCTATTCAGCCATAAAGCAACATTTTTCTACTTCTTTTTCAATTAATTAACGAGTGCGAAACCTATCCATCTAATTAAAAAAATTTTAATTTACTCTCAAAATCTGAATAAGCGAATATTTTATCAAATTTTCGATGAATTAATAATTTACATTACCAGCTGTAAATCAATGATTAGAAAGCAAAAAAAACCCATTTGTTCACTAATTAATTAGTCAAATTGAATTAATTCATTAACAAATACTTAATGATTGATGGAAAGTTTGTTAAAATGTTTACTTATTCAGATAGAGAGAGAGTAGCAAACGATGATTTTGAAAAAGTAAATGAATAATACAATATTCAATTAATGTTTGTGCGAAACTCGAGTGCGTCCTCAATTGTGTTATTTTTACTATTTCGAAAACACATCATTATTTTTTAACTGATATATGAACTGTTTATTTAATCATGCATGAATTGAATAATTTAGTTTTGCAGATGCGTTTATGAGAAATCATCGGCGACATTTTATCTCTCCTGAATTAACAGATAATAAAATAAACAACACATCAGAATTTGGAATTATTTTCTATGGTGAATTTGACAAAGAAAGAAAATCTCGCCTGCGATTTAGTCAACGATCATCATCAACATCATAAAGAAAAAAAAACGTACGTTTAAAAAGAAAAATACTCTTTGCTTATTGTATATCTCTAATTTTATCGACATGAATTGTTGGCGAGAGGGAAAGAAAAAGATTAAATTATATTCGAATTTGTTATTATTAGCATTGATCTAGCTCTGAATAAGTTAATAAAAAAATATTCTCTCTTTTTGAAAATGGAAATATTTGTCCGAATAAGCATTTTTGCGCCAACTGTTCATGCGAAAGATTTTTCCTTGATATACATAGTTAAGGGAGAGAGAAAAGAATGTATGCTAGAGTCTGCAAATGTGATATTCTTTTTCTTGTTTTAGTTTCTCATGTCTTTTGAAGCGCTTCCCTCTTACTTTCAGAAAAATATTCAGCGCTCCAAGGCAATTTCGCGATTTTACTATTGTAAAAGTAGTTCAAAAATTGGGTGAATAAAAGAAAAAAAAATATTAAGAGACTGTAGTTGCTAGAAATTGTTTAGATAAGTCATTATTCGCTCGCCTTCCTACGAGTCGGTATTAATTTTCGAGTTTGTCGAAACTCACTTAATTAAAAATAAAAAAAAAAGAAGAAGCGAAAATTAGCGAGGTCCAAAAAAAAGAGTCCACGATTCAAAATTATTTTCACACCTATTTTAAAGTATATAGACAAAAAAAGTAGAACTCTAAAAAGAAAATCTAAAATAAAAATCAGAAATAATGGGTACCCGAAAATTATACCCGCTGTATTTTTTAACCCTTATCCATTTTTGAATACGCTTGATCTATATAAAAAAAATAACCTTATATATGTATATCCAAGATTGTCGTTATTAATCTACGGCCAATAAATCTTTTGGTCAATCCAGGTTATAACACGTATGAATTTACACAATTTTTTACATTACTATTTTGTACGTCGACAGAAATATTATACCTAATTAATAAAAAAAAACGTGTTGTTGCTTTTCAAGAAACGGACGATGTTTCGAAAAGAAATTTAGTTTGTGAAATCACGTTTTTAAACAAAAAATCGTTTATTAAAAATCCTATATAATAAATAAAACTCGAGGAAGTTATAATGAACGAGCAATTTTAGATAAATATAAATTTTTTGAATTTAATGCGAGCATGCGAGGTCCACTAGTTAATAAGTGTATATTATATCACGCAATATAACACCATTATTAATAAAAAAATTAATATAATAATAATTAATAATTATGACAAGATTTTCATTGAAGATTTGAATAAAATAATAAAAATGATAGATAATCGGAAAAAAAATGTTATTTGGAATATTTATCACTATTTAATTCTACTAAAAAAATAGAATATTCAAAATATTTAAATTTTCATTCTTTAAGAAAAACTTTGATGGCCTATTTTTCTTTCGATTTGTCAACATTCTCTCGAATGAAAACAATGGAATTTAGATTGAAAAATAAGACAAGACTTATTAAAATTATATTATCAAAATACGTAAAAAGGCTCTCAATGTATTTCTTAATAGATCATCGAGTGTTCCGTTTCGCTGTTACATTTCTAAAAAAAAAATTCCTTTCCTTAGAAAAGGAAAGAATTGACAAAAAAAATGCCCAAGAAGCAATTATTGTCGACATGTTTGTTAGCTTAGATTTCAATGCACAGAGTGTTTTGTTTCAAATCTTTCGTCATTGAAGCTCGACTCTCTCATTGTGTACAAATAAAAATTTTTCCCCCTCAGAAATTTTGCTAATCGAATTGTATTCGAATTCTACGTTAATATTTTTATTCTATTTAATATTTATAATAATGAAAATGTCAGTTTTCGTTAACAAAAAAGTTTTCATTTTGCTGACAATTCATCAAAAATTTTCTAGATTTTATTGAAAACAAGAGTGAGAAAATTGGAAAAAAATGATGAAAAGAGAATTGAAGAAATTTTACAAAGATTCCAAAAAAAGAAGAGAAAAATGTACATGTTGTAGACAAGCAGTCAAAGGGAATGCTTTCTTCTTGTATTTTCAAACTGAACAACATCCAATTTCTAAGCCGCCAATCATTTCGTATTTCACGTTCCTAAAAAGAACGACCATATTCAAAATCTGGAAAAATTCTCCAGAAGGTCTGAAAATTTATAGCTACTTGTAATTTAGCTTGTACAGCGTGCAAAATAAGAAAAAAAAATCCACGTAAGAGAAATTCTACAAATTCCAAGAATTTTTTGTGAGCGAGTCTAGCTTCTATGTAAAACTAAGGTCCATTGTTATTAAAAACCAAAAATTAATCATTTCCAAATTAAAAAAAAAATACCTTACTAAATACTTTTTTTAATTAATTTATTTATTCAGGTAAATTTAAAATCCGATCTTTTTTTCGTCTTAACAATGGACCTTAGTGAAAAGAAATTTAAAACACAATTATAGCTGTGAAAGAAAAATGAGGAAAAATTTTATAATCAAAAATAAAATGTAAAATTAGTCCGATAGACGATAGAATAGTTTTTTGCGGGCTTGGCCTTTTTTACAATCTTTAAATATTTTGCCAGGCTACAGCCCGTTTTGTGTTCCTAATTGCATAAAAACAAGCAAATGTGTACAAAGCCAACAATTTTTTGCGAAGCTTTATCGAATGAAGTTACAAACAAAAAAAAAGAAGAAATATTTTACGATTTCTCCAAAATTTCCTCTTCGCCGCTGAAAAATAAAACTCAATCGTTTTTTCAAGGCAATTATTTATTTCAAAATGCAGTGAATTCAATTTTCAAAAAGACTGAAATTTGAAACTGAAATTAATTAAAATTTGGATAAAAATTGTTGTCCTTGAAAATTTGTAAAAAAAAAGAACATTTTCATGAACATTCGAATAAATGATTTAAATTAAAATATTCAAAAATATAAGATGCAAAAAGAAAAATGATGATGACAGTAGCAAACGCTTTCCTCTCTTTAAAAAATAAATTCATATCAAAATTTTCTTTAGTTAAGAATTAATTTTTTATTTAATAATCGATAGAACGGGGTAAAAGCGTTTGGGTTTGTTTATCATGAGACAGAAAATCGCAAAAACATATCGTAACGCAAAAAAAAATGCGTTCGATAGTGAAACGATGAAATACTTAATAAAATGTTATTAGCAAAATAGTGTCGGTATTATGATCTTAACGAATTAAGTGAATCAACTGAATTACATACATACATATAAAAAAATGGTGAGTGGAACAAGTAGAATATATTCATTCAAGACTTTATTGCTTGATTTTTTCGATCGAACTAAATTCGAGAAAAAAAAATTCGTTCCAAAATCCCTCACTTATTTTCCATAATAATGATGTTTTTTTTACTATTTTTTTACTAAATTTTTACAAATATCTCTGTAAAAAAGAATATTGTGTCTAACACTTTATTCTGATGAATTTTTAAATATATTTTATTTTCCAATATCACCATTAGAAACATGTAATGACTTCCGAGATTTTTATAATAATTTTTAAATATTAAGTTCATGAAATATGACAGGTGCAATAGAAAGGAAAAAAATTAAAAGAGTTCGGTCGAAAAATGAATTATAAGTTTAAAAGAAAGAGTGAGAGTGAGTGCAAGCGAGCGCGAGAAAGAGAGAGAGAGAGAGCGAGAGAGAGAGAGCAAAAAATGGGTTTCGAGTCAATTGATATTTTTTCAAACTGAAATGGATTTGAGACATACTTCAAAAGTGTGTCAAGTGTCAGAATACGTACGATATTGTATATAAATAATAATAAATGGTTACAAAACAAAAAATGCTTTTTTATTCCCAAAAAACCAGCTTTAAATAAATTTCCATAATTTTCATAACTCTTTTTTTCCCTTTTAGTATAAATTTTTTTTTTCATGGCAATTTGTTGCAGAAATAATAATCATAATAATGACAAAGTTGAAGGAAAAATATTTCTATTTGAAATAGAGAAGAAAAACGTGATGAATTTTTGTGATTCTAACACGCGCACACGTGTAAATGAATTCACGTGTAAATGCCATATTTTTTTCTGCTCAAGTTCATTTCACATCATATGAAAGAACGTAATTTGATTTTAACTTGACGAGAATATTCAATTTTAAAGTAATTCTAGGCCTTTGGAAAATTTGTCTTTTCAAAATCAAAAAGATTTTTAGATTTGCTTTTGCAAAAAAAAAAAAGAAAAATCACTAATTCTATTTTCTTTATTTATAAAAAGAAAATGATTTGTTTTCCAATTCTGTAAAACTATTGACTCTCGTCTTTTTGTGAAATTGATTAAAAACACTTTTCAGCGAACCGAACAACTCATATTCCATGAAATCTGAAAAGCGGCAAAGATATCTTTACTCAAGTCTTTCGAGCAGAATTTATTAAACTTACTTTCCAAGCTGAAATGACGTTTAAGGAACAATATTTTCCCAGTAAATATTATGAAATAGAATACTGCAAGAACAAAAATATTTGTCAATCTGGAGATTACTTTTATCATCGATTTTAAAAATAAACTAAAACACTTTTTTTTATGAAATTGCAATCATTTTGTAAATATAAAGACAATTTTTAATAATCTTCCTTGTAGTAGGTAAATATTACAATATGACAATAATTTCGAAAATTCAATAACATTCATAATTCATAAAATGTACCATAGCTTTTGCAAACCACAATTCAATAAAAAATAAAGTAAATTTTAACGCACTATGTGAAGTTTACTTTTAAAGGCGTTCACTATAATGAAAATAAAATGTAATTACAAAAAATTTCAAACATCGTAACTTAATTAAAAGTGTGGTAAATAAAAAAGAAGAGAGAAAATTATTGTCAACTTAATTAGCAAAGTGTGGATTACATCTTTTGTGAATATATAAAGGTCACGTAAATTTAAATTTAATCAAACTTTGCATACAATAAAAAAAATTAACAAACAAATATTAAATTTTCAAATTTATTCAAAAGTTTGGTAAAATTTCTAAAAAAACAAAAGTTTAATAAAATTTATTTAAATGTTTTGGTTAAAAATTATCAAGTAAATTTGATTTGATATCGATTTATTCATTAAACGATAAATTATAATAAATAAATATTTTACACAAAAATAGTGTATTTTGAAGCGTAAGTTTTTATTTTATCTTACAGTTGAATTTAATTAAATTTAATAATTGAACTTTATTGATTATTGGAAAATAACTAAATCACGCAATAATCATCCTTCTCAATTATTTAATTTAATAACGTTTTAACTATATCATTATTTTGTTGTCAGTTTATCTTCACTAAAATGAATACATTTATACAAGTTTCAATTTTCAGTCACGTATGTATGTTCATTGATCTTGGACCAAATTTTAATTTATTTTTTAATTAAACATTGAAACTATTAACAAAGTATTTATTCTCGGGCATGCTAAAAATTATTCAACATTTTTTTCATATATTATATCTTTTAGAAATGATGAGGGCGCCGTTGTGTACAGGTTACCTGTTTAAAACAAAATTTATTAATTATTTAGTGCATATTTTCGAGAAATATATTATTGATTTATAAAAAAAATTAATGTCCTGATAATCTGAAGGTTCGAATAAATGAATTTTTTCAAATTTTGTATTACGAAGAATAATAAAAAAGAATAATTAAAAAAAAATTTTAATTAAATTCTATTAAATTTTATTAAAATATTAATTGAACATTTAATTCTTTTAAATAATTTTATTAGTTTTTGTAAGTAAATAAATTTTTTTGAAGAATTTCTGTATTTTTTGTAAATAATGTAGTTTTAATAATAATTTAAATAGAAAATTTTGAAAATAACTAAAAGAATTTTTTTCAACTTTTTAAAATAATTTTATCTGATAATAATTATAATTAAAAATCTCTTTATTGAATTTTATTAACATTGTTTTAAAAATAATTGAATTCCTGAGGGAAATGTTATTATATATAAAAATAATTTAATTTTTGGGAAAAATTTTATTATTTATATAAAAGTAATTGAATTGTTTCCAAGAATCAATTAAAATTTCAAAAAATTGAATTCTTTTTAAAAACGTTATTAGAATTGCATTAAAAATAATTTAATTTATCCAACAATTTAACTATTTGTAAAAATAATTGATTTGTTGGACAAATTCTTTGAAAATAATAAACAATAAATTTTTTGTATTTTTTAAAGAATTTATAAAATTTCCCATTTGGTTTTCATTTATTTTAGTGAATAATTTATAAAAAATATTTATATGAAAAAAATATTCATTTGAGCGTTTTTTCAAATTATGACTTTTTTTATTTTTTAAAGAATTTATAAAATTTTCCGTTTGGTTTTCATTTATTTTAGTGAATAATTTATAAAAAATATTTATATGAAAAAAATATTCATTTGAGCGTTCAAAATTTTTCGAAACATTAAAATAAAAAAAAACAGTTCGATTCACTATATTTGGTACAAATTTTCAAGTGTTAAAAAAATATTTACCATTTAAACTGATTTGTTTTCAATTCAATTACTAGAAATAGATACAATGTCAAAATTTAACACAAGCAGCTTCGTCCAAGTATAGTGGATTGATTCTAATAAAAATATTGCTCTCTATTCTATTTTTACAATTGACAATAATAATAAATTATAAACAGAAGACTTACCGATAAAGTTGTTCGCTTTTTTATCATAAGAAATTAATTTACAATGATCTTTTTGATCAATTTTAAAATCCAAACATCTTTTACGTGGATTTGATTTGTAAAAGGGACTAATTTTCAGAATATTATTATAAGGTTGTCCACTGAATGGATTAATGAAATCCGACCAATATCCTATCATTTTGAGTTTCATACAAATATCAGATGCTGCCAGTACAAACTGTTGGCATGAATTTATAATTATTAAAATGCAAAGTTCAAGGTTCAGTTGGTGCTTGTTATTGAAAACACAGTCGAATGGTACTCACATATTTGGCAACCTTCTCCGTTTCCTCTTCCTTACTCCATCGCGCTGTTTTTTCATGTATCTTTTGACTGAGACTTATTATGGTGAGTTGCGGCGAATGTACTTCCGGACATCCTGGAAACAATTCTGATATTTCTTTTCTCAACAGTATAGGACATTGTTGGGCGACAAAATGTAAAACAGGATGATCGCTCTTTTTTCTTCTTCGTCTTGCATTCTTTTTACAATTCGATGACATTTCATTTAAAAATGCATCATCAGCGGGCAAAATTTCCGAATGTGTTTCTACTTGTGCTATGGTTGAAGCATCTAGCCAACCAGGGCCAATACTTCCCGGTAAATAAAACCTAAATCCCCGTGGTGCGAGCAATTCCCAGTTTGGATTCGCCCCGAAAACAGTGTTATCGAAATCTAACAAAAAAAAATTGATAAATTAGTAAGAAAATCTGACAAAAAAAATGATAAATTAGTAAGAATTTGTAAATTGTAAATTATAAATTTGCAAACTTGTAAAATTAATTTTATTAATTTCAATAACAAAGAAAATAAGTGACGTAAACTCGGAAAATATTGAATTTACACGCAAATACATACCGTCAACAGATTCTCCATTATTTGATTTTATTATTTCAAAAGTACTTGTATTTTCGTTACTGCGTCGCGAATAACTAGCCTTCAAAATCAATCTGACAGGCCGTGAGATGCAATTTTTCCCAAAATTACGAATACAAAGCATCTAGAAAAATAAATCAAGTCACTACAAAGTTAGGTTATGTTTAATCTCTTTTCACTATATTCAAAAAGATATTTATTTAATTTCAATTTTCAATACTTGTCCTAATTATTTATTTACTAAACGGAGATAATCACTGTTTATTACCATCAAACTTCCACTTTACATGCTAGATATAGATTTAGATTTGCGTATATGTGTTAACTTTTGACTGACGTAAATAATAAATTTTATATCGACTGAGATTCGATATTCGATTAATATCGAATTTTCCTTCGATACTTTTTGACACTTTGCTCACTTTGCTGTGCTTTGCTCATACGCTTTGCTGCACTTGTCCATATTAAAATTATTACAAGTTGTTGTTGCTTATTGTTATAACAAAAACAATGTTTATTGTTGATGCGGAAAGTTTAATAATACGTGAGTAAATGAAAATTGTAAATTATAATAATGATTTATTGCGAAAATACGCGCGTGTGTGTGTGACACAATATGCTAATTCGCCGTCGGGGTATTTAAATGTACTTTTTTTCTCGTCAATTTTTTTTCTATATACAAAATTGTATTTATGCGACGTATGTCGTGTGACTTGAGATATTAACAATTCTAGAGTGGTTCAAAATATTTTTTCCATTAATTATTGTCAGAGAAGTATTTTTATTCTAAAGTATATAAGGAAATAATTACATGTGTTCTTGGTAACATAACCTCTCATTACACCGCAACTTGACGTTTTTCGTTCTTAAAAAAGTATTGAATTAGACAAAAATTAATGGATAAAAACTGTTTTATTACACGATAGTAGTTATGAAAAATCGTTGTTCTAAAAACTGCTTAAGATAATGTGTTAACTGTTTCAATTATTCTAATTCTGTGGTTGTAATTTCTTTTACTGGAAATTAATACCATTGGATATCGTCTTGTGAACGAATTCATTTTTACAGTAAATATTATAGAATATATTTTATTCATTTTATTTTCTTCTTTGACATATTCCAACATAACCTAAAAATTGCAAAAATTATAATTTCATTATATTTCGTAATGTAATTTATGAATATTGAAAAATTTGACTCTAGAAGTAGAAATCAATGTAGAATAATCCTTGTAAGTCCTTGAAAGTCGTACAAGTTTTGAAATTTTATAATAACCCCCCTCTCGCCATTATTTTCTTCTCTTATCGTGATAATTTTTTTGTAGCGTGATATTTTGCTGGTACCCTCTCTCCCCCCGAAGTATCACATGCTTTGTGAATGACCCCTTGATAAGGAACAACAGATTGTTCAAAAGAGAAGTAATGCATTAACATATAAAAATCTTGAATTATAAAAGTAAAAAGAAAACTAAATAAACGTCATAAATATAAGAAGTTTTTTTTCGTAATTGCAATTCATCAGTCACGATTGAAAAAGCGAGCGAGAAATATACTTGATATTGAAAATCTATTTGGCATTTTGGAAGGTAAATATAATAAATAATTTTTCACTTGTATTAACTTTGCTGTTTAATTTTATCATTGTTTCAATAAAACACTTCGTAATATTAGAACTAAATTTATTTTTTCTTATAATTGTAGGTTTATTATTCGTCGTAAAAATTATGTGTGTAAAAGACAATAGGTTTTTAAATCTATTCGTCAAAATTACGTATACTATTAATATAACATGTTACTATTACTTTTTATGAAAAAATATTGAATCTGAAATCTTGAAAAGTGAAACATTCAATTTTCGTCAAGAAAACCGTGAATTATATATGTACAGAGTAAATTAATAATTCTATTGTCGATTATGAAAAATCGGATTACATCAATACAATGCTTTAAATACAATTGTAAATTGTATAAAGCACTTTTAAGGACTTAATGCTATTGGTAACTTATACCACCAGCAAAATCATTTCTGATTATTGGTCAATAAGTACAGTAAAATCTTAAAAACTACTTTCACATTATCACACTTATAAAAAATATATAAAATTTCCAAAAAATATTTAAGGGGCAAACAAATTTTTTTTTATAAATCTATAAAATATATTAATATATAAAAAAAGCCTCAAGTTGTTAATTTTTACTTCCGATTCTTCTCTCTATAGAAAATAAAGTGTTTTCGATTTTTTTAGGCAAAGTTCTTGTCTAAAGGAAAAAGAAATTTCGAATTAATTAAAACATTCAATTCTTGTAAAATTAAATCTATCGACGCGATCAATTTTCATTTAATCGGTTAACTAAATTACTAACTTGGTAAACTAAATGATTATTCTAGGAGATTGATGAATTTAAATTTTAATCTACTTCTAATTTACGAAATGAGCCCGGAATACCTCCCAAACCTTCACTGGGTGCAGAACAATTTTCTTTTGGCGACAATTCGATGTACATGTCATCAAGGGCCTTTAGCTCTTGACATTTTGCTCGTAAGACTTTCTTGAATGAATCTGAGAGTGGAGAAAATTTTGTAAAATTAAAAAAGGTTTCTAATTAATACAATTTTTGTAAAAAAAAAAAAAAAAAAATGGGACGTTGCAAAAAAATTAAAATCCCAAATGTATCATAACTTACCGATCATTTCGGAAAGAGGAATTTTTCCTCCATATTCTTTCGGCAAAATTTGTGGATTAACAGCCTTTTGGAGATCGTCTAGATTTTTATGAATCTGAAAATTAATTTAATTGTAGTATTTAATTTATTTAATTTATTTAATTTATTGTATTTATTTTATCTATTTTATTGCTCTGGAGAATAATAATTGAAATTTATTTTCTCTTGAATGAATTGTGTGATTAATTAAATTTTGAAAAAATTCTTTTCTCTGTTAGTAGACTTACGTGTATGCGACTTTTGAGTTTTTCATTGAGGAGAGAGACGGCGAATTCGACGACTTTCGTTGCACAAGTGGGAATGTTCATCAAATGCGTCTCCTTGTGTCGCATGGGAGTTGTATTTTGAATACATCTCAGCATATTTCGAATGTCTGTTAATGACCAGGCACTAATGTGGCCCATAGTGAGACCGGATTCATCATTCAAGTGGGTGTATCCTTTAACTTGATTTTCCTCCTCGTCCATGAGGGCTTCGACCACAATGCTGTGTGTTCTCGCCATTTGGGCCGATGTGTATTTATAAGGATCGAAGCGACCTGGAAATTGGAAAAATTTTCTTCCTAGAACACTATTTCTCAATTTTTTTCTTGAATTATGATGATTTCAATTTGGAAAATTTATGAATTTTTGAGAACTACGTACCAGCACACGAGAGAATGACTTTTCGTCCATGCTCGTCCCTTTCCAAAAGTGGAACCAGATATCCACTATCGATTATTGCTTCAATGTCGGGATCATTAATGTCTAAATTTTGAAACCAATCGGGATAAAGTTGTCGCATTGTGAGATAACGTTCCAGCATTTCCTCGGCTAATGGGAGGCTGAATTTTTTTGTTCTTAGAAACCTGAGTAGAAAAATGGCGTCGGTGCGACAATTTTTAATTGCCGGATGCTTTTGAATCCATTCGCGAAATTTTTCTAGAGCTTGCTCACGCGTGTTTATGTCTTCTCTTAATTCCATTCGTGCAATCACTTGCGAATCAGTGCTCAGGCCACATTTGTAGTCCAAATTCTCTTCTGTTCCCATACCCATTTTTGCTGAAAGAAGTTTCTATTATTAATAATTGAAAAATGGATTTTTTAAACATTAAATTCGTGATTATTTTATAGTTTCTAAGGCACAAAAAACCAAAAATTATTCCCTGACTTTTTCCTGAATTCCCTAATTTATCTAACAGGTCAGACAAATTAGGGAATTCAGGGAAAAGTCAGGGGTTTTTATTTAAAGTACTCGACAAAATTAACTTATTTGAATTCATGAGAAAATTCCAAATTTTTGTGATTTTTTTAATTGCTTCATAAATAAGCTATAAAATTACCACAAATTCTAATAAAAACCGTCAAATTTTTCTATTTTTGACAATAATTAAATAGATGAGAATTTAATGAAGTATTTTTTTTGGAAGAATTTTTAATTTCAATTCTATTAAAATTAGTTTCGATTTTCAAAATTTTAACCCAAATTATTTTAAAGTATCCAACTATTTTTATAAATAACAAAAATTCTACCAGATATTTAATTACTTTTCACATTTTTTTTTAATTCTCAACATTTCAATTATATTTATAAATATAGCAAAATTCTTCGTAAAAATTTTAATTATTTATAAGGAAATTTAATAAAATTTATTGCAAAATTCAACTATTTCCATAAATAACAATATTCATCACAAGAGATTAAATATTTTCCAAAAATTTTCAAATCCAATCATTTTAAATAATTTTATTAAAATTTATGTCAAAATTTCAATAATTTTTATAAAATTAATTGCAAAAGTTCAATTTTTTCCATAAATAACAATATTTATCACAAGAAATTAAATACTTTTATAAGTAAAAATATTTTGTTTATTTAATTTATCCCAAAAGAGTTCAATTTTTAAAAATCAATTTTGATCAAATTCTACACAAATATTCAATTATTTTAGTTAAAGTTTAGTTTAGTTTTAATTTTAGTTAAATTAAAATTAAACTTTTAAATAATAATAATCAAAGTTTGATGGCATTTGCTAATTATTGCAATATTTAGAAATAATCCTCTATTGTAAGGATTTAAAATTAATGTAATCTTTTAATATCTGAATTTTTCCATTGAATCAAAAAATTCTATGGAAGTAATTTTTTTTCATAAAGATTAATAATCGAAATTAAAAAAATTATTCCAAGTTTTTATTTTCTATTCTATATTTAATTGAAAAATTTCTGAATAATCGAAATTTTCTAGTGAAATTGAATTGTAAATTGTTTGGTAAATTCTCAAGGAACTTTTTCAAAAATTATTATTAAAATTAATGGGTTTATAGAAGAATTTTAGTTAAAAATTGTTGAGAATAATAATTGAATTGAAATGATGAAAATAATTTGGAAAAAGTTGCAGTAACTTCAACTTTGAGTGAACGATTTCTTAATTGATTCGTAATAATATTTTCTAAGTTGTTGATTTCGAAAAAGGTTTTAATTTGAATGTTTTGAAGAATTTCCAAAGATTAGAAAAATAATGGAATAGAATGTAAAAATAATAATGATTAATTAAATATTTAGTAAAAAAAGAAGTTATTGTTGTTTTCGAATAATTTTATATAACAATTTTTCGAGTAAATCGGAATATTCTTTTAGGCTCAGGGAAAAAAGGCAAATTTTTTGTCTTGAGATAAGGAAAAAATTAATTTTTTCAGTATTTTTGATAAATTTTCGCTGACCTAAATAATTTGTTACCCTCCCCAAGCGTCGAAATAAGTAAACTAAAGTTTCTCGAACTGCTTTCAGATAGGACAACGCATGGTCTGCCGTAGTTACAAAAGCACCAGTTGAGTGAAGATTCTAAATTACCAAATTAGCGATAAAATTTCGATCAATCTAAAAGTGAAATTACTTTCTCAACAATATGAGGGTTGTGGCTCTAATAAGTGGAGGAAAGGATTCCTGTTTCAGCATGATGCAGTGCGTTGCTGCCGGACACGATATAATTGCCCTGGCTAATTTACATCCCGTTGGAAAGGACGATCTCGATTCATTCATGTTTCAAACTGTTGGTCATCAGGGAATTGAATTTATAGCCGACGCCATTGGCTTACCACTTTATAGAGAGCCCACTTTTGGAAGATCGAAAATGCAGGATAAAAATTATGTACCAACTGATGACGATGAAGTCGAGGATCTCTATAGGTTGTTGAAAAAAGTGAAGGATAGTGAGAATATAGAGGCAGTGTCGAGTGGAGCGATTGCCAGTGACTATCAACGATTACGAGTGGAGAATGTTTGTAAACGTTTGGGACTCGTTTCGCTCTCGTACCTTTGGCAGAGGGATCAGGAGGAATTACTCAACGAAATGATACAGTGCTCGGTTAATGCGATATTGATAAAAGTTGCGTGCTTGGGTTTGGATTTGCAGCACCTGGGGAAGTCGTTGATGGAAATGCAACCACATTTGTTGAAGATGAAGGAGAAGTTTGGATTGAATGTTTGTGGCGAGGGGGGTGAATACGAAACGTTTACGCTCGATTGTCCGTTGTTTGTTAAGAGTATCGTGATAAACGAGTATGAGAGTATTGTCCATTCGAACAGTGATATTGCGCCTGTTGGGTATTTGAATTTCAAAAAGGTGCAATTGTTGGTGAAAGACAAGGGAATGGAGAATTTGTCCCTGAAGGAGAGGTTACAGAATATTATTATTAAAAATCCGCTTGATTACGTTTCAGAAATATTGTGCTTGAAGGAGGATGAGAGCTCGTCTCCGGATGAGGAGAAATCTGCCACTGAAGTCGTGGCTTGCCCTCGGGAGTATTTTGACAATCCGAGTGTGAACGAGAATGAGAGTGGTTGGCTGTGGTTCGGAGGTCTGACCAGTGGCAGTTCGAATCCTGCAGAAGCCATGGAGGAAACCTTGAATAAACTCCAAGATCTGCTAGTCAGGAAAAATCTTCAATTTTCCGATATTGTGTCCGTTACTCTTTTCGTTAAGGACATGGCGAACTATTCACTGATAAACGAAATTTATATCTCGAAATTTGCTCAACTCAATCCTCCGGTTCGTGTTTGTGTGGAATGTTCGTTGAAAGTTCACGTTGCACTCGAGGCAACGGCCTATAAGGACGGAAGTAGTACGAAGGACGGTTCGATTCATCAGAAGCATACCCTACATGTTCAGAGTATAAGTCATTGGGCGCCTGCGAATGTGGGTCCCTACTCTCAGGTTGTTCGCATAGGAGATGTTTTCCTAGTCGCTGGTCAAATTCCCCTAATTCCCGGCAGTATGGCCATGCTGAGTTCGAATATAAGACAAGAATGTCGTCTAACGTTGAGACACATCGAACGACTTTTAAAGTCTGTTGATAATAAAACACAATTAAGAGATATCGTGCAGGGAATTTGTTTTCTAACGGACTTTAATTACATAAGAGAGGCGAGAAACGAATGGGAGAAATTGACCAAGAATACAATTGACGATTATATTATTCTGCCGAGTCTCCCTCGGAATGCAAGAATCGAATGGAGTGTTTGGGCTCACAGAGATAACAGTCGATTTGAATATGAGGAGACGAGAAAAAATATGGGCAATATTAAAATTTTACTGAGAAGAAGATGGAATTATGATAATATTTCCGCTATTGTTGGTTATTTGTCTTTTGATTTACCATCGTTGGCAAACGAAGGCGACGACGACAACGACAACGACTCGTCACCAGTGAATTTCACACAAGAAGAATTAGCACAGTGTCTTGAATATCTTCTCACTAATTTGAAGAAGGGATCAGTAACCGAAAATCCCGCGTGTACACTACGAATTTTTTACAAAGCAAATCGCTTCTCTTCAGAGTATATCAAAAATCTTTTAGTGCCTTTTTCAAATCAAAATTTAGTTATAACCAGTGTTCCTGCATTATATTTGCATAATGCCGACACTTATCTTTCCGTGTGTGGTATTCGACACGAATAATATTCGACACAAAAATCGGATTTGTACCGCATCAAATATTTTACAGAAAGATAAATAATGCCATTCAATAATAATATATAGTAATAATAATTATTAATTATTACTATTATATATTAATATTTCAATCTGTTGTTGTTATTACTATTATTACAATCGAGATGATAATATAATTTTACTAAAGTAATATTAATTCTAATTATTTTATATTAATTGTAATAATATAAATTTATTAATATTAATTTATTAATAAAATCCATTAATATTAATTTATTAATAAAATTTATTAATATTGTTAATAATAAAATATTATTATTATTATTAAATAATATATTTTGCAAATATTCAAAACTTTGTTGAATTCGAAAGGGGCATTGAGAATAAGGATCCTAGTTTGAATTAGGAATCTTTAATTTGCTTTGATACATAAAACATTTTGAAAAAGATGACAAAGTATTCATATTCTTTCTGAATAGTGAATTAAAATTTATGCAGAATACTGATGACCATGTATGTTTCAAGGCTTCTATTTAAAATGCCTCTTTTATTCGTTACACTGTGTTCATAGTAAATTAAAAATTATGTACAAACTTTAAAAACAACTCATATTTATTACTTTCTTCTGAGAAGAATAAATTTAAACGATTTAAACTTGAGTTCTGATTTTCTGTTTTTAAACACTGAAAACTACATTTCATATGGAATTTAATTATTAATTAATTAATTATTTTTAATTAGAAAATATTACCAATTAATTAAAATTTGAATTATTCAATTATTTAATAAACAAATGTTAAATATGAGTTTAAAAAAATAATACAGAGAAAAAAAAAGAAAATTGAATTCGAGATACAAAAAAAATTAAACACGAAAGAGAGTGAAATGGTAATTTTCAGAAATAAATCGTTTTCAAGTGGTTCGAGTTAAAGTGACAATAATCATATTATTGGTAATTATTTTTAGAGCAACATTATTAACTCGTGAAAAATTCATGAGCGTGCGTATATGAAAATGAAAGTAATCAACAAACATAAGGAAGTAAATCTGCACTTCCGCTGTATATTTGATTCACAACTTTCTAGTTTTTATTTTTAAATAAACTCTATATGTACATGAACTATTTAATAACAACATAACACTTGAATTTAACATTAGTCGAAGGTGAAATAGGAATTTTTTTTACGAAATAGGCATATTTTATTCGAAAAACGGTTATTTAGTCACTCTTGGGATTTCCTAAAGCATTTCTTTCACAAGAGACGAATATTGTGAAATAATTTCTTGGAATATTCTAAGGAATTTTATGAGAGTTTTCATTAATTTTTTTTTCAATTTTAGTATATAATTAGAATTTAATCTTTTCATTGAATTTTAATTTTATAGTGAAGACTTTAATTATTTTTTATTTTCTTTAGTTTCATTTATTTTCTTTCATTTTATTTTAATTTTTTAAATTATTTTTATTTTTGATCAGTTTTAATTTATTTTCTCTAAATTTCTTTTATTTTCTCTAATTTTTTTTTTATTTTTTCTAATTTTTGTCTCTATTTTGTTTTATTTTCTTCAATTATTGTTTTAAGAAATAATTTTCTACTGTAAGACAATTAAAGTTTTTGGTTAAAAAAATATTAATTAAATTTTTTTGGTACGAGTATATTTTTCCTACAGTCAATTTTATTTTAGAGAAAAACTCGAAAGTAATCGACTCTTTCTTTCAATATATTTTGAGAAGAAGAAAGTTCTTCTTAGACTTGAAGTATATACAGTGCCATTCAGTGAAAGTAACAAACCTATATTAAGTTCAAGTGAAACGAATTTTAAATGAAACAAGAGCTTTCAATTGAGGCAGAACTTTAAAAAACCAAAAAATGTTCAATAAATTCAAGTCACAAATTTTTCTTTTAATTTCAGGATTTTCTTTCTTTTCAATTATTACATATTTTTGAAATTATTATATTCGTTGTTATCAAACTGTTTATAATTTGTTTTTAAATTTATTAAATGTTAAATTGTTATTATTATTATTATTATTATTATTATTATTATTATTATTGTTGTTTAGTAGATTTTTTCTATTTTTGGAAAAATATGTAAGAATTAAAAGAAATTATTATTTAGTAAATTTTTTTTTTTGGTTCTTGGAAAAATGTGCAAAAGGTGAAAGAAATTTTTATTGTTAAGTAAATTCTTTTTTTCGGTTTATGGAAAAATTGATAAAAGTTGAAATAATAATTACAAATTTTGTAATAATTATTAAAAGTGAAAGAAGTTATTATTATTTAGTAAATTTTTTTTCGCTTTTTGATAAAATGTGTAAAAGATGAGAGAATTTATAATTATTTTATTATTATCTAGGTGTATTAAAAAATATCTATTTAGAATAATATTTTTCTACACATTTTTAATTGTCTTTCATAGATAATTATATTCGTGTCCTACTTCATCAGAGTAACATTTTCAGTTTCTCATTCAGTTCACCGATTATGAAGTAATTTATCGTCTACCCATGAGTCTTTGCCAATATTGCCTATTTATTTTCTAATAACACAAATAAAAACTCTTTGTTTGTAATTTTTCAAAAATTATTAATTTTCCATTAATTCAATTAATACAATTAATTATTTTTCAAATAATTCACCAAACCCGAAAAAAAATTATTAATCACTCTCACTTTTCTTTTGGAGGAATAGAAAGAAAGTAAATTTAGAAAATTCACTAATAAATTTTTGAAAAAGAAAATTAAAGTTCAATGCAGTGATCTTTCTTTTAATTTTATCAGAATTTGAATTTTAGTTTTAATAAAGAAATGGATTTTTTCACTTTTGTAAATTGAAATATTCTTCACACACCTGTGATATCAGGTTTCTCCGGCGAGAGTAAAGTGACGGGCAAGAGTCTTTTGGCGACTGCTTTTGCTTAGTTAAAGTCAAAGAAGTAACCCGAATACTTTCGAATGATCCGGCCAAAAGAAAAAGAGGGGATTTCGATACGATAAGAGTTATGGAATTCTGGTCTTTAATTATGACATAAAAACGTAACTTTCAAGGTTTACAAATGTTTTGTTAGATTTTCTCTAAAAAAAATCAAACAAGATAATAGAAAAATAAAAAAAAAATTAATGTTTCGATCAGAAAAAAAGAAAAAGTATTCGTCCAAAAAGAGTTGGAAAAAAAATTAGAAAAAGATTTAAAAATACAAAAATAAAAAAAAATTTACAGTAAAAGAAGAATTTGTCGTAACAAAGAGTAAAAAAAATCAAGAAAAAGGTTCAAAAAAAGAAAAAAAGTTTACACTAATTCAAAAAAATGTCTATTTATGATTTTGTAAATTTTTTTTCAATAATTATTTGAATTTTATATGTTAATAAAATTTCTACAAGGAAATTAAGTACATATACATACAAGAACAATTTCCGTTTGTGAGATCGTTAAGTCCTCGCGGATTCACTTTCTTTTCGAGGCATTCTACTTTGCTTTCTCCAAAGGATCGAATCCTCCATCGCTTCGTTAATCAAGAGAATCGGTTTTATAAAAAAAATTTTTTTTTCTTAATCTTTCCTTCCATGAAACTTGAGGAAACAAAATTTTATTTGTTAATTCAAGTAGTGTTGCATCTTTTCCATTCCGCTTAGGAAATAAATTGTAAAAGTTTAATTAATCCATTTCAAAATATAGAAAGTCAATCGCTATAATTAGTTGGAATTTCAAGAAAAATCGTTAATGCAATAAAAGCAAGTAATTAAACTAAAGATTTTTCGAAAAATTGCATTACTTTTCTAAATATTTATAGTGGAAAAATAGAAAAAAAAATGTTAAGATAATTAAGAAGAAAAATTTAAGTCCTTAATATAAAATCTGTTAAAATATATTTTTATTAATTTATTTGAATTTTGTAATTTATTTACAACTACTGAATATGAATTATTATTCTTGTTAATTATTTTTATTACTGTCATGAATAAGCATGAAAAAGCAACACCAAATGGACTTCAAGCGTCTGACTAATTTGAAAAATTTTTTTAGTAATTTCATCTATTGAGATTAAGAATATTTGCATAATTTAGAAGTGTAAAATTCATGAGTAACCATTTCCTCCTTTAATGATAATGAGCTTGGGATAAAATCAGTCTCGGTGTTTCAGAAAAGTGTCGTGTATTTACAAAAGAATTATTTTCGAATTTGTAATACCTTTAAATAATCTTATTCACATTCAAATCCACTTTTCGTTTTTAAACTCTAATAGACTTTTATTCTCTTCAATTACAATTTTTGTTTTTAAACATTATTTTTTGAATATATCATTTTTTTTAAATTGTGTTATTGAAAATTTCTATTAAATAAATTGCCCACTAGTTACTTTTAAATAGAATATAATTTCAATTTTCAAATAATATAATATGATAAATTGAAATTTCAAAAAAAAAAAAATTATGAAATATATTCTTAAGAACAAAGAAATGAATCTTTTGAAATGAAATTATTTATAATATATTGAATAAGATAATTGGCTGAAGATTTCTCATCTTTTTTTTTCAACATGTGAGAATGATTAGTCAACAATGGCGAGGCCATTAATGTTACGAGGTCTAATGTTCAAGCAAAATGAAAGTAATAATAATACGTTAACATTTTTTTCTCAAAAAGGAAAATTGAATATAAAAAAAAGGAACGAATTCTGTCAAAAATATTAACTCTATACAAGAAAGTGAATGAAGCAGATACAAAAAAAAGTATCGAGAGTGCGAAACTTTCACCGTTAAAAGAAATTCAAGTTGATTGCACAATATTCTCGAAGAGCATTATCAAATTTGTTCTTTGAAAAATAATTATTATTCCTGAAAAAATCGTTAGAGTTAAAAAAAATATCAAAATTTTAATAAAAAAAGTCACTTTCAATCAATTTGTTTTTCAAAATTAAAGAAAACAGTTAAGCAGAAAAATTTAGTATTTCTTTTTTTTATTCAATACAATGTTTAACAATTAACTTATAAACATATACAATATAAGACATATTATTTATAAACGAAAATTGTGAAATACAAGGTTTTTTCATGCCGAAATATACAGAGGAAAATGTACAAAATAAATTACTTGTATTCGCTTTCGAAAATCAATCAATTTTTTTTTCAAAAAATTCACATTGTACCTATTTTAGTACAATGACTTCCTAAACAACAAAAATTGGTTTTAAAAATAAATATTTACAAGCGCGAATAATTTTTTTTGTTGACAAAAACGAATCTTTGATGATATAAAAAATACTCATTAAGAAAATTCTAAAAAAATACTACACATTTTTTTTACTTTATATAAACGCATTTTATGATTGTAACAATATGACTTTATTTACATAGCTCTAAAAAAAACATTGTTCGTACTCAAAATTCATCAGAATTTCAACTTATTTTGTAATTTTTCTTTCAAAATTAGTCCGAACCCTATTTCGAAATCTTGCGGACACTAAAACTTAAACTTGTGATATATATGAAATATAAATTGACATTCTACACAAGTATTGGCACTTAAAATTATACTCTAATTCGACGCATTTAAAAAAAAAGTATTGCACACATACGCAAACGCTTTCTTTTTGTGTATAAAAGAAATAATTTCTACTTTAATTGCGCTGCAAAAATTTTTTTCAAAGAGTTTTCTTTTTTTAAATACTAGTAGAAAAAATGATTAAATTAGCCAGAACAAACAACAATTTGCAATGATATTTAATCTGTGGCATCAAGTAAAATAAAGAGACGGAAGAATTAAATTATAGAAAAGTAGAGCATATAAGAAATTAATATGGCAATCATCCGAAAGGATTTCCAGTTAAGTACATCTAAACAAACTAAAATAAAAGAAAAAAATTCTAAAAAAAAGTATTAAAAAAAACGAATAGATGTACAATATTCTTATCCACGCACACGAATTTACTTACAATTTGGCAACAAGTTGACGACTGTCAAATTTTTTAAACTTTTTTTTTATATTTACAAATTGACAAATTTTAGAAACGATTTAAACAAGTTGCCGTTTTTTCTTATGATATTAACAAGTTGTTTTCAATTTTTCTCCGGTTTTACCTTTCTTCTCGAATAACGCATTCGAAAGATAGGAGAATAATAATTTTTCACCATTTATTTTAAAGAATTAATAATAGAAAATCATGATTTCAAAATATTTATAGTGCCAGAAGCACTTTGGAAATGATTTTCAGATTTATAAATCATCTAAGGATAACATTGTCAAATGTTAGGTCCCTACTGTCTCGTTGACCGTTGGACTTTTTGAATGGATTCCAAGGATGCCTTTTTGTGACATGACCTGTTGTCACCGATCCTGCAGGACTCGGTTGTCCGGAGGATATGCCTGAAGAACTGCTTGCCGACACACTTCCCTTATCGTGATGACTTGTTTTAGCCGGTTTCTTTAATAAATTCAAAAATTCAAACGTTATTTACTATCAAAAGTAATTAAAAGCATTAAATTAATCAGAAAAGACTGAAAGAGTCTCAATGAATTCATTAATTCGAAAAGAATAAGAAAATTATTGAATACAAAATATTATTAATAAATAAATTAATTAATTTTATTATTAAAAAAAGCTTATTAAAAAATGAATAAATAAGAAAAAAATTGATTTTAAATTTTAGATTTTTTATAATTCATAAAAATTGATAGAAAAAAAGAATGAAGAATTATGTTAATTCATCAAAAAGATTCAAACCTTCAGATAATTTCTGTCCATGGGGGTAACGAGTTTTAAACTAATTGAATCTCCGCATTGTTTAATGAGTCGTACAACTTGATCGTGAGAGGCCCACTTGACATCTTTATCGCTAATACTGACGATGAAATCCCCTTCTTTCATTCCACCCAACTGAAATTAAATTTTATTCTCAATATATTTTTTAAATTATGCAATAATTTCCTCATGTGAGGAATTTTCTCACAAAAGAGTAGATATTTGTCAAATAAATAAGTGATTTGAAATTCACAACGTTTATCATTGACGATTGGAGAAAGAAAAACATTTCTCTCTCATAAAACAATATTTTACAGTTAAGCAAATATTTCGTAATTAAATCGAAAGAATAATATTTTACGTTTCTGATCAAGAAAAATTGTAAATTTTTCTTTTTGAGACAGAATTTGGAAGGAAAATTATTTTTTCTTCTCTTAGCGTTGTGAACTTCAGCAAAAGCTAATTTAATCGAATTTAAAGAGAACTGAACTGAATTATAAAATATAATTAATTATATAATTTTTTGTGTATTAATAATTAATTACATATATGTAATTCTGAAAACTTACGTCAGCAAGCGAATTGTGATCGACGGCGGCAATAATAACGGGAGCATCGCCTCTCACACTAAATCCAAATCCCTCGCCTCCTGGACCTCTTTGAAGTTGAATAAGTCTCGGCGCTGTCCAATGTCTTTTTGCAGAAAAAATTGCCACTGGACCCAAGGATCTAAAAAGGTCGTCAACACCATGCTGACCAAAGTCTGGATGTGTGAGACTCAATTGAAATTTCGTCGAGGCTGAAAATTCAAAATTCATATTCATTTCTTTCTAAACTTGACAATCTTCTCTAAAATAAAGAGTAGAATAAAATTTATTTTATCAGAAATATAAAAATGTAGAATAGAATAGAATCCATTTTGTCAGAAATATAAAAATATAGAATAGAATAAAATTTATTTCACCATAAATATAAAAATATAGAATAGAATAAAATTTATTTCGCCATAAATATAAAAATATAGAGTAGAATAAAATTTATTTTGTCCTAAATATAAAAATCACCGAACCTATTATGTGAGGAGGATCCAACAAGTCTCGAAAATCGTCCTCATCTCCGGAGCGATTATAAATTTCAAGGGTACAATCTTGACCCTTCTTCAAGACTCTTCCCAAAGTTGGCTTTCCCTTCAGCTCCCTGCACATTCTCTGTAACCTTTGGCTCTCTTCGTGCA
The DNA here is from genome assembly GCA_032872475.1 of Leptopilina myrica (nomen nudum). Lineage (NCBI taxonomy): Eukaryota > Metazoa > Arthropoda > Insecta > Hymenoptera > Figitidae > Leptopilina > Leptopilina myrica (nomen nudum). Next base: position 1,592,678 of record CM065459.1, on the reverse strand, counting down.
ACACCAAAGCTTCCCTCAAATGTGCTCGTCCTTGAAAACAAAAAATTTTTCCAAAAATAAATAAAAAATTCCCCATCAAAAGTTCTATCTAATTAAACCACATGAACAAAAATATAGATACTAATTATTTTAGTAAAGAGGGATTAAACTTTGTAAAAACCGAAAAAGAACACGAAGAATTAAAAATAAATACAATAATAAAATAAAAATAACAAAAATAATAAGAATAATAAAAATAAAAATAAAAGGAAGAAATAAAAAACTTTCGAAAATTAAATAAAAAATGGTGAAAATTATTGTTTCTATATTAAAGATGATTAAATAAGATTTTCAAAATGTCAATTAATAATTAGAGATTGTCATGCATACCGAGAGCCTTTCTGTCGTTATCGTCCTTAGGAACGATTACATCGATTTGCGTCTTCCCATCGCTCTCCTGAATGCGCTCGAGAATTAATTTTGCTTCTGTGCAAAATTCCGATAATGGAATATCTAAGAGACCAACTGCACAATGTTTGTGTGCCAAAGCCAAATGATGTTCTCGTTTCACTAAAATTAATGAAACCCATGATTCCGGGACGTAATCTCGAACCGGCTCGCGAATTATTAGTCCATGAACATCGTTATAAACAGCAGATACCTGCAATGAGGAAAGAATATTCAATATACTGAGACTAGTATTTATAATTGTAATAATCAATTATTTAGAATTTAAATTTACTAATCCTGTTTTCAATAATTTGTTTATTTAAAAGAACAAAAATCATATTTCTTCCATAATTTTTTATCTATCTGATTATTTAATATCAATAATTAGAGATTTAGAAATATTATTGGTAAAATAACTGAAGACATATGATTAAAATTTGTATTTTCTCACCTGAGCGGCTTCTTGAGCAAGATCTAAAGAGACGTCAATATTTCGAGAATCTCTTGATTGGAGTTCCAATTTTTCGAAAAGGCACTCTCTCGCTTGGGCCTGAAAGTAAATAATGAACAATTTTATTTTTTCTAGATTTTAAAATTCGACGAATAGTTTCGAAAATATTAATGAAATTTCGCAAAAAAAAATTAATTTTCTTTGAAAGGAATTATTTTGAAAAATTCAAATAAAATCCTTCGTAGGAATTAAATTTTATTCAATTCAATTGTAATAAAAGCTCTCGAAGGAATTGAATGATTTACAAAAATTATAAAAAACATTCGTTGAATTATTTCAATTGTTTTCGATTTAAATAAAATTCTTCTGAATAATTCAATTCTTTTTGTAAACATATAAAAAATTATTCACAGGAATTTAATTCTTTTCGATTAAATTTGAATAAAATTTCTTAACGGAATTAAATTGTTTTATTATTTATAAGAAATTTAATAAAATTCGTCAAATTGTTACAATTACTTTCGAAAATGCCAAGAAAATGATTTTTAATAATAGAATTATTTTTTAAATATTCAAATTCTTTGCAGGAATCCAATGTTTATTATAAATAACAAAATTTCAGGAAAAATTTCAAATATTTAAAATACGTTAATTAGACTTCGAAAAATTTAAATTTTTTTCAGGACACTTAATTTAATTTCTAGAAACAATTCATCTACTTTGAAAAATTTGAATAAAATTCTTTGTAAGAATTCAATTATTTAAAAAAATTTTGATTTAGTTCATTATAAAAGTTCAATTATTTTCAATTCAATTTTAACTGTATTTCTCTAAAGAATTTGAATTCTCTTATTCAAAACTATTAAATTATTCTCCAAAATTTGATCAACATTTTTGTCAAGAATATTAAATTACTTGTTTAAAAAACAAAATTCTTCTTCAATTTTTTTCGATAAATTCTTTGAAAAAATATAATTATTTTCAAACATTTGAGTTAAAATTAAATTCTTCAAAAGATTGCAATGAGGATTTTTCTTTTTAATAAAATTCGTGGCAGAAATTGAGTTTTTTGTTTTAATGAATTAGAAATTTCTTCTAAGGAATTCAATTATTTTTATAAATAAAAAAATTTATAGTGGAATTCAATTGTTTTCAAAACAATTTTAACTGAATTTCTTTATAGAATTTTAATTCTCTTCGAAACAAGTAAGTTATTTCCAAAAAATTTTGATTAAGATTTTCATGAATATTCAATTGATTTTCATGAATAACACAATTCTTAAAAGGAATTTGATTTTTTTTCCAATAAATCCGTTAAAAAAATTTAATTCCTTTCTAATATTTTAATCAAAATAGATTCTTTAAAAGAGTTTAATGTGGATTTTTCGCAATTTTAGTAAAATTCGTCGAAGAAATTAATTTTTTTTGTTGTAAATTAGAAAATTATTTCAAAAAATTCAATTATTTTCATAAAGAAAAAAATTCTGCGAAGGAACTCAATTATTCTGAACAGTACTTATTCTTAATACAATTTAAATAAAATCCTTTCAAAAAAATTCACTTCTTTTTCAAAATTTCAATAAAATTCCATGCAAAAATTGAATTATCACAATTTCAAATTTTCTGCGAGTTAAAAAAATTTTGGAAAATAATTTTTTTTTGGAACAAATATATATAATCGTAGACGTCGATGATCGTACCAGCATTAATTGAACCAGCATGTCCAGCATATCTGGTCCCAGGTCCATGCTCGGTGCATTTGTGAAATTTTCATGAATGTATCGAAATGTTCCTGCTGCTCTCAAGAATGCGTCAACAGCCTGATCTAAGCCGCGAGACGTTCGTCTATCCTGTTTAGCACCTAATTGCGTATAAAGAGCTCCAGCATTGAAGAGAACTGACGCCTTTTCGAATGCAACTGTTCTCTGACAACTCGGCACTCCTGTCAACGAATCGAACCACTCGAAATAAATTCCCAAACTTCTGTCCGGTGGAAAGAAGCGCCTTTCGATGAAGTACAATTGATTATAGTATCGAAGAAGTAATGCGATTCCCGCAGCGTCCCTCGTCGGTGTTCTCGTCGCCTAAAAACGAAAAAACAAATTAGAAATCAAAATCATTCAATTATTTTCAAATTTAAAAATCTAAATCTATTTTATTTATTATTATCTTTCACTTTATTTATTTTAATATTTGTTTCAATATTTATATTATTAATTTATATTAAAATAATAATTTTTGAAAATTATTTCATCGTTCATATTTTTTTTTACAGAAAATTTCTTTATAGAAATAAATGTTTATTTCGAAATTTTACTTGACACTATTTTTTTAATTTTAATATTTATTTTATTTTATCTACAGAAAATTTCTTTATAGAAATAAATGTTTATTTCGAAATTTACTTGGTACAATTTTTTATTTCAATATTTATTTTATCGTTCATAGCAATTTTTCTTATTTTGATAATAAAAATACGTATTTGAACATTTATAAATGACATACTTTTAATATCAGACGAAAAAATTATTACGTAGTAGATTTTATCGTGATTTTTTTTCAAATCTGCACTGATTGTGTGTTATAATTAAGATATAATATCTTATCAAGCCTTTAATTTACTACATTTGCTTTAGAAATACATTCTCGAGTACACACAACAATATTTCTGATTATAAATAGCACAAGACTCGTAAAATAATTAAAAAAAAAAAGTAAAACAAACATTCTGAGTTTACGCTCAAATTAATTTTCCGGAAATAGACAATATTTCCCTTCAGTGTTTGAAAAATAATCTTACTTGTCTGGTTTCCATGAGTTCAGCAATGGCTTCTTCATAATTCCCTCCATCTTCACTGTAATGCTCCAAGATAAAATCCTGAAAGAAGAAAAATAATTTTAATTAAAAAAATAATTTATTAAAAAATTAAAACTAAAACATTTTACTCAAAAAAAAAAAAATCTTTTTGGGTAACTAACGTGAAGTTTAAAGTCAGAGTCAGGTTTCCAAGTATATCGTTTAATCGATACTTTCTTACCACTGTCACCAGCAGTTTGCAATTCGCAATATTATCTTGTTTAATATGTTTATTATCAATATAACGGTTCTTAATGCGGGAAATTAAAATGATCTCTTTCTCGAACCTAAATTACAAAAACCAGTTTTCAGAAAACTTGTTCTAATTTGAGAAAAAAAAACCAGCAGTTCTTAATTATGAATAAACAAGAATCTTGTCAGTACGAGAAAATTTTTTAATTAAACAATATTTCGAAACTTTAACCCTACTGAAAGTGACACGAAGTATTTTTATAATCATATTATTAAGTGATTAATTAATAAGTTAGCGTCGAAAATGGTAAGAATTACTGTCGAATTGATTCGAAAACGTGCCGAGCATAATGAAGGAGAAATATCAACTTTGGAGGAAATCTCTCTGCATCAGGAGAATATAGAAAAAATTGAAATGCTCAATCATCTTTGTCGTGATTTGAAAATTCTTCTCCTACAATATAATTTGATATCGAAAATTGAAAATCTTAATAAACTGAAAAAATTGGAGTATTTGAATTTAGCTTTAAATAATATTGAAGTTATTGAAAATTTAGAGGGACTGGAGAGTTTGAAGAAACTTGATCTCATGGTGAACTTCATAGGAAATTTGCAAGGAGTCAAAAATCTCAGGTTATTACATTTATTATTTTTCCTACGATAAAAAAATTGACTTATTAGCTATTGACTTAACAGTCAACACTAATTAAATAATTATTCTTTATTACCTTTTTAACAAAATTCTCCTGCGAAGAATTAAATAATTAAATTTTTTTTTTTAAATCCTATGTTTCCAGATGCAATGAAAATTTGGAACAATTGATCTTGACCGGAAATCCCTGCACCGATTACATGGGCTACAGAGAATACGTAATAGCGACTCTCCCTCAAATCAAAGAATTAGACATGATTACTATTGAAAGATCGGAAAGAATAAAAGCTCTACAAAAGTATGCTGAAGCTCAAGGCGATATTATTCGGGATTATAAGAAATACGTGAAAATTCGAGAGCAACAAAAGAGACGACACGAAGAAAAGCAGAGTCTCAAAATTACCGAAATTCATTCCGATGATTCAGAAAATGTAAGAAATTTTGTTTTCAATTTTTTGTTATTTAATTTTTTAGTTTAAACATTATTTTTTTTAATTTTTTGTTTTACAAATTTTTGATTAAATAGGTCGACGAGGTAGACGAGGAAGAGGAGGAAAATGAAAAATTTTGGAATTCGACAAGTCATCACACGCCAGAAGATCGAATTGCAATTGCAGAGCGAGTGCAAAAAAATGAAGAAAAAAAGAACAGTTCCAGAAAGGAGGAGGAAAAACCAAAATACGTTCCTAAACTATTCAATCCAAAGGGGAAACCGTACAATGTGAATCAAGCAAAAGTCCCATTTACAATGAACGACGATGATCCGGAAAATATTATTCTTACTCTCCAAGTTTACAAGTAAACAACTTTTAAAACAAATTTTTAATTTTATTTTATAATTATTAATTATATTTCAAAATAGTTATTAAATAAAAAAAAATATATTATTATTTATTAGATACATGCAATATTTTTTTTAGTCAATATTAATGTGAAAAAAGCAAAAAATTAGTCACTAATTTAAAGTCGAAGACATTTTTATACGAATTCGAATCTAAAGAGTTAAAAAGAATTGTTCCAATATTTATAAAAAAAATTACATTATCTTGTTATACATAATATTATTTTCAATGTTATATTACATATTATTTGACAAAAAATTTGATAAAATATTAAATATAAATATTATTTGATAAACAATTTTATAAAATATTAAATATTATTTGACAAAAAATTTGATAAAATATTTGATAAAAATTTGATGAAATATTTGATAAAAAAATTTGATAAAATATTTTATAAACAATTTGATAAATAAAATGCAATTATAAACTGAAAACAATTTTTGCAGATACTTGGACACATCTTATTTGGAAGTAGACGTGCAACCTCTGTACGTGCGAGTTACTGTAAAAGGAAAAATTTTGCAACTGACCCTCTCCTCTGAGGTGTTGACAGAAAAAAGTCTCGTTCAAAGAAACACGACCACAGGACATTTGACGATAACAATGCCTCGATTGAATCCCTCAACTATAATTTCTGGAAAAAAATCGACAAATACAAACAGCAGTGGCAAGGAAGTTGCGAAAGTGATAAAAAAAATTGCACCAGTAATAACGAAGCGAGAACTCTTAGAAATTGGCCCTCCAAGGGACGATTTGGATTTTTCGAAAATTGCCAGTAATTCAAAAATAAAAAAAGGCCCCACCTATTTGCCGAAACTTCAAAATTCATCTCTCAACTTTGTCGATAATCCTCAAGTTCCACCGTTAGAGTAAAAGAATTCAATCAAATTTCATTTTATTTCAATTTAGTTTAAATTAATTGAACTCAATTTCAATCAAATTGAACTTATTTTCAATCAAATTGAAATTAATTTCAATCAAATTTAATTGATTTTCAATTAAATTCGACTGAAAATCAATCAAACTGAATGGAATTAATTAAATAATCGAATTAGTTTTTTTTTAATTAAATTAAACTAAATTCCAATAAAATTGAGTTGAATTTTACTTGAATTCAATTAAATTCAACTAAATTTCAACTAAAAATCGAATTGAATTTAAATTAAATTCAACTAAAAACTAATTATATTAAATTAAATTTAAATTAAATTCGAACAAATTGAATTAAAATTAAAATCCATTAAATTGAACCAAATTTGAATCAAACAAAATTGAATTTTAATTAATTTCGACTGAAAAATTAACCAAATTAAATTAAATTAAACTAAATTTAATTTAAATTTCATTAAATTAAATTGAATTTCAATTAAATTCAATGCAACTGAACTTAATTCCAATCAAATTAGTTTTAATTCTAATTAAATTAAATAAAATTTTAATTAAATTCACTCAAATTGAATTGTTTAATTAAATTAAACTGAATTAAAGTAAATTAGATCGAAGTCTTATAAAATGGGATTATATTTCAATAAAATTCAATCGAATTGAATTGAAATTAAATTTAATTTAATTAAACTGAATTGGAATTAAATTAAATTGAATTTCAATTAAATGAAATTTGAATTTCAATCAAATTGAACTGAATTTTCAATCGAATTGAAATTTAATTCCAATTCAATAAAATTTATCAATATTCCAATTAGTTATTGTTTTAATATTGTACGATTAATTGAAAAAAATATCTACTCACTTTAAACGGATCTCGGAAGTCGATATCTTTGGTCTCCTTCAGTCCCAATGGTATCATGGGCATGATAGAATCTTCACTAAAACATGAAAATATAAAAAAAGTATTAGTATCAGTGTAGATTACATTTTTCAAATAAATACTTAATTTTACATTTTACAAACTAGTATTTCAAGTTGTTTCATTATTACTTCATATGAGTCTAAATCAGCCAATTCAACTTTCACTTGCTCCCAATAAACATTATTTTTGACACTTTAGACCGCAGTATTTCGACCTAGTGCTGCAAAGAATTTCAAGAATGCCCTAAAGTCTTTTATTATCATATTTTCCATCACACCAATATTTATATCTCGATTTACGAACAGGCATTTTAATGTAACATTAACAAATTAATTTTAATTTTAAAATACTCGAAAATTATTTTTAATGATAGCTTTAATTATAGTTTTTTTAAACTAAAGCTTAGATTTTAATAGTATAGCGATCAGTCAAAATTCTACTTAAAAATCAGTGGGGAAAAAAATATTGTAATTTTTTTTTGGTAACTACATATAATAAATTATTTATCGACGAAAAAAAAGGATCGCCTTTACGATATAATAATATATAAATAATAATTTCAGAATAATTTGTAAAATAATAGTAAATGTACCGTTTCAATATTTATGAATCTTCACGTGGCATAATTATTTTGCAGCCCTTTCACTTTGGAATCTTGATTACAGAGTTGGTGTAATTGTACCTTCGAGAACGTTTATCCTCCAAGGCGTAAAGCTCTGAGGCTTCTGCATATTTTTAAATGCAAAAATTCACCTTTGAAATTTATATTTGTAGAAAAAGTTGCGTATATTTTTTAAGAAAACATTTCTCAATTTCAGAATCATAATTCTTTTTATAATCTCGAATTCTCATTTCTTAATTTCGAATAAAATTAAATTTATACAGCTTTTTTTGAAACTAATATACATTCAGTCTTTTAGTATTTTACAGAATAGACGAAATCCAAAAATTATTTGACACTGAAACTGTAAATATATTTTTCTGATAATAGCAAATTTTTTTCCCCACTCTGGATTAATAGGTAAATTTTAAATTACGACGCAATAGTTTCTAGAGAAACAAAATATATTCGAAACTTCATAAATTATATAAGTAGCTAATTATTCCAGACACATATGTGTATTAATTTTACACAATTCGGAGCGAGCTATGCATGAATGCACTTCAAGTCGCAATTAATTTCATAAATAAACTTCAGCACATAATTATTTTACAATTTGTGCTAATTTTTCAAGTGAAATTTTGTTACTTTTTTTTCTTTGTTATTTGCGATATTCGATTGGAGTGTTTACAAATGAATAGACAATCGGAAAACATTGTACGGAGAAAATAATATCGTGGAATAATGTATTATTATATTTATTATTGCTGGGCTTTTAAATACACGGTTAGATACGTCCGCAAGATATATACGGTTCAGCCTCTCATTGATATTCTAAATCGATACGGAGCTTGTTGTAAATTATTATTATACCTCGGAATGCATTTTGTGCGAATGTACAATGCAAGCAACTGGTGATTGTTGCTCGTCCCTATTATACGACTGCCATATTCCTATCGATAGTCTCGAAATTCATTTTTTATTGTCTTGTGAGTCAAATTTCATTTGTCACATTTCACCTGGTCTCTTTTGTCTCCTCTCGTCTTTTGATAATTTTTCGTTTCATTTTCTGACATATTATCATAGACTTTTAGAAAATATAATATGTCCAGACTTCGCACTCCATTATGAGTTTAAAAAAAGTAGCCTCGATGACAAAAAAAAGTAGAAAATAGTAGCCTTGGTGTTAAAAAAAGAATTAAATAATTTCATTAAAAATTTTTTAAAAAATCGAATTTTCAAAGTATTTTAATTTAATAATTGATAAATAATTAAATTTTATAAGGAGTCTCATTCCAATATACTCACGTTTCTTAGTGCGAAGATTAATAATTCAAGTTTTTATTAGTTCAAAAAAAAAATTCAATTATTTTCAAAAATATTTCTTAATTCAATAATTTGTATGTCTACTATTTTAATGAAATTTCCAAAAAGTATTCAATTATTTAAAAACAATCTTGATAAAATTTTACACGAATATTCAATTATTTTCTAAAAGAATGAAAATTTTATAGGAATTAAATTATTAAATATAAAAATTATTAAAAATTAATTATTTTTAAAAATTTGATTAAATTTTCTGTAAAGAATTTAATGATTTCAATTATTTTTATAAATAGCAAAATTTTTCCAATTTACTGAATTCTTTTGAATATTATTTTTTAAAAATATTCTTCACGAGAATTAAATTATTTTTAATAATTTCAATACAATTCTTGTCAAAAAATCAATTATCTTCATAAAAAATAATATTCTTTTCTAAAATTCAATTATTTTCATAAATTGAAAGAATTCTTGTCAAAATTTCAATTCTCTTTATCAATTGAAAAATTTTTCTCCGAAATTAACTGTATAAATTCAATTATTTTCGAAAAATTAAAATACAATTCTACGAGAAAATTCAATTATTTTCATAACTAAAAAATCCTTTACAAAAATTCGATAATTTGGCAAATCTTTAAAAAATCTCTAGTGAAAATTTTAAATTTCTTTGAAAAAAGTAAAATTCTTCTCAAAAGTTAAATTATTTTCATAAATAACAAAATTCTTTGCAGGATTTCAATTATTTTCATAGATAAAAAAGTTTTGCATAATTAAAAAAAATTGTAATATAATTTGTAACAATGTTATTCAATTATTTTTATAAATAATAAAACTCATTGCAGAATTTCAATTATTTTTAATACAATTTTAATCAAACTCGTCGAAAAATGAAATTATTTTTTAAAATTTGATTAAATTTTCTCTAAAGAATTCAATTATTTCAATTATTTTTATAAATAGCAAAATTTTTCCGATTTACTAAATTCTTTTGAATATTATTTTTGAAAAATATTCTTCACAAGAATTCAATTATTTTTATAATTTTCCATAAAATTTAACAAAAACAATTCAATTATTTTCAAAAGTAATTAAATTCTCCGCAGAAATTCAATTATGTTTAAATTTTTTTGAAATTCTCCGAAATTTCAATTGTCTTTATAAATAATTAAATTGTTCTCTACAATTGAATTATTTTCAAAAATTTTAATAAAATTCTACGCAAACATTTAATTATTTTCATAAATATGTAATAACATTCATTGGAAGGATTTAATTACTTTTATAAATAGTAAAATTTTTTGAAGATATTCAATTAGTATCAATAAATTTTTATGAAATTGAATTAATCAAATTTTTCATTAAAATTATGAACAGACAAGAATGTCGGTAAAATTATTTCCTATTATCTTATTGGCGGTCGATTTTCATTAACGATTTTAGTTTTTAACACTGTTTTTAAATGAAAATGTGAAAACTAAAAATCTAAATTTGACTATTTGTTCAGAAAAGTAGCTTTTAGTTGCTTTAGGGATTAGGCTCAAAAAAGTAGCAAATAGCATCATTGTGATAATTAATTTTCTTTAGTTTGGAGAGAATAATATGTTATAATAAACCGAATAATTATGATTAATTTTCTTTAATTTAGAAAGAATTTAATCACTTGATGACTTGTTTCAACGATTTCTATATTTTTATGGAGAATTTTGGAAACTTGCTAAACACGCAGAGCAAATTGATGTTATAAAAGAAATTAAAAACTAATTGAGATGAGAAATATAAAAGTCACTGTCGTTTTCGAGAAAAGTCGTGTTGTTTTGTCATTAGAAAGGACAAATTATTTTCTTAGAAGGAACGTCAGCGAATTGTCAAGTTATGCCACAGCGGTAGCATCAGCTACTGCGGGGAATAACTTTCTTGCTTCTTGCACGACTATAAAGAGTGGAGAGAAATAAGGCAAATACTGCAATGATTTCAGCTAAATGGGACTTTTTTTTGTCTTGTCGGCACGACCAACGACCATTACCTGAGTCAATACGACTGAGGCCAAAAAATAAGATTCATGCGCCTCTCCAACTCTTTTACTCGAGAATTTTCATAAGATGAATTACCGATGGTAATTTCACGTTTTTTTTTCTTCGTTTTATTTATAATGAAATTTCCTCGGTTTAATAGAAATTATTATGCTTGACTCGATGGGAATTGTTTCTACTTTATAATAAATGATTTGCCTTGACGCTTTAGTGAGACATTGAAAAATTTTCTTCTTCATCATCAATATCGAAATCTATTATGCAATGATGGCAATAATGTTTATTAATTTAATTCTTCCCCCCTCGAAGAAGTAAATTGAATTGTCGCGATTTTTTCCAGACTATTTTATTAATAATAGATAGTCGGGCAATTTCATTTCTAATTTTCCCAACAACCTATGCGGCAGAACCGTTATTTTCCGTTTAAAATCACTGGTTTGAAAGTCGAGGTACAATGTTGCATTGAGTTTGCAATTTGTGGGAGAATTTTTCTCGTTTCATTTTTCTTGCTTTGGCAATTGTAGGTGATGATTTTCAACACGCGCTTTGTGCTTGAGGCCTGCGGAAAGTGTCGGAAAGCACGCATTAGAATGAAACACACGTGTGAGTGAAGTGAAGTTTCACGATATGGAAGACGAAGACGAAGAAGAAGAAGAAGAAGTGTTCTCATCCATAAAGCGCATAGCATTTAAAGCGGTTTTGTGCCTACTTAAAGAGCGGCATTATGGGCATAGTATTCACATAGTGGGCGGACACTGACCCAGGAACCGAAGCATAGCGGATGGACCGGCAAACCGTGCTCGACGTGTAAGAAGGGCAACACTCGGCTCTGAACTTGTATAATAGTACACCCATAGATAAAGCATTGATGGGCATTTTTAATCCCGACTCCACTTCTTCTTCTTCTTCTTCTTCTTCTTCTTCTTCTTCTTCTTCTTCTTCTTCTGCGAACGAGAAATTCAGAAATTGTAGCAAACAGTTATTATTATTATAATTCAGTGACAAAAAAATTGGAAAAAAACGGATCTTTAATTATTTACTATATCAAAGTTACCACAAGACAAAAATTAAATTGCTCCTGAGAAATCAGAAAGGTTTATCAAAAGTCCAGCGAAAAATACAATATTCCAGAATTATTGTACCAAACTTCTAGTCTTGGGTGTCGAAAAATATATTTTGAAAAACTTTTCCATGATTAACAGACAAAATTTTCCTTTTTTCCATGATTCTATAATTCTAAATAAAATAATTAATAATAATAATAATTAATTATAAATATATTATTTTGATTTCATCCAAAACGCTATTCCTAACTAAAATTCTTCTTTAATTCAATTTATCTTTGATAATTTTAGAAAAAGTTCTTCTTTCAGAATTTTCAAATTCATTCGCTTACAATTCGATAAATTTATAAGAAATTTCAATTCATTGTAAATTCTTCACCTAAATATGTATATTAGAAATAAAAATCTTGAAAATTCTTTTAAAACCTTCAATCAAAAATTTAAAATTTTTCCAACAAAAAATAAATCTACAAAATTATTAATTAAAGGTATGAAAAATTCAGATTCTTAAAGTCTGTAATTGGAAACTTTTTAAAAACTTTAATTATTTCTATAATAATTCACGCTACAATGTTTTTAATATTTATAATTACAAGTCTATTAAATATTTCTTAAAATTGAAATCTTTTAAAAAATGTTATCACTACATTTTCTAATAATTGAATTATTTTAATGAATTTTCGAGAAATTTTATTAAAAAATTTTATTAAAAATAATTCAAATTCTGCAATGAGTTTTATTATTTATAAAAGTAATTGAATAATATTGTAACAAATTATATTACAATTTTTTTTAATTATACAGAACTTTTTTATTTATGAAAATAATTTAAATCCTGCAAAGAATTTTGTTATTTATGAAAATATATCAATTTTTGACAAGAATTTTATTTTTTCAAAGAAAATTGAAATTTTTACGAGAGATTTTTAAAACAATTTTGAAAATTATTGAATTTTTGCAAAGAATTTTTTAGTTATGAAAATAATTGAATTTTCTCGTAGAATTGTATTATAATTTTTCGAAAATAATTGAATTTATACAGTTAATTTTAATATTTTTCAAGATAATATAGCATTTTTCACAAGAATTTTACTGTAATTTTTGAAAATTATTGAATTTCGGAGAAAAATTTTTCAATTGATAAAGAGAATTGAAATTTTGACAAGAATTCTTTCAATTTATGAAAATAATTGAATTTTAGAAAATAATATTATTTTTTATGAAGATAATAGAATTTTTGACAAGAATTGTATTGAAATTATTTAAAAATAATTGAATTTCGAAGAAGAATATTTTCTATTTATAAAGATAATTGAAATTTTGACAAATTTTTAAAATAATTGAAATTCTACAAAGAGTTTTATAATTTTTTACAAAATAATTGAAATTCTGCAATGAGTTTTAATATTTATAAAAATAATTGAATTTCGAAGAAGAATTTTTTCTATTTATCTTGATAATTGAAATTTAAAAAATTTTAAAAATTTTAGAAAACAATTAAAATTCTGTAATGAGTTTTATACTTTTATTATTTATAAAAATAAGTGAATAATTGTAACAAATTATATTTCAATTTTTGTAAATTATGCAGAACTATTTTATCTATGAAAATAATTGAAATCCTGCAAAGAATTTTGTTATTTATGAAAATAATTTAATTTTTGACAAGAATTTTATTAAAAATTTTCTAAATAATTGATTTTTCGAGAACAATTTTATTAAAATTTTGGAAAATAATTGAATTTTTGTCAATAGAATTTTATTTAAACTTTTTTAAATAATTGAAATTCTGCGAAGAACTTTATTGTTTATGAACATAATTGAGTTATTGCGAAAAAATATATTTAAAAAAATGGTAAATATTTGAATTTCGGCAATCATTTGTAATTTCTTAACAGTTTCTCAAAAATTCAATTTTTTTAACTAAAATTCTTTTATAAATCCTGTATTTTTAATAATTAATTGAACTTAATACTTTTAATAAAAGTATTAATTTAAGAGAAATAAAGAAATTTATTGTTTCTTTACTCTTAATTTGAGATGAATTTGATTTATGACAATTTTTTGAAAATCAAAAGTTCTTTAAAATTTCTAATTAAATTAATTGAAAATTGAAATTTTGTTGTGACAACCCAGAGATATTATCTGATGAATTAAGTGTGAAAAGAGTGGGAAAAGTTAATAAAGTTCGTGATTTTTTTCATTTATTTGCTTTTCTAAGTACTGAATATTTTTCAGTACTTAGAAAAGCAAATAAAATAGAAAAATCACGAACTTCATGAATTTTGTTTTGAAAACTGTACAAATAAAATGATAAATATCGCACAGTAGAATTTAAGAGGATTTTTTAAACGGAAAACCATTTCCTATGTACTTTACACGCAGTATTAATATGCAAAACAATAATTTCTTTAACGACTTTTTTCAGTTTATTATTTTGTTTATGACTACTTTGCAAATACAAATGCGAATGTATAACTGAGGAAAGCGCCATATTCAGTAACGGGAAGCCAGACTCATACGGGACCAACTAATGATTTACCGCTCGTATAACGCTTATAGCGTTATTCACACAAAAATCTGTCTTTTCACGCTTAACAAAGTAATTAAGAGCGGGAAATAAAAAAAAACCCCGACAACTTTTACAAAAACAAGAAAAATAGGTCATCTGCCCTAAAGCACAAAAAAAATGTTTATTTTATTAAAAATTTATTCTCTATATCAAACCGTCCGGAAAAAAATAAAAAAATAAAATTATACGACTAATTCTGTTAGGTTATATAAGTAAATAGTGAAACTCACCCCTCGCCATTTTGGTACAATTCAACCGAACTGTTTAGTTCCGCTAGTTGTTCTTTGAGTAACTGCAAATTCGAATTGACAAAACTCAATTCCAAGGCAACTGTTTCCTTCAATTTCCTGTTAGTCGTGGCCCTACAAAAAATTGTTTTCTTATTTTCTATTTCGGAAATAAAGTCAATGGAATCAAAAATATTTTCAAAAATGTTAAAAAGAAAAAAATATTTTAAAAACTAGTTATTAAAAAACAGAAGAAAATATTAAAGACTAAAAATTATTTAAAAGCTCGCAAACAAAATATTAAAGACTAAAAAATTTTTTAAGCTAAAAAGAAAATATTTAAGACTAAAAATTATTTAAAAACTAAAACAAAAAATTAAAGAATAAAAAAATTTCAGATTAATAAAAAAATTGTAAACTAAATAGAAAATATTAAAGACTAAAAATTATTTAAAAGCTCAAACAAAATATTAAAGACTAAAAACATTTTCTAAACTAAAAAGAAAATATTTAAGACTAAAAATTATTTAAAAACTAAAACAAAAAATTAAAGAATAAACAAATTTTAAACTAATAAGAAAATTTTAAACTAATAAAAAAATGTTAAACTAAAAAGAAAATATTAAAGACTAAAAAAATATTAAAAACTAAAAATCCTTTTTTTGCAGTGTGAACAATAAAATTAGCTACTAACTTAAAAAGATTCTCCGCTCCGGCACGAAGACGCAGCTCTTTGTTGATTTCCTGGTTAAGTTTACTCCTCCTATTTTGTAACTTTCCTCGACAAGTGGCGACTCTCGGGTCCGAGCCCTGTAAAAAAAGAAAAAGAAAAAAAAATTCTGAATTATTTATCATCAACAGTGATTCAATTTACATGTTTTTCCCTGCGCACACGAGATTTTTATCTTTCCAAATTTTTTTCCTTTTGATTCCATATTATATTATGTGAAAAAAAAATTTAATTATATATACACATTTCACATAAATTATATATGGGATAACTTTTACTTTTACAGGGGGATTTTAGAAAGCAGTGGGACAGTAGAAAGTCCTATTGATTTTGTCCATTATTTGTAAAAGATTTTTTTTCACACACATTAAATATATTGACGAGAAATGAATATAAAAATGTCAAAAGACAAAGTGAAATTGAAACAAAAGTTTAATTTACAACACTTTTTTTAAAAAAACAAGGACTTGACTAATTTATAAAAACAAGAAAATATGATTTTCAATATTTTACGTTTTTTGAATTAATTAAAATTGGAAAATGATTAAATTTCAATTTTTCTTAGTTTTGAATTTTTAAGAACAAGAGTCGACTCGAAGGAGGAGATTTTAAATGCTTTTTTTTAATCTGAAATTTAAATACATTAAATAAATTAACAAAATTAACTTTTTAAATTTGAAATTTAAATAAATTGACAAAATAAATCATTTATCATCGTCATTTTTTTTTTGTTTTAAATTTACATTTTGTCAAAGTTAGAAAAAAAGAAGGAAAAAATAATATAATAATAATAATAACAACAACAAAATAATACAATGGTTTTTTCCCACTAAATAATAATAAATAACAAAAAATTATTTTTCTAAACAATTGAATTTCGGAAAAAGAATTTTATTACTTTTGAAAATAATTTAATTTTACATCGAATTTCATTTTCATGAAATTTTTTAAATTAATTTAATTCTTGCAAAGAAACTGTGAAAATTTTTTTTAAATAATTGTTTTTTTTCAAAAACTTTTATGAAAATTGTGTTTTAATCAATTGAATTTCTCTGAAAATTTTTTATTCGTAAAAGTAAATCAATGAATTGAATTTCTTTCAAACTTTTACTATTTATATGAAAATAATTGAAACGTTACATAGAATTCCATTAAAATAATTAAATTCTTTTAGAAAATTTTATCAAAATGGTTAAAATTTTGAAAATAATTGAATTTTGTTGAAGATTTTTCTTACTTACAAAGATAATTGAATTTTTGAACAGAATTTAAAATAATTTACGAAAATAATTGAATTTCTGCAGATATTTTTGTATTTTTTTTCCAAAATTCATTTTCTTAGTGTTTTTAACGAAAATTTCTCTATAATTTAATAAAAAATTTGAAATTTGAAATTTAAAGTAATTAAATAAATTAAATTTGTTTCCATCTGAAAATCAGCGATTGTATTTGTTTCTATTTTGAAAAAATAAATACAACATTTGACCCGCATTAGCTGACGAGATTCTGTAAAAAAGGAGATTAAAAGTTGATCTAAAGAAGGACAGCAAAATGTCACAGACTTCGAAACAGGTCCGAAGTTCTTAATACGGATAAGAGTTGTCGAGTTCAGTATAACGGACATTTAAAAGCTGGTTGTTAATGATTTGCACTAATTTCTTCTTTTGCTGATAATATTTTGTAAAAGGTGAACTTCCGGCCTACATAGAACAAATTTTTATATTTATTCTCTAAGCTGAATTATCAAACTTCTTTTTTGCTTATATCGATTCAGAAATTAATTACAAACACGTTGAATATCCAATAAAATGATTAATATTCATTATTATGCAAATAAAAAAAAAAATTTGATTGTCAATTTCAATATTTGAATAATTTTAGTCTCAAAATTTGGGGAAAAAAATTCACGTGGTATTAATAATAATTTTTTGAATAAAATAAGACATGAAACTAAATAAAATGCCACTGAGAAGATAGAAGCAAAATAAAATACGTTTACTGTTTTTTTATTTTAAATTTGCATTTTGTCAAAGTAAGAAAAAAAGAAGGATAAAAGTAATAAAATTATAATAATAATAATAAAATACGTTCATCAATAAAATACGTTCATCATTTTTTTAATTTTAAATTTACTTTTTGTCAAAGTAAGAAAAAATAAGGAAATAAATAATAAAATAATAATAATAATAATAAAATACGTTCATCATTTTTTTCATTTTAAATTTACATATTTTGTCAAAGTAAGAAAAAAATAATAAAAGAAATAATAAAATAATAATAATAAATACTAAGTAAAAATAATAATAATAATTAAATAATACGATGTTTTTTCCCGCACTAAATAATAATAAGCAAAATAAATAAATAAATAAATTTAATAATAATAATAATAATAATAATAATAATAATAATAAATAAACATAAAAAAATAAGAAACAAAATGACTCTAAAATCTGTTATACGAGAAAAAAATTAAAAATGAATAATTCTCTTAATTGGAATAATTATTAGAAAAATTAACAAAAAAACGATGTTACAGAATCAGTTAGACGGAATTTATGACTATCTATTGAAAGTGAATTGCAGCTTGGACGCGCTTATAATGTCCAAAGGCATAATAATATTTGCAATTTTTTCCACATGACTGGATTATTTTGTACCGGAACTTTAGCAGTTCGACACTGTCAAGAATTTTTTGATTCGACCAATTTATTTTAGTAGTGAAAGTTTACAGTGCCGGACCGCTGTTTTGTAACTATTCGAGCGGCAATAATCATAAGGGGGGTTCATTGCACGAATAATGGATATACTTATATATTGCGTTAATATTTTGTCAAGGAATATTCTCCGCAGAGTGCGCAGATCTAAAACTAAACCGCTCTCAAAGTATTGAATTTATGTCAGATATTGGCTTTAACGATAATGATACTCCCTGCAAGGAACACGTCCTGAATATCCCAACAACCAAATTAAATCTTATAATATCTTTCATTTTTTTAATTAAAAAAAAAATACAAATCAAATATTAAATTAGAAATATGGAATTTTTTGTTTGCGAAAGGAATAGATTTTTATCACCGTATTAAATTAAATAGGAATAGGCTCAATTTATTTTTAGCGATTATTGATCTTTAACGCGATTGTTTTTCTACTATTTTTTCGCAGATATTGTGTTTTATTATTTCTGGAATAATGGGAGAAGAAAAATAATTATTTCGTTTATTTTTATTGCTTGTAATCAGAAAAAAATAAGTTTGTATGATTAGCAATATTTGTATTGAAAGATAATGATTGAAATATTAAATATCGTTTTCGAATTGGATCAATTATAATTATTTATTAACAGAGCTGTTGGAAATCGTAAATTTTTAATATTCTTGCAAATTATTATTTTCATTGTTTCAATTCAATTATTATTCTCTGAAACTTTTTCGTAAAATTCTTCTTCAATTCTCCTGCAATTAATAATTTTCAATAATTTTTGAAAAAGTTTATTGAGACTTTTCAAAAATATTTGTTTCAAAATCAATTTGATTATTCAAAAAAAAAATGCAATTCAATTTTTGAAAAAACATAATTTTACAAAATAGTTAGCGGAAAGAATTAAAGATTCAAATTTTTAAATATTATAAGTTGACCGTCTCCAAAATTCAATTACTTCTAAAAATTCACACTATGACGATTCTAATATTCAATTATTATCTAAAATTGTAACTAAAAATAAGAAATTCATTTTAAAATCAATTTTTATTGAAAAATTCCAGGAGAATTTAATCATTTAAATACAAAAATAATTAATTTATTGAATAACTGAATATTTCTAAAAAATAATTAACTCTTTGCATAGAATTTTATAAAAAAAATTTAAATAATTAAATTCTCCTGGGAAATTTTTTAAACAATTTTTATTAGAAAATTTTACGAGAATTTAATTATATAAATACAAAAATAATAAATAATTTAATATTTCTGAAAATAATTTAATCTTTGCATAGAATTTATAAAAAATAATTTTAAATAATTTAATTCTTTTGGGAAATTTTCAAATCAAATTTTATTAAAAAATTATACGAGAATTAAAATTGTTTAAATACAAAAATAATGAATTTTTATTTATTCTTTGAATTTATTGAAAAATTAAATATTTCAGAAAATAATTAAATCCTTGCATATAGAATTTTATAAAAAAAGTTTTTTATATAATTAAATTCTTTTGAGAAATTTTTAAATTAATGTTTATTAGAAAATTCTATGCGAATTCAATTATTTAAATACAAAAATAATTAATTTAATGAATAATTGACTATTTCTGAGAATAATTAAATCTTTGCATTAAATTATATAAAAAAATTTTCTTCAAAATTAACTTCTTTTGGGGAATTTGTTATTTAAAAATACTGGACATAGAAAATCACTGAATTGAGAAAAATGTTTGTAAATAATTGAAATTTTGCTTACAATTTTATTAAAATTTAAAATTCTTGAAAATAATGATTGAATGTTTGAAAACAAATTAAAAATCAATTTTTTAAATTCCTCAGAAGAATTTTAATATTTCTAAAAATAATTGAATTATTTAGAAGAATGTTATTAAATATTGTTTTAAAATCACTGAAATTGTGACAAGAATTTCATTAAAATTTTTGAGAGAATAATTGAATTTCGTAGAAGATTTTTATCACTTTTGAAAATAATGGAATTTTTTGCCAGAATTCTGACAAGAATTTCATTAAAATTTTTGAAAAAATAATTGAATTTCGTAGATTTTTATTAGTTTTGAAAATAATTGCAATTTTTACCAGAATTTAAAAATATTTTTCAGCATAATTGAATTTTTGTAACTATTCATTTCTTTCTTATTAAAAAATCAATTTTTTTTTAGTATTTCCAACTGAAATTCTTCTATAATTCCATTATTTTTAATAATTAATTAAATATACCAATTCGAATTGAACTAAACTGGAAAAGGATTAATATAATTAAATAATTATGAAAATTGCTCAAAAATTTTAGTTTTGTAAAATTTTTAATTAAGGGCATTTTAACCATTATGACGTCACAATTTGGGCAAAGCATGTGTTCTAATATTGTGACGTCATAATGGTTCAAATTCCCTTTAATTCATAAAATTGAAACTTTTACCAAATTTCAAATTGACAGATAGATAAAATTAAAGATTTAATTTTTTATTTGGTTTCTTTCAAATTTTTTTTCGATTCTCTCTTGTTAAGTCAAAATTAATGGAATAATAAAGCTGAATAAATTAAAAATT
Source organism: Leptopilina myrica (nomen nudum) (assembly GCA_032872475.1). Lineage (NCBI taxonomy): Eukaryota > Metazoa > Arthropoda > Insecta > Hymenoptera > Figitidae > Leptopilina > Leptopilina myrica (nomen nudum). The sequence goes on along the minus strand of CM065459.1, from coordinate 1,571,623 downwards.
GACAAAAAAACGTATTTTTAAAATTAAAAATTTGATTTAAATCACGATTAAAATACAAACACGTCTTTAATTTAAAATTTAAATCCTGATTTAAATCACAACAACCCTTTCTATTAAATGTTATTTTTCCTTTTTTTATTTTCTTTCTTCAATTTTTTTTTTGCTCACAAATGAATGCACAATTACTTTGAGAAAGCAAAGTAAGAACACGATTATTTATTGAATGTTATTACAGAATAAATCCAAATATATTTCTTAATAATCCAAGTGGCATTGAGATCACTGATAATAAAACAAATGTGCAAAAAAAAAGTACTCTGGGGACAAATATAGTGTAAGAAAACGTGAATGTAAACAAGATACCATTCACAGGTGCATGAATTTTATTGCACTAGAATAAGTGAAAGGGAAATGACGATAACAGCATACAGCAAAAAAAAAAAAACAAACAAAAAAACTAGTTTTTCAAGGTACAATTTCAAAATATAATTTTAGACTTTCGATATAGTCTTAAATATACTAATTTAACGCATTCAACCACAGAAATGTGTCGCGACTTTCTGGAAAAATGCCATTTTTATGAATGGCGCTTGTAGTTTCTACATTTTAAAATTTAAATACAATTTATTGCCGATTTGCTGTTCAATTCTTGCCATCGAAATGGTATTAATTAAAAACACAAAAAACAACAATTTTGTTTTGTAAATTGTTTATTTTTGTTTACTTTACACACACGGAAAAAATTCTTCACGTCCAGAATTTTTTTTTCCTAATTTAAAGACTTATTGCAATTTATTTAATTTAACTTAAATTAAAGATTTAATTTAAATTAAAGACTTAATTTAAAATTTAAAACTTAAAATTTAAATTTAAAGAATTTAAAATTCTTTCTGATTCGAAATAAATTTTTCCGGGTAATTTTTGAAACGAATCTTATCTTTTTATGATTTCAGCTGATAAAAATAGTGAAAAAAATAAATTTCAAAAAAAAAAAAAACCAGTAGAATTTCGATAAACAATTTACAAAATTAAATTACTGATTTCAGCTTCTCAATTACGATCTTGACAAGAGCAACAAGTTCCACAAATGATATATCATTATCCTATTGTAGGTTTTCATGCAAGTGTGTTATGTGCATGTGTACAGCATGTTGTAAATTCGCAATAATTGAGTAATCAAAGTAAAAAAATAATTTTAATTCCAGAGAAAGCAAATTTTTTTTCCCGCCACACATTCATTTGCGAATTAATACCTATACTCTTATTCAACTCTAAATAAAAGAGTTTAAAGGTCGTGCACTAGGTGAAAGTGACAAATTAGTTGCCTTTCTATTATTACACCTGCTCTAATTCCATTTTCACACATTATAAATACAGACAATTAAATTTTTTTTTTAATTAAATATTAATTATATTTACAGTTTTTATTATTTAAAAAAGATCCTAAAGTTCTGAACGTTCAAATGAACGAAATTTATTTATTTCTTCTAAACATTAAACTTTTATTGCAATTTTTTTGCTTCACTGTCCAAAGAAATTAATTACTGAGTTTGTAAAAGTAAAATTTTAGTTTTTTAATTTTTTATGATTAGTAACTTATTAAAATATCTTCAATAAAAAATATTTCGTTCATTTGAACGTTCAAAACTTAGAGATCATATATAAAATAATTTTCTTTTAGCGAAAAATATTAAAATGATGTAACTAATTAATTAATTGAAATTAAAATTTATTGTTTTTAGTATTTAAAATAATTTTCTTTTACCGAAAAAAATAATAATTAATCAATTAATTAAAATTAAAATTTACAGTTTTTAGTATTTAAAATAATTTTCTTTTACCGAAAAAAATTAAAATTAATTAATTAAAATTAAAATTTATTGTATTTATTATTTAAAATCATTTTCATTTACGGAAAAAAATTAAAATTAATTAATTAATTAGATTAATTAAATTAATTGAATCAAAATTAAAATTTATCGTTGTTAGTGTTTAAAATAATTTCCCTCTAGCGAAAAAAATTAGTTTCTAAAGAAGAATTGCTATGTTGATTTAAATAAAAAATCATGAAACTAATTTGAGAATATTGCTTCGGTAGGAAAAAAATGGAATGAACTGTTTACTTTTTCACTCGACAATTTTTTTCTTACCCCGATGTGTCTCCTTAAGGCTTCCAGGATTTCCTTTTCCTCTTTCGCCTTCTCATTCTCTTTCTCCTGGCGATTGTTTTCACATTGTCTTTCGTTTTCTTTGTCTTTGTTAAACAACGCTTCCGAGGATTTCACATGAGCATGATTCTTCGGAGGCGGAGAATGATGGACCCACTTCAACATGGCCGTGTATCGGCTACATAATTAAAATATCACCCGTTCCTCGCAAACAGGTGTCAATTATATAGTGTCTCTCAATTTTTTTATTCACACAATTACGCCCACTTAGTTATATATTAATTATCATCACATTGGAAACTGTATAAAAATTGTTTATTAATAAGGATTCTTGTTTTTTGTAATGTTTATATAAGTAAATTGATACGCGAAGAAAAAATATTTTTACTCAATTTTACTATACAAAAAAAAGGAAAAAATATACAAGGAAAATTAAAAATTCTACTTTATATTTACAAGGATAAAATAAAAAACACTTCTGCGAATTTCTATCAATATCTTTCATATTTTTCAAGTGATTTTTGATATACTTCTAATTTTTTATTTTTTAAACTAATTTTTACATTTTTTTACAATTTACTTCGATTGTATCAACTATTACTCAAAAAATAATAAAAATTGATAAAAATAAGCAAAAGTTTCTGTCGCTGTAAGTTTTACTTAAAAAAAAACAGAGTTGCCATACAGAAATTTAAGTACCAACTTTTCCCAGATTTCCAGAAAAAATTTTTTATTTTTCTTGAGCAGAAAAAAATTCCGATTCACTCTAAAAATTATTAGATTATTTTCAATAATTTTAGACAAATTTTCTACGATAATTTTCAAATCCATTTGTTTAAAATTTCGAGAGAGAAAAATTTAACTATAAACTTCTTTGAAAAATGAACTCTACAGAATTCTTAGTTAATCATTGACAAGAATTTCATTGAAATTATTAAAAATAATTGAATTTCGGAGAAAAATTTTATTATTTATAAAGATAATTGGAATTTTGAAATTATTCTTTAAATAATTGAATTTCGGAAAAAATTTTATTACTTTTTAAAATATAATTCAATTTTACATTAAATTTCATTTTCATGAAAATTTTTAAATTAATTTAGGTAGAATTCCATTAAAATAATTAAATTCTTTTAGAAAATTTTATGGAAATAATTAAAATTTTGAAAATAATTCAATTTTGTAGAATACTTTTCTTATTTATAAACATAATTGAATTTTTGAACAGAATTTTAAATTCTTTTTTTGAAAATAATTGAATTTCTGCAGATGTTTTTGTATTTTTTGTTCAAAATTCATTTTCCTAGTGTTTTTAACTAAAATTCCTCTATAATTTAATTATGTTTCATAATTAATTAAATATTATTAATTTTAGAAGAAGTAAGTTCAATTTTTTCAAGAAACTAACTTCTGTTTAAAATTTCTAATTAAATTCGTTTAAAATTCAAATTCTCTAAATTTTAATTTTAATTCTCTGGAAGTTGATCTATTTATTAAAATCGTAAAAACAGTCTTTTAAAAATTTAATTAATTTTTTTTACATTTAAGTAAAATTATTCGTCAAATATTTGATAAGTAATAATTTTAGTAATATTAATTTATTTAATATAAAATTATTGTGAAAATGAGAAAAAATTCAAGGTTTTGTATTTTAATTTGTGGTATAATTTATAATATAATTTTATAATTTATTTATTTTATTTAATGATTCAAACAAAAAAGTTCCCAAAATTCAGCATTTTCCTATGAATTATAGAAATTAAATTTTTCCTAATATAAAAAATTTTCCCTAGTAAAAAAATCCTTGACTTTTCCCTAAATTCCCTGATCTGTGGCAACTCTGAAATAGGAAAAGATACTTTTTTCCATGTAAATAAAAAATTGTAATTTACAAAATTCTCAATTCAATTTTCAAATACGAAATTATTAAATTAAAAATTAAAATTTTATCACATACGAAATGTTATTGTAAATTATTTCAAATTTTCCAAGAAACGAATTTTCTACAGTATAATTATAAATATATAGTTTTCATTGGTTTTCATCAGTGTTCTGCAAATACGTGTTCAAATGTTTATCTTCGCACACAAGACGCACAAACTGTTCGTACAATTAGCCAACATTTAACCAAGCCGGTAGTAGCCACATTCTTACTGCAAATATTTCTCTAATCTATCTTTCTATCTTGGTCGATAAGATGGTTTAAGAGTTTGTCTGGTTCAATCGATAAAATATGTAAAAAAAAAAGAAAAACCTTTTTTTCCCCTTCATGAAATTCTGATCGTGACACATTGAAATTCACTATATACTATTTCTGTATGAAAACAAGATAAGTATTCGCCTATGATAAATATTCGCTAATTCTTCGGGTATTATTTTTCATTCTCTGCAAAACCTATATATATAAACTACTTTTCCGGAACAGATTAGCGGAACAGGAGATATAAAGCAGTTAATTGAATACACAACTTGCAAAAGATGAATAGAATGCAGAATGGTTTTTTTCTAATGCGAAATTTATAATAGAAAATCATTGGGATTTCAATTATATGAAAGGACTGCTTTTATCGTGTAATTGTGCCTTGAAAACAGGACTATTATTGATGGGTTTCAATAAAAAATTCGACAAAAAGTTTGACAAAAGGAAGACATAAAATTGACACAAAGGCAAAAAGATGACAAAAAGAAGACAAAAATTGACAAAATGGCAAAAAGAAGACAAAAAGGAAAAAAGCTGACAAAAAGTAGACAAAAAGTTAACAAAAAGCTGACGATTGCAATATAATAAACTGATGGGAGATAGGCACGGCCTCCGGTGAATTATAGAAAGCGTACAAAATGTCTGCTAATGATTCCCATACATTATATTGACAATAATTCTTTTTCCCCTTCCCGTCGGTGTCGTCACGGTACAATGGATGAATTGAGAAAAAAAATTTCTGTGTAAAAAGATCGTTTAACGAATTCATACCTATATATACTGCAGGACGTTAATTGTAATTTGAGTGGTGCCTCTGATCTCTCAGTGGGCAGTAATTGAAAGTCGAAAGTTGAAATGACACACCCCAGTATGGAAAAAGTTGTTAGAGAGCGATTTTCTACTGTAGCTTAACATTGATCTGTGTCACGCTGTAAATATAATTCTCCTAGTCCAACTATTCAATTTTAAGCGGAACAAAAAGTAAAATCGCACAAGTGATTTTTAAATGATATAATTGATAATCATTCCTTGTATACTTAGTATCAAAATTCTCATGCATCAAACTATATATATATATATACATATTGTATAAAATATAATGACAAACGTATTATCAGCATGCGAAAATACGTCTTTTTTCCTTAGCATCAATTTGTATATGTATATAATGATGCGAGGGGAAAATGGTCGGTTTTCTACATTACATTCAGATGAATTGGTTTCATGTCAATAATTGGGCATGTTAGTGCAAACACTTTATTTTAAATTTACTACTATAGACTGAAAAAAAACAAAAAAAATTGTTTTTTTTTTATCAAATATTAATATTTATTACAGTCAATTAGTCAATTAAATGGTATTTGGCTCAAATACTGAAGTTATAGATTCAAATACCATTTAATTGTGACTCCATTAAATATTATTTGATTCAATTAAATATTTAATTGATAATAGTCAATTAACCCCTTAACTGCCATGGCAAAGATTTGACGGCCAAAATCTTTGCCATCGGCAGTTAAGGGGTTAATTGGTTACTTGAATCAATTAAATTTTTTTTCATTGTTAATAATGAGTAACGAATTAATTTTAATTAAATTAAAAATTAAGTTAACTAAATAAAAAATTTTTCATAACTATAAAAACAGGAAGAAATCGATCACTCACAGTTATCGACTAGGAATGATCGATTTCATCATGTTTTATGATAACTAAAAATTGATAAAATCATTATTTTTATTTAATATTACTGTAACCATTTCAAAATTATTTTCATCACTTCGATTTAATTATTAATTTCTAGAACTTTTTAACTAAAATTATTCTAAATTAAATGAATTATTTTTAATATTTTTTTAAAAAGTTCTTTGAGAATTTTAAAATTTATTTGTTTGTGATTCAATTATTTCTAAAAGAAAATCACTCTATAATGGTTTTAATACCCAATATTATAATCCGAATTTTTAACTGAAATTCAGTTTTCATTTCAATAAACTTTTATTTAAAAAATTCTACGAGAATTCTATTATTTGAAAACAAAAAACAAATAATTTAATTAATTTAAAAATTGAATTTTCATAAAGAATTTTCACTACAAAACTTTTAAATACTCAAATTCTTTCGATAAATTTCAACAATATTTTTTACTTATTTAATTTGACTTAAAAATAAATAAATAATTTGACTTATTTATGAAGTATCTCGGACGTTAAAGACTATTTAATTAATAACATTATTTTTTTGATAAATTTATTTCCAATTGTATTAAAAATAATTTAAAATTGAATTCCTGCGAGGATTTGAAATTTTCTCGTCAAATTTTACAAAAAATTATTGAAAATAATTGAATTTTGAAGAGAAATTTTATTCTTTATAAAAATAATTCAAATTTTGAGAAGAATTCTTTAAAATTTTTGAAAATAATTGAATTTTGGAAAACAAAATTTATTTCTTGAAAGAGAATTAAAATGTTAAAAGGAATTTTTATTCAAATTTTTGAAAAGAATTGAATTTTCTTGTAGAATTGTATTGAAATTATTGAAAATAATTAAATTTATTCAAACAATTTTCATATTTATGAAGATAATAGCATTTTTGACAAAATTTTATTCTAAATCTTAAAAGTAATTGAATTTTGGAGAAAAATTTAAAAATTGATAAAATTAATTGAAATTTTGAGGGGAATTTTTTTTAAATTTAAGAAAATAATTTTTTTTTTAAATAATTGAATTTCTGCAATGAATTTTATTAATTATGAAGATAATTGCATTTTTTAAAATAATTTTATAGATTTTTCTTTAAAATAATTGATTTTTGGAGAAGAATTTTATTTTTTAAGAAGATAATTGAAATTTTTACGAGAATTTGTTCCAATTTATGAAAATAATTGAATTTTAGAGAAGAAATTTGTTATTTGTGAAGATAATTGAATTTTCGATAAGATTTTAATTGAAATTATTAAAAATAATTGAATTTTATTATTTATAAAGAAAATAATTGACATCTGATAAGAAATTTAAAAAAAATTTCCAAATAATTGAATTTTTAAGAACAATTTTATTTCTTTTGAAAATTAATGAATTTTTGGAGAAGAATTTTTTATTAATGAAAAGAATTGAATTTTCTCGTAGAATTGTATTAAAATTTCTAAAAATAATTGAATTTCAGAGAAGAAATTTGTTATTTGTGAAGATAGTAAATGTAATTTTTGACAAGAATTTAATTGAAATTTCTAAAAAATAATTGAATTTCGGAAAAGAATTTTATGACTTTTGAAAATAATTGAATTTTTGCAATTAATTTGTAACTTTCTCAAAAATTCTCTAAATTGTTCGGAGCCCTGAAACATACGTTCGAAATATCAATTTCCATCAGGAAAATTTTTGTTTATTTTTCAGAAAAAATTGTTTATTCTAAAGTATAGTAGTTTAGTTTTAAAATCAGCTTTCAAAATAATTGACTATCGATGCTAATCGTCAGCGATTCTAGAATAAAGGAATTCTCATACGTTTTCATGACTCTGCCATAAAATGATGACCGTTCGACTCTGTTTCTCGCCCATTTCCGCCGCCCTCGAGGCCGACTTCCGTTTTTTATTCATCACGCTCATATGCGTATGTTGTCCGATTCAAATTACATTTGCAATCGCAATGGAAAAAAAATTCCCTATATATATATTTCTTCATTTTCTGCCTACACACTTTCCAGGAGTAACACGAGATGATCTTTTTTCCTACTACAACCATATATATGTATAAACATTTTTCCAGAATTAATAAAACTAATTACAAAAAGACCGCAACACCAAAAACTAGAACATTGCAAGTTTTCTCCAAGTTAATTATTTAATTAGCCAGCGAGAAAAATCTTGATACGAGTGTGAATAGATTTGATTAACGATAATGATTATTATTATTATTATTATTATTATAGCCATATCCAGAAGGAAGATTCAATTAAATAATTTTTAATCCAGAAGATAATCTCGTTATTAGATTAATTAATAGTTCATCAATATTGAAATGTGTTTGATCATGAAAATCGCAGCCTAGCTGAAAAAATGTGTGAAAAGATATCAAAGTGTTTTGATTAATGTTGGAAAAATTTAGATGATCTCACACAGATAGGACAAATATGAATCTAGATTAATCATCATCAGACTCCAAAGGAGCATCCTCAAGAGTCCACTCACGTCTTTCAATATAATCGGTCACGTCCTTCTGAGATTATGCGAGAAAGAGAGATGTAGTTTTTTATTTTTTTATTTTTTGCAACTTTACACGAAACTTTCATTTTCTTTTTACAAATTATCCTTTACTTATTCTCATTCATGAATTTTTTTTCACCCTCGATCGAAATTATTATTCCTTAGCTTGAAAATTACTATTTTCATTAGACGAAAATAAATTACGTTACAATTTACATGAGTTAATTTTTCAAATTTCCAATTTTTAAACTTTTTAAAACCATTTAAACTTTTTAAAACTTTTTTAAACATTTTAAAACTATTTAAAGCATTTTAAAACTCATTACAACTTTTTAAAACGTTTTAAAACTATTTAAACTTTTGCAAACTTTTTCAAGCTCTTGAAAACTTTTCAAAACTTTTTCTCAATTAAAAAAAAGAATGAGAAAAAAGAAGAAAAGTACAAATTTGAAAACTTTTCAAAACTTTTTCTCAATTAAAAAAAAAAGAATGAGAAAAAAGAAGAAAAGTACAAATTTGAAAACTTGTCAAAACTTTTTCTCAATTAAAAAAAAGAATGAGAAAAAAAGAAGAAAAGTACAATAGAAGAAAGCTTTATGTTATCAAAGGTATGTGGAAATCAAAAATGCAAAACAAAGCATCGATTCAGAAGATTCTTGTTACCAATGAAGTTCTTTTGTTAGTTGATGAATCACTAATACTTATTTTTTTTTGTTTGTGTCTCGTAACTAGAAACTGAAATTACGCTTGCGAATATTAATGAATCTTTTACAAAGGAAAAGAGCGCATTTAAATGATATTCGTTAGCATTGCAATGGGAGAAAAAAATCATTCTCTTCGAAATATGTAAAAGAGATTACGTATATTAATCTCAAAAATCTGTTACATAAAATTGCAATACTTTTACTTCATTGTTTAGATGATAATATAATATTTGCAATTTGCGTTTTTTAGAACTTTTTCCTATATTCTTCTATAATAATATATACGAAAAGAAATCCCACAGAATTTATTTTATTTTTTTGCTATCAATTTTTTTCTACAATTAGGAATTTTAAATTTTTCTTTCGAATGTCGAAGGAAAAAGTTTTCTTGAAAAAATCAAATTCTTATCAAAGTGGATCGAATTGATAAGGAAAATTTAGATTCATTTTTTTATTTGATAAGTGTATTTCTTTTCAAAATTCAATTTCTTATTGTTGAAAATTTTAAATGAAATTCTTTAAAACATTAATTTATTTCATAATAAAAATTATTACAATTTTGGAACAATTAAAATTGTCTAAGATTTTAATTTAAAATTTCGACTTATTTTAAATTACTTTCAATTATTTCTTGAAATTCAATTATTTCTCAAAATTTCTCACATTAACATTTTTAATATTTAATTATTATTTAAAAGCTAAATTAAAATTCCATTTTTATAAAATTCTTATTAAAAAGTTCTAAAAGAATTAAATTCTTGAAACAGCAAAATAAATAATTTAATTCCTATGAAACTTTTAGCATTTATGAAAATAATACATTAAAATGCACACAAAACAAATAAAATTTTGTAAAAAAACAAAAATTAAATTATTTAAAAAAAAATTAAGTTTGTACGAGAAATTATATCAAAAAAATTTTTTTTTATATAAATTAATTCTTCTAAGGAATTTTATTTTACATTGAAAATTAAATTTGGTCTCATTTTTAAATTAATTGAATTTCTATAATAAAAATTTAGTATAGAAATGTATTGAAGATAATGCTTAAATCCTAAATAAACAAATTGTATCAAATTTTGTTCTTGAAATAATTGAATTTCAATTCTTCGCATTTTGAATAATTTTATTCTTTGAGAAATTTGTTTAATTTAATTCTGGAGAAGAATTTTGTTTAAATTTCTTAAAATAATTGGATTTTTTGACAGAATTTTATTATTTATAAAAATAGTTGAATTTTTGCAAAAGAACTTTATAAAAAAAATTTTTTTTTTAATAATTGAATTCTTTTTGAGAATTTTAATAACGTTTTTGTAAATAATTGAATCCTGGAAAGAATTTTATTATACTGATAATTGATAAAAATAATTAAATTCTTACAAAGAACTTTATAAAATGTTTTTTTAATAATTGAAATGATTAAAAAAAATTAGAATAAAAGTTTTAAAAACAATTGCATTTTTCAAGAAATACATTCAAAATTGTCTTAAAAACAATAATTGAATTCTTTAGTGAAAATTTGTTATTGAAATAGTACATATTAAAAATAATCGAATCTCAGAACTTTTTTAAAAATAATTAACTTGTTTGAAAGAATTTTATAAAAAATCTGTTGAATTATTTTTAAAAATTGCATTTAAATTTTTTGAATAAAATCTTTTATTCCATAACTATTAATGAATAAAAATTGTCAATTTCACACATAGAAATAAGTAGCTTTTAGTGTTGTGAATCTCAGAAAAAAAATAAATTTTTCTAATGTAATGAAATTGAGAAAACAAAGTATTAAAATAGTTATGAAGCAACATTTTATTACATTTTTTGTTTCAATTTGATATTCGTAGAAAAATTATGATTCAAATAGGAGTAAAAATAGTAAAAATAGGAGTAAATCGTAAAAATTTGAGTAAATCGTTAAAACTACAGTAAATCGTAAAAATTGGAGTAAATCGTAAGTTTTATTAAAGATGATTACGAAATCTATAACTGAAAAATTACCAAACTGAACAGTAATAGAATTTTTACAAGCTGCGTGGCTACAAAATAAAGTAGTTCGTCAATCAAATATTTCTCGCGGTGCAATAATCCTAGAATAATATTATGGTAACGGGTAATCTCCATGTAACCATCGCGGTAAAACCATCTCACCACAAACGTCACGCAACATGATGCGCAGGCTGAGATACATTTAAAATATGTATCGAGAACGTTTTACCGTATATGTAATAACAAATATCAGTACTAATCTGACATAATTCTCTTAATGTTTATTCCCCCACGTTTAAATCAGCCTCTAAAGCAATACAAAAACAGTTATCAAAACGAAAATACGAGTACAAAAAAAAAGAAGTCCAAAAATAAAAATCAAATCTCAAATTTGATGGTGTGATACTCCCAACACTTCAATAAACGCCACAAGGTTGAAGATAAATCACCAAGCAGCTCGAACAGGAAGATCGAGTCCCTCAAGGAACAAATAATCTTCAAAGGATAGCCCCCCTCCCCAACATAGTCGAGAATCTCTTTTTTTCATCATGATGCAAATATTTTCAAGACGAAATTCATGAAATTCATTAAATTCATGAAACAATATGTAACAATTACTTTTTCTTCCTTTCTATAATTTTTCGATGCTACCGGCAAAAAAAAAAAAACTGGAGTGGTAATTCCCGGTATAAAATCTAACTAACTGTTTTTAGCGTGTCAACTACTATTAAGGAATCCACATTCCTATGAGCCGGTCGTGACAGTTGAAGAGAAACTTCCGTTTGCAAGAAAAATACATAAACACAAAAAAATGTCAAGACAATACTCTCGGGAATTGTCCTTCTCCATCATTCCTAAGAAATGGGCATGATTTTGTGAAAATCTCGAGAACTTGATGACGAGTAGATCCGCGAGTAGGCGCATGTACACCGCGGGGAGTATTTCGCGACAAAAAGAATAACTCATGCCCCATGGCAATTTTAAACCTGTTTTCAGGACACTATTTATCCTCCCCAGACTGCTCTAGATAAGTTTCAGGCCTCACTTTTATTTTTAACAAGTTATTGACTAAATTTTTCCTTCGTGCGGATTCAATCATTCATTCAATCATTAAACCATTCATTCAATCATTCAATCATTTAATCATTAATTCAATCATTCATTTAATCAGAAACAAAATCCGTTTCAATCAAACCTTGACTCGGAGAAGATCCGAGTGAAATTGCACTAGTACTTTGATTAAAATTAGGAATCACAATCTTCACTTGAACGTCACTGTGTTATTTTTGGGACAAATGTTGCCTCTAACAAATGTTTTGCTCAAGTTTTGAGCTTAAGGAGTGCTAGTCGAGGAGTAATTTTAGGGATGAAAGTGGTGCATACATGAAGAGTGTTTCGGCGAATAAATGTTTGTGTATATAGTAGTAAAAGTGTTTACGTGTTGATCAAATGTAAAGCAATCGGTCTGGACCGCGTTTGCAACCAACCGTCTGAACGTAACTGGATGGCAGTGGTCAGTGTGATGCCCATGCGGACCATGGGCCTTGTTGTTGAACATTGGTGAAAGGAAACGATCTTGTAAGGAAGTGGTGGGGAGAAAAACACGGTGCAAGACGGTTCCTTCTGATCATTACCAGAGCGCCGAGTCTATGCAGATCATATTCATCAAGCATCATCAAGGCACATGACACACTGATTACAGTCCTACAATTTTCGGATAACTGCACCAGAATCATTCAAACACACCAAAAAATGTTTCCTCCTCTACCGAGTATTCCAAATTCTCTCAGAGTACAACAACAATGACAAACTTTTCCTAATGTAACAGATTTTTGGAAAAGAAAACACTAATCACTGGCATTATCGTAACGATAATGAACCTAAAACTAGATCTGCTGTTTTGGAGCAAGATCCAAAGCAGCAGATCTAGTTTTAGGTTCATTATCGTTACGATAATGCCAGTGATCAATTCTTTCTAACAGTGAATCGTGATGTTTATTATGTGACCAACAGTCCATATCAACACGTTCGATCCAATGTAATTTTGAGAAAAGAAGCAAACGACAAGCTTCATTTCAGTTGAACTAGTTTTCGAGGCGAAGTTTAATCAGACCTAACAATTGGAACAGATTACTATCAGCGATACGTTTGCAAATTATTATTATAAATAAATTGTACACGCTAGTGGACCGTTTGATGATCGCCGAGAGTTAAGAGGAACTTCTTTTGAAGAAGAAGTTCGAAGAGAAGGGGGCCAATAACGGTATTCCTCTTTATACAACATTTCCTCGCCAACTTCAATTTTAACTTATGTTAGATAACTATTAAAGATGTGGTTCGAAAAAAAAGAATGATTGCACAACTGAATAATCCATCTGTTCATTTTTTCTATTTCGTGCCAGTGAGCATTAGGGTCCAAGGATATGATACACAACTTAGATTATAATTAGATCTATGATAATTTATCTGCAAAACGAGAGTTTTGTGGAGGCAGAACAAGAAATTGATAGTGATCACAGAATATAACTATATATCCTAACCAGACATTCTGAACATAAACTTAAAATTTTGTGTTTCACTTTTCAAATTACAATTTCTAATCATGCTCTTTGACCTGAATTAACAGTTCCTGACGAAAAAGAGAAAAAAAAATAGTTGCAGATCATATCTTTCATAATATTTACTTTCCTGAAATCCTAAAAAGAATGACATAAGTCTCTTTAGCAATAAGTTTTGAACAATTGAAACAACGGCAAATAAACAAAATGTTAATACTGGACATAAAGATGGTTGGCAATTTTGAAACTAAACAAAAAAAAGGCTATCAGCATTTATCTCTGCAGTGATAAAACAGTGCCATCGGAGCAAGTTTGAAAAACCAGTATTGAAGAGAAACAAAACTTTATCGTCCACCTTTGCTTGGGTGGGTATTAAAATATATAACATTCGAAGGTTATAGTCTCGTTGGAGCTCTAATTAAGATTGGAAAGCGATGCAAGGTTAGCGCCTGAGAGATGCGAGGACACTTAAACTTGAAGCTATATCATGTATAGATATTTCGCTTTACACTTGGTCGATCAACCATCAGAATCGGATGTGCAAAAGAAAAATACAAAATAGCGGAAATGGAGAGATTTAGCGAAGGTCAGCTGAATGATAAAGAATAATGGAAAATGTATCAATCGTGTAATTAAGTATCAATCTTGTAATTAAGTATCCATCTTGTAACTAAGTATCAAACTTGTAACTAATTATCAATCTTGTAATTAACTATCAATCATGTATAATTAGGAACAGATTTTTGTTAATTATCGTCCTTGATAACTTTTAACAATGGAACAACTTGCAAATTTATCGAGATCTTGGTAAATCAAGCATAAGTCAAAAATTGCCACAGGTCAGGGAATTAAGGGAAAAATCAGGAATAGTAGAATTCGTCAGAAAAAACAGAAAAAAATCAGGGAATTTTACCGTAAGAATACAGGACAAAATTTAAATTTTTAGAATTCAGAAAAAATTTTGATTTTCGGTTACTTTTTGGGTTTGCATCATGAAGTTATTAATTGATTTTTTAAAACAGTTGCGTTTGCAATTTTCATAAATAAAGGAACTTCACAAATTGTAATTTAGAATTTTTGAGAAATTCAATTTTTCATGAATTTGATAAGAAATTTTAAGTCACTTAGTTTTTTGAAGAAATTAAATAATTAAATTATTTTCAAGTGTTTTTTTTTATTCTTGTAAAAAAATTAATTATCTTTATAAATAACAAAATTCTTCTTCGAAATTCAATTATTTATGAATTTTTTTTAAATTCACGTTAAAAGTTCAATTACCTTTTTAAAAAAATAAGATTCCTCTCCAAAATTCAATTATTTTTTTAACATGGTTGCCACAAAATCTAGATTTCAAAATTCCAGGCTTTTTCCAGGTTTTCCAGGTCAAAAATATCAAAAATTCCAGGTCGTCAAATTTAATTTAATTCATTTTTTCTAAAGAGTAACCACAGCCGAAAATAAGCAGAAAATGAAAAATTATTTTTTTCTGCGAACTTCAAGAATTGATTGTTGGTCACTAAGCAACTACTAGAACAATTTTAATTAATATCCGGGTCGTCAAAATTAATTTAATTCATTTTTTCTAAAAAATAACCACAGCCGAAAATCAGCAGAAAATGAAAATTTTTTTTTCTTCGACCTTCAAGAATTGATTGTTGGTCACTAAGCAACTACTAGAACAATTTTAATTAATATCCGGGTCGTCAAAATTAATTTAATTCATTTTTTCTAAAAAATAACCACAGCCGAAAATCAGCAGAAAATGAAAAATATTTTTTTCTGCGAACTACAAAATTCTTCTCTGAAATTCAATTACTTTCAATAATAATAAAAATCATCCTCGAAATTCAATTATTAACAAATTTTTTTAAAATTCTCGTCTAAACTTAAATTTTCTTTTAAAAAAATAAGATTCCTCTACAAAAGTCAATTATTTTCAAAAAATTTGAAAGAAATCTCTCAAAAATTTGAAAGAATTCTCGTCAAAATTTCAATTATCTTTATAAAGAATAAAATTTATCTCTAAAATTCAATTATTTAAAAAAAATGGAATTAAATTCTTATCGACATTTCAATTATCTTCTAAAAAGAAAAATTTTTCTTCAAAAATTTGAAAGAATTCTTGTCAAAATTTCAATTATTTTTCAAAAATTAAAATTTTTGTCTAAAATTCAAATAGTTTTTAAGAAAATTTATAAATTTCTTGTCTATATTTCAATTATTTTCATAAATAATAAAATTCCTTGTGCAAGTTAAATTATTTTCAAAAAGTTTAATAATATTCTTGTCAAATATAGAAACAGCTAATTATTTTAAAATTTTTTATTAAATTTCGCCAAAATAATTCTATTATTTTAAAAAAAATATTTGAAAATTCTACGCAAACATTGAATTTTTTCTAAAAATTTCAATAAAATTTTTCTCGATGTATTAATTTTTTTCATAAAACTAATTAAGTTTTTCGCTAAATTTCAATTGTTAATGCATTTTTAAATGAAATTCATCGAAAAACTTATTATTCTTAAAAAAAATCTTTACTGCAGGGACATTGTAAATAAATAAATAAAAAGTTTTATTAAAATTCGCCACAGGAATTAAATTATTTAAAAATTTGTTGAGAAACTTCTTCACGAGAATTCAATTTCAAAATAATATTTAATTATTCGATAAATTGTTTATCTATATATATAAATAATTGACCTCTCGTAAAATTTTCTATTAAATATTGATCCAAATTTGAATTTCAGTTGAAAATTTCAGATAACAATTGAATTTCAGTTAAAATTGCAGATAACAATTGAATATTATAAGTAAAATTAAATTTTTCTGTCAACCCTGACAGGAAAAGAAAAAAAGCCCCTTGAAACCTTGAACCAGATTTAAAAAGTTGAATATCCTCCATTTAATATGTAATCGCAAACTTAACTAGAATAATAAATTTTTAAAATAGTTTCACGTTTTTATCCAATTTTTCCAGTTCAGTGATTATTATACTCTTTTTTTTCAAAACCAGAAGGAAAATAAAACATAAAGTAAAAACATTCATAAAGGTTTAAAATTAGATAAAAGTAGATAAAAAATTCCCCATTATCATTGTGTGAATTGTTAATTAAACATCGATAACTGGTATTTTAGTTTCAAGTCATTATAACATGTATATACACAGATTAATTAGCATCCACATTAAAAAAAAAGACCTAAAACGTTTAAATATACTTGACAAACGGAACTTTCTTTTTTCGTTGCGATTTTCGAAATTGTTTAAGTAATAATTTATGTAGAAATTACTTTCTTGCACTCAATTTGTGTTTTTGAGATTATTTGAGAGAAATTTGAACTCATACATTTTATAGATTTTCAAGGGAAAAAAATGTAAATTTTAGCATCATCTGAGAAATATAATGAAGATGTAGGAATATAAAAAAAAAGAAAGTTGACACTGCGAGTGTACAAATAAAGAAGATTCCCAATTGATATCTTCTTCACCTGTTTTGTGTTTGTAAATAAGTTCATTTAAGAAGAAAGAGAATTTTGTGTACAACAGTAATTTCTTTAGTACAATTTTACAATTTAAAATTTTAGACAATTTCACAATTTACAATTTACAATTTTAGATAATTTTACAATTTACAATACGACAATTTTGAAAATATGCACACAAAAAATAATACAAAAGAAATTTTTTTTTATTTCTTCATTAAGAGAAGTTGGGTGACCTTAGAAGTTTTGTTAGTCGTAAAAGATTCAATGAAATGTCAATGTTTATTGTGAAAAGTTTGCATGCAAGCATGTGTGCCAGGATGTGACCATCATGTGAAAGAAAAGCAGAAAGGACAAAAAGACTCTCGCCAACTTGTAAAACGTGTGGCATATCACAATCTCATCATATGTATGCGCAAGTACTAGGTCATCGTTCACGTGACATATCAGCTGTTTCTTCTCCATATGAAGTGAAAATACAATTTTCAAACACGCGATATTCGAAATTTTTTTTTTACAAGGAACATTGTTTTCTAATATTTACTTTGGAGAATTGAATAAAAATTATTTTTCCAATTTTGTATAAATTAATGAATCACAAGTTTTAACGTTCAAAATTTCAAATGAATGAAATATTTTTATAAATCACTGCGTTTGCAATAAAAATTAAAAAGTTGTAATTAAAAATTTATAAAAATAAAAATCCCCCAAAAAAATAATTATTTAAATTAAACAATGTTTAGTTTAGAATTAATTTTTCTTTCAATCTAAAAAACTAATTTCTTTTAGAAGAAATAAAGTAAAGTAAATAAGTAAATTAGAATAAGTAAAAAAAATATTGTCGTTCATTTGAACGTTCGAATCTTTAGGAACATATAAAAATTATAATAATAATTTATTTGTAATTAATTCTTTATGAATATTAATAAAGTTTCAAGGTTCTGAAGAAGAATAGGATAGAATAAAAACCGGTTGAATAGAAATTCTATTATGCTAAATAAAAATTTTGCTCGGTGTGAAAGTTCGGTTCAATATTAATTCTACTTCATTAAATTTGTCTTATAAAATTCGAATTAACGGAGTTTTAAAGATTCGTGACTTTCTACAGTTTTAATTTATAGGTACATTAAAATGTTTTCTTTGTATTGCAAACTTCGCACTCGAAAATTAATTTTTAAAAAAGTAGCTTTTGAACTAAAAATAAAATAGTAAAAAATAGTAAAAAGGTATAGATTCGAAAGATTAAACTTGACGATCAAACAAAATCGTATTAGATACTTCACAAAACAGACAAAAATTTTTAATTCTATATTTCATTTGCCCGACTTTTTTCTAATTTTTATTAATATCAGAATTATAAAAATTGTTTATGCATGAAAGAAACTGAATTTTCTCGTATTAAATTGTATTAAAATTTTAAAGAATAATTTAACATCAAAGAAGAATTATGTTATTTATGAAAATAATTAAATTTTGTCAACGAATTTTATTATCTGCTGGAAAGAATTTAATTTTGTCGAAGAATTGTATTAAAATTTTCGGAAATAATTGAATTTACACAATGAATTTTGTTATTTATGAAAGTAATTGAATTTTTTACTAGAATTATTTTTATTTGAAATTTTTAAAAATAGTTGAATATTTGCAAAGAATTTTATTAAAATTTGTTTTATTAATTGGATACTTTTAGTGAATTTTAATAAAATTTTTATAAATAATTAGCTGCTACCATATTTGACAAGAATTTTATTAACATTTTTTTGTATAATTCAATTTTAGAGAAGAATTTTGTTATTTATAAAGATAATTGAAATTTTGACAAGAGTTATATCAAATTTTTCAAATTAATTGAATTTTGGAGAAGAATCTTATTTTTTAAAAAAGATAATTGAAGTTTTGACGAAAATTCTCTCAAATTTTTAAAAATAATTATATTTTAGAGATGAATTTTATTGTTTATAAAGATAATTGAAATTAAGACTAGAATTCTTTCAAATTTTTTAAAATAACTGAATTATGGAGATGAATTTTAATTTTTAAAAGAGAATTGAAATGTTGACAAGAATTTAATTGAAATTTTTTAAAATAATTGAATTATGGAGATGAATTTTATTTTTTAATGAAGATAATTAAAATTGTGACAAGAATTTATTTAAAATATTTGAAAATAATTGAATTTTTGAGAAAATTTTTTTTTTTAAAGATAATTGATGTTTTGACGAGTATTTAGAGAAAATTTTTGTAATTAATTGAATTTCGAAAAAAAAATTATTTTTTGAAAGATAATTGAAATATTGACAAGAATTTAATTTAAATTTTTTAAAATAATTGAATTTTTGAGAAAAAGTTATAGTTTTTGAAAGATATGTAATTGAATTTTGGAGAAATCAAAAAAATAATTCCTCTCTGAATTTTCAACTTCGTTTATCCGAATATATTTCCAAATTCGTATGTTCATCGAATAGGAAAATAATTTACAAATAAGCAATTAAAACACAAATTACTTAACAAATTTGGAATTTCGTCAAATATGACTGAAATTGATTGAGTAATGGAAAATTCATTATAAGAATTATTGTGCAACAACAAAAGCCTGTCTTTCTATATACGTATAAAGGGGATTTTTAATTTACTTTCGTGTCATGTCCCAAGAAGGTAAAGTTTATTTAGTTGATATTCAAGTTGTACAGAGTCCCATAGGTCGGGAACATTTTACACAGGCAAAAAAGAAATATAAGTCTTACGTCCTTTGCATGGTCGACGCATCATGTAATGTGGCTCGTAATGGTGTGACGGGAAATAAACGCCATTTTCAGCGCTTTCCAAGCGTTACGAACATAAAACGACAATCTTAAAATGTATTTAATTAGACTTTAATTTTCCCCATGGTGAGTGTTAGTTACTCTTTTAAGTCTCAAACTTTGAGAAAGGAACCTAAACATTTATTGTACATAGTTTTTCCTAATGATATCAAATTGGAACAAAAGGAGGATCAAAATAGTTGCGAAACAATGTTTTTTTGGTCTTAGTTTCATATCCTATTGTTCTTGGATCAAAACGTTGGCTGGTAATAACTATTTTGATATGTTTCGTCTTGATACGATATCCTTGGAAAAATTTAAGGGCATTTATATACCATTTTGTACAGAAGCTTGTTTTTGAAAACTGTGACGGGATAATGGTTCAAAATGTTCTTAAATTGCTGCAAATTGGCACGAAAAAAAGAAAAAAATGCGTTTTGGGTCTAAAACTTAAGAAGAAGTATTAGCAAATCAAAAATAATAGGACAAATATTAGCAAATCAAAAATAATATCAAATATTAGCGAATCATAAAAAGTATACTAAAGCCTACAAGATGTGTTTCTTGATTAGGAAATCGGATTTCCATTGGCAATTTTCCGGCATTTAGATCCGTCACATTGCTTCATACTCTTTTGTCCACATCTCGAGGGCAATTGACGCATTATTGCGCAAAAGAGGGAAATGCTCTTCCGAGAAAGATAAATGCTAAAGGGATGATTATGTGTGCGCACTTGAAACTATATAGAAAAGCGTCTTAAAGGCATAGCATAATTCTAAAAAAAGAAAGAAAAAAAAGAGTTCACATCGAGAAGCTATGGGGAAAATAAAACACACGATGTGGAATGAAAAAAAAGGATTTAGATGTCTAATGAGAAACGCGCAAGTCCACCAATGGAATATCCCGGTAGAAATGTTATCGAAGCATTGGCGAACGATTTATGTGAACCGAGCAGCAATCTCATGCTGCGTGGCTTCCGCAATTGCATCGCGGCAGTACAGAAAAGAAACATTCCGATTTCACTGTAAATACTGCATAGCACACCACGACTGTCATTGGGCGATTAGATTCAGTATGAGAATGGTCAGCCGGAAATTTCCGGTTTCCTGCTTTCTTTCAAATATCGATCACTATGACAATTTCCACCCGCACTCGATAAAATATAATTTCGTGGCGGAAATTATTCATTTCATACCCATAATGCATCGTTATTTTATTGTTTCATGCGAGTGTAAAAGTAATATTTCTGAATAGGATCAATTCCGTATCGAAGGGATCAAAATTAATACCAAAAGTAATACCCAAAATAATAACAAAACTAATACCAAAAATAATGCCCAAAATAATACCAAAATAATTACAAAACTAATGCCAAAAGTAATACCCAAAATTAAAACAAAACTAATACCAAAAGAAAAACGACAAATTATATTCCATACGATACCAAAAAAAGATGCCCTTAACGTTCTGAACGTTCAAATGAACGAATCATTTTATTACTTATTTTGATGTTTAAATTTTAGTAGAAAATATTAATTTACAAATTAAAACATGAATTATTTTCTTAAATATTTATGTTAAATTCTTTTAAATTGTCATTTAAAGATAATAATATTGAAAAATATTGAAAAGAAAAAATATTTCGTTCATTTGAATGTTCAAAATTTTACAAACATAAAAAAAGTTCCATTATCCAACATCTATAGCCGAAAAAATCAAGTCTTAATTTTTATCACGTTTGAAAAAATAAAACATTAATAATAAATATAACATTGCAATTTTTCAGAAATCCCATTCACGTGAACTTTTAAATTTTAAGTGAAATAATTACCAAATTATCTTTCAATTATATGCATGTATACTTTTTTAGAGAGAAATATTTCTAATAATTAGATTTCTAAGTCAAGGATGCTAATCAATCCAATTAGTCAAATTAAAAAGAGACTGTGCTCCAGTTATGCATTGACGTGTAAGATTATGAATAATACAAAGTATACAATTTACAAAAAAAAAACACACAAATAAGAAAACTTAAGAGATCATTTAGCGGAGAAATTCTGAGGAAATCTATAAAGCATTGATTCGTTACACTGATAAATCCGTATTGTAAATCAGTTAACTTCAAGTACAACTTCAATAGCATGATATAATTAATAATCTTTCAATTTTCTTAATTCAATTTTTTTTATCTTTATAGTTTTCAGTCACGGTTTAGAATTATAAGTTTTACGGAAACTGCATTCGTTGATAAAAAAAAAGAACCGCGCGGAGAAACTGAAAAAAAACTTTACAAAGGTAAAAAGAGCGGGTTATAATTAATAATAATTAACGAAGGTCACATTTTTTTTCATTTTTTTTTCTGTATTATAATAAAAAACGTTGGTTTAGAAAAATAATAGCAGAAGTTGAATAGAGAATTATTTGTCAAATTTTTTATTTTGTATTAACTGTTTTCATTTATTTAAATAAAGAAATTTTTTATTATAAATTTGCATTTGGCTCTAAATTTAGATTAGTGAATTATTAAAGATTTTGATTAGAAAATTCTAGGAGAAGTTCAATTACTTAAAGACGAAAATCAATAATTTTTGAAATAACTCAATGTTTCTTAAAATTGAATTTTCTTAAAGAATTTTATCAACAAATTTCTAATAAATGAATAACCGGATAATTGAATTGAAATTTTGCGACACATTCTATTTTTTGAGATTAAAATTTTTTTTTTAATTTAAAATCGTAGAGTTTTGCGAAGAACTTTATTATTTATGAAAATAATTGATTTTTAATGAAGAAATTTGTTATTTATAAAGATAATTGAATTTTTGTCAAGAATTTTATTGGAGTTTTTAAAAATAATTTAATTTCTTATGAACACTATTATATTTTATTTAAATAATTGAATATCAATATAAAGTAATATAGTAATATAATATATAATTTTTAATTTATGTATATATACATAAATTTATGTTTTAATACTGTATAACGTTTATATAAATTAAAATGTTATAATATAAAACGTTTATATAAAATAAAATAATATAATATTTATATAATAATATCCACTCAAATAAATTTATACAATAATAAATTTATCCGAACTAATAAATTCTAAATACTTCAATTAAGTCTTCGAAATTGAAAAAACTCGTCTAATTAAATTTGTTCATTTAAGAGGAAAAAGACAAGATCGAATTATGTGAATTGAATTAGATAACAGCAAAATAGGTTGAATGACATCTGACGGAAAAGTGTATATAGTATATAGAATGTAGAACTAAAGAGCGAGAATGAAAAAAAAAATTCTGTAACTTTCTCAGCGGTCAGTATAAGTAATGACAAATTTTTCTCTCTCTCGTCGTGCATCAGAAAAAGAGGACTTCCATCCGCAATCCATGCATTTGTTTTATTCGTTACGTTTCTTTATTATACATACGCATGCACACGAGGGTTGTACATATTTATCGTTGACACATATTTATTATATACACGTATTCATTTCGATCATATATATATTTTTTCTTTTTCTCTTTTTTTCTTTTTTCTTGTGCCTTTATATACGAAGGAGAGAAATATCACTTCAATAAGGATACATGTATATCACTATAGCATCCTAAAGAACTCTCTGATGTGCGCTCTGCGCTCACCTCTCTAATTAAACTCTCCGAGTTATTGCATTTAATGCAATAAGACCTCCTATTATCGTCTGACGGAAGTTTAATATCATGTAGGTACGAACTCATCATCATTATCATCATCAAAACTAAGAATAGAGATCTTATTAGAGCTGAAGAGTTTTATTTGAATTTTATGCATTTTGAATGATTCATGATTCAATTCACCGAGCGGGACTTTATTCTAGAGTGTGCCTTTAGGATGGAAACTTGGGCGGAACTTGATTAGAATTTATGCAACGAAGAAAATTTACTCGTTTCAAGGTTCAAATGAACAAATAAACTATTATCGAATCTGTTATCAAACTATTATCATCATTTGTATGAAAGAATTTTTAAATAATTGGTTATTTGAAAAAAAATCTCCGTTCACTGTTGTATGAAATTCTTTGAATAAAAAAAAATTGTCGAAGCTCGAAAATGAAAGATTTTTATGTAAACAAATTCGTAGTAAAAATTCGCATTCTTATTATGAAACACACTTGAAATTAGACGCTTTGAAGTATTAAAAACATTGTTTATGTGATGTGCACGATAGGCACATGTTGCATAAAGTACATAGAATATTGCTATTAATTTCTGTTAAAGTAAAAAAGAGAGAGTGAGTGCAATGTGCTCTTTTGTATTAATTTTCATTCTCTACTACGTTCCATTAAAATCAATTATATTTGTGTGTTACTTTTATCATCCAGAGCCAGGTCAACCTAATTTCTATTTTCTTTTATTAAATCTCGAATTGATTGGTTTTTGTTTTCACAATTTTTATCTAAAATTCTTCTTTATATCGATTATCAATTATTTTTACTAATTTTCGAAAAAGTTCTTTGACAATTTTCAAATACATTTCTTTACAATATTTAAAATTCAAATCCCATAAAAAATTGTTATCAACAAATTATCAAATACTTGAATTCTATTAATGAATTTTAATCAAATTTTTAAAAATAATTACATTTTTAGAAAAATTCGATTAAAATTTTATTTAAAATAATTTAAATTCTGCATTGAATTTTAATTATTTAATTATTTATGAAAATAATTGAATTCTTGCGAAGAATTTTATTAAAATTTTCAAAAATAATTAAATTCTTGTAAAAAATTAACAGGAATTCAATTATTTTTTAAAAATTTTATAAAATTCTTGGCATAAATTGAAAATAACAAAATTCTTAGCAGATCATTAATTACTTTCAGAAATTTTAATATAATTATTCGCAAGAATTTAAATATTTTCGTAAAATAATAAAAATCTTTGCAGAGAATCAATTATTTTCAATTGTCTTAATAAAATTCTTCGCAAGAATTTAATTATTTTAAAAAATATTAGAATTTTTGCAGAAATTCAAACATTTTAAAAAGTTTTGATAAAACTTTTTTTGGTAGAAATTCAATTTTTTTTAAGACAATTTAAAAAAAAAATTCCAAATTCAATTATTTTTAAATCAATTTTACAAAAATTTCCCAAATTCAATTATTTTTTTATAATCTAAGATTTTAATTGAAATCTATTTTTAAATCAATGTTTATGAGAAAATTCTACGAGAATTAAATTATTTAAATACAAAAATAAATTATTTATTGAGTAATTGAATGTTTCTTGGAATTCAATTCCTATTAAAAATGTTATCAACAAATTTTTAAAAAATTAAATTCTTTGGAAGAATTTTAATAAAATTTTTAAGAATTTTTTCGAGGAATTCGATTAGAATTCTATTAAAAATAATTGAATTCCTAAAAAGAATTTTATTATTTACAAAAATAATTGAATCCCGGTAAAATTTTATTAATTATAAAAATAGTTGAATGATTGCGAAGAAATTTATTTTAAAAAATTTGTTATTAATGTAATTCTTTTAAAATTTTCATTATTTTTTGAAAATAATTAAAAGTTTTTATAGAATTTTACTACATTTTTTTTAAATAATGAAATTCTTTTAGTAAATTTTATAAAAATAGTAGATATTGAACAATATTTGATTTTTGCGAAGAGTATTATTACTTTTAAAAATAATTCAAATTTTGCAATGGATTTTATTAAAATTTTTGAAAATAATTGAATTTTATTAGTTTAGAAAATAATTGAAATTTTTTAATGAATTTTAATAAAATTTTTGAAAATAATTGAATTTTGTTGAAGAATGTTGCTATTTATTTATACAGATAATTGAAATGTTGACAATGTTTTTTAGTTTTTTTGAAAATATATGAGTTTCGGAGAAGAATTTTAATATTTCTAAAAATAATTGAAATTTTGACGAGAATTTAAAAAAATTGTTGGAACATAATTGAATTTTTGCGAGGAATTTTATTACTTTTAAAAATAATTGAATTTCTGCAATCATTTGTAATTTCTCTTAAATTCTCCAAATTATATCGTACAATTTACGAACTTTTCATCCTTTTTGAATGAAATTACGGACCTTTTTTCGAAAAAACTGACTTTTACGGACTTGAAGCAAAGTTAGAGATTTATCAACATTTCATATACTAAAGTTGCAAGATGCTAAAGTGAGAAAAAGATTACAAATAAAAAAAAATTGAAATCCAATTGGCGGAGTTATTGTTTTAAAAGGAGGAAAAAAATCTCACGTTTCACCTCTCACGTACCGTTGCGCCCTGCCTCAACAAAAGAATATTCCACGTGAAATTATTCCATAACGAATAGAATTCTTTTTCAACAAACTATAATGGGAGCATTTTCCTGCTCTGCAATATATATATGAAGGGAGAGCAAACACAAAACAAAATGTTAACGGGGAATAATGACGACGCGCGGTTTTTAATTACAACATATTGTTGAAGAGTAATAAAAATTTGTGAAGAGTAATAAAATTCATTACCTGAAGTCGAAGAATCAACATGCTTCACGATGTTTAATAATACTTTTGCTGTATTCAAAGTTTGTATATGGGGTCGTCCTTTTGGTCAGTGAAGAATTCTATATAGTGATTCGCCGCAAATGCACCTTGCATGCGCACTTTCCAATACACAACAGGAAATAAGTACAAACAGACAAGGAGCTTCTTATCCTTGCTGGCTGAGGAATTCACTTTTTATATCGACTATTGAAGCATTCTCGAAATATTCTCGAAACATTCACTCAATATTCCTCTGATATTCTAATAATCTTCTAACTTTCTCGAAACAGTTTTTTCGATTCACCTCTCAACTATATATAATTACTTTATAGTACTTCTGTACGAATAATCACTGCCCGTAAAAATGTTATAAACAAATAATGCAAGAAAAGTGTACGCAAAACAGTTCCATTAATTTCAGTCTTTTTTTCTTCTTTTTATTAAAACAGTCTTGGAACCGTAACAATCACACTGTTTTCCACACTTTTTAACTATTCTCTTGTAGGCAATTTTCCTCTTTGCTGCACAGTTGTCTTTTGATAATATATATTTTTGCCGTTCTGTGCGTTAATTTGAAAAACAATTTTCTCCTTTGGGGTTTGAAATTAGTCTAAATTCACCGTTGTGTTCGTTTTCCAAAAAAAAAATATGTCTTTGTTAACAAAGAATAATAATCGTTGGGAATTTCAAGTTTGTACTGATTCTTCATATCACTATGACACTAATTTTTCCATCATCTTCAACCTGATTCACTGTTAATTCACTCACTAGAACCATAATAAAAAAAACAATTGCCTGCCTTTTCTAATTGCTCAACATTGATTAAAATTTTAATAACGAAATTAGATCATTATTCTCCATTTCTCCCATTCTTGTTTTTAAAAAGGAGAATAAAATTAATGATTTAATTTCCTCGTATGTTTTATATGATCAAAGTGTACTTTGTTTTCCGATTCGAAAAATTTTCGATCATGTTAATGAAGAAAATGAAACTGAAATTATGGTCAAGTCTGGCAAAATCGGAGCAAAATGATTTAAAATCCGTTAAAAAATCGAGTGTCTTGAAAACACAATGTTCTGTATGTTTCTAATTATTCTTATCGGATTACACTGGGATTCAACTGACTTACGATGGCATACTACAGGTTACCGAACGGAGCAGAAGAAGAAAGAGTTTTACTTGCAAGTGGGGAGAGGAAGTGGTATTGAAGTGGTATGGGGATAGGATGAGGTTGGGGATGGCACAAACCACATAACCTGACAGAGTGCTAGGCAACTTCTTTTGTTTTTAAACTTCAAACAATTAAAAAAAGAAGAAGAAGAAGAAACAAGAACACAATGATGTTATGCAGAAAAAAATCAATTCTCTCCCAGCAAAAAAATAGTCACTTTCAAACTTTGTTCAGAACAATTAAATTAATCATCCAATCATTTATTGTGCCCATTGTATTATAATCGGAAAAAAAATTAATTGTTGTTAGAAATAATTTCTTTCAATAAACGGAACATTAATATCTTCTTTAAATCAAAGTTTTCTTTACCGATTTTTCGAAGGATTCTTTTCTTGAAACATTCAAGATCATTTTTGAACGATTCTTGTTTTGGAAGATCCTCCTTGAAGGATTCTTCTTTTTTCGAAAGATTGATGTCTTATTTCGTTAAAAATTCGGTTTCAAACAACCACAAGTTTGACAACTTTCGACACACAATTTTTCAAGGACAAAAATTTATCTCCCGATTATAATAAAAACTGGTAAAAATCCAAAATATGCGTGTTTCCCAATGTCTCTGCTTGTTGAGCGTCCTTCTCATATCGATAATTCTATTCATCATGTTGTGTGATCAACATCCTCAATTAAATGAGGAGGAAAAATACACGTATCAATTTAATATTAAGAAATCGTGTATTTATTTATATTTATTCTCCTTCGTTCAAGTTCGCATTGCGTCACTATATTAAAAATGTCAAAATAATCATATTTGCGAATAGACTTTTGATTCGTTGATAATCGTAAAGACATTTTTTTTAACATGACGCCAAGTTCAAAGGCGTCATTTAATTCGGAATTTGCAATTTGCAATTTCTAATTTCTAATTTACAATTTTCATTTTTACAAGAAAAATGTTATAAGTAAAAAATTGAGGTTCCTGAAAAGTTACAGTGCGTCGAAAGTACATTCGTCCCAAAAAACTACTTTCTTTAAGGTGAAAAACGTACCTTTTTCGTTATTAATGACTAAAAAGTGAATGAAAGAAGTAAAATTAGTGACAACGTCGCCCCCTAAAAAGTAGTTTTCAAAGCTGAGTGTCGACGCTAATGTTCAGGGTCACATGTCAATAATGCGTTGACAAATATCAAAAAAGTAATGACCAATTAAGATTTCCTAAATACCGACCTTTTTTCTAATGATTAAAAACAAATAATTTGAGTCACGCACGGAATTCACGTCCTATATTAAATACGTCATTTCTACGCCACTGCAGTTATACCTTTCACCAGTATCGAGAAAAAAATAATATTGTCGCCACTCCTCCTGCATTCCTCTAATATTATTTTTTTTCCTCCTTTTCACGAAGAATCACTTAATTTTCTACAAATTTTTTTTTTTTTACTATAAACAAGGTCATTCCAAGATATTTTATCTAAAAATCAAAATCTCTATCCATCATACCAATCAGATTTCTCTCAAATATCTCTCAAATACCTCTCAAAAATATATGTCTCGAGAATAAAAATTTGATATAGGTACTTAAACAGTGCCCTGCAGGTGAAGTATTAAAAAAATAAAATTGACGGTTTTTTTCGCAGCGCAAATAGTGTAATTTAAAAAAAGAATTTCGATTTCCAGTTTTTAGAAATAATAATGATCCTGTATGTAAGTTTATGATTGTATATCAATTTTCCTTTGGGAACAAAAAAATGTAACGAATAATGACGCATCGGACACAAGTGTTGGGGTATATTATCTAACCCTCTTGAAAAGTTTCAGTTTTTTTTCCAATTAAAATGCAGCACGCGATTTACAAAATATGGTAATTCGAACTTTATACTACAGTTCCTTTGGGGGAACTTGGCTATGGGGATATCAATGGATCTCTCGTTTATGGCACTTGAAAACTTGAAACAAAAATACCACACTATTTCTACTTTTCAGATATTGGGCAATTTTCAAAAACAAAAAAATGTTAACTACAAAAAAAATGCTTTAAAGAAGCATTCCCCAATGGAATAAATTAAGTCTCCAACGCTATTCCCGAAAAACTTTTTTTACATTCTGTATCAGTATAAATAAAGTCATAAACACAAAATATTTTCATAAACATTAAGTTTTGAAAGAATTTAACACTTTAAAGTTCGAATTCTTTTTAGAAAAGTGCAATTTTCTTTATTTTTTTTGAACTGTTATGTTTATTTTGTAAAAATAACTTCGGATTTGTAATCAGCGACCTCAAAAACCCCCAAGTGGTCAATTTCATTATCTTAGCTCTATTTAATTTTCGATTTTGTAATTTTTTCTTGTTTATCTTGCCATAAACATACTTTTTTTATTATTATAAAAATTAAAAGATTGTTAATTCTTTATTGCACTATAAATTTTTTCACAAAGTAGAATAAATTTGTGGGTGTTGGGTTTTTAAAAATCAAAAATATTTTAATTTTTGGCAAAGTTATTGAGGTTTAAAGTCAAAAGTGGCTTGAAATTGAAACGTTTTGAAAGAAATTAAAATATAAAATATAAATGGAATAAAAGAATAATTCCGAAAAAAATTAAAGAACCTAAAACTTCATCAAACATAACGACTTTATGAAAGGAAAAATTTGAATATATTTAAATGTAATTAAAATTACCGCAATGTTTGAGAAATAAAAATCCTCAACGTTTAGATATAATTAAACATAAGATCGAATAAAATCAGACAATAATCGAATTAAATACTTCGTCTTGAAAATTTCAAAGTCATGTTCACGTTTATACCATAGTTATTTTGTAAATTGAATTTACCTCGCGTCACCGGAAACAAAGCCTATTATAACAAAGGCCGTAGTCTCTTGTGAAAAAGGAGAGAATATATTGTCAAAGGAATATTTGGAAGAAGGCCTACGTGCATCGAGTTTAGTTTTTGTCTGGCTTCGAGGAAACAAAAGAAGAAGTGTATGTTGTATATATATATAACCGGTAGAAGTCCCTTGAACCTGGTGCTAAACCAAGCATTAAAGACTCCCAGCCCAAGAGATAATGATAAGCATTTCCGTCTTTGTAACCGTTCACTATAAGGATGCTTGTTTTTAGAGATGGTTGTCTGTTGTCTCTCTAGCACGTTCAATGGACAAACAGTGTAAATTGTCGTTAGAGAGAGATAAAAAAATTTATATTCCACCATATTAAACTAAAGATAAAATATGCTCTAAAAGAATTCTATACCCAATTATTTGTTTTGGATCATGTTTTCTTTTGTATCAAATAAGATTCTTGTGGTGAACCATAGTTTGTTGATTTCGGATTTATTTTGATTTCTTGATGAGAATCAATTGAAACAACAAGGGGACCAGCAATTTTTTATTTTTTTTTACAGAACGGAAAGGATTTGGCAAACAATTTTGTTTGCAGACAACGAATAGCAAACTGTTTGATAAATTTTGAAACGAAATGCTACTGTTTTATTATGTTACTGTTTTGGTATGTTACTATTTTTTATGTTACTGTTTTACTATGTTACGATATTTTAACAGATCATAAAAAATGTTAGCGATGAATGAACACTCATTCAGAAAAAGGCATAAATTAATAAAAATATTTCGCAAAATACAAACAATAACCGCGCACGAGTAGAAGATAATAATTTGAAAGCATAATATTTTTGATGGATCATCAATAAATATTGAGGATAGGTGTAATTGAAGCGAAACAAATAGGCTGTATACGTTCAATGTCAGTTTTATGAAGTCTTTACTACTGTCATTCATTGAAGCATGACCACCGGAAGTCACTAGTCTGTATAACACCTGCTATGACGTCACGTCCCGTTTACCGTTCAATAACCAGTAGGATTGTATTTCCTATATAGTCTTCTATTACACTTCTTAATTAACTCCCCGTTTCCTTGCAATTTTCGCATTCTCTTTTTTTATCCACGTAAGATTAAACTTTCATCGAAAATAATACTTTTCTCGATTTAAAAACAAATCGATAAAAAGGTATTTTTATCCAACAGAACACAATTCGACAACAAGGATTCTTTTCAATTTTGCTAACTATAAAGGTATAATTTCGAAGAACTATCGAATCATAGTTTTCGTCGAAGAATCAAGTGAATTGATTCACTTTATAGTGAATCAAGAATCATGACAAAATTTTTGATTAATTAATTTGATCCACGTTTTTTGGTACCAATTCCGTTGTAATCTGATACTTTTAAGTTCAAATCAAATTTGATTAATTACAACAAATTTCGTTCTAAATGGCTAGAAATGTTGGAACAATTTTTTCATGAAAAATTGCAGGAAAAAAAGAATAATTGTACCTCCACAACAATGGGCAGATGAAATCGTATGAACCCGCAAAGGCGTGTATTATGAATGGACATTCACTAGTCATTCGCAATTTATGTAACAACTTGCATAATCAGCGATCGATTTACATGCATATATAGGTGCACTATTTATATAACTATGATCAAGGTGAGTGATACTTTTGCGTAAAAAAGATTTGCCACAATTAAAGACCTCAACAACCTACAATCAATTAAAGACGTTACAATAATTACTCTGTGGTCTAAAGTGGAAATTTTCCTACTAATGAATTTGAAAAAAAATGATGAGGCTCAAGACTCAAACTTCTTGTACGAGGAAGGAAAAATTGTTTAAAAAAAGTTAATAAATGAAAATTGCGACATAAGCGGTAAAAACGAACGATTGTAAAAAGAATGAAAACATAAGAAAAGTACGTCAGAGAAATATTGTATAACAACGGAAAACAACTGTCAACTATAAATGCTATTCCAGAGAAACAGGATTTTGAAAATTATCCACTATTATATTTATTAAGAAAAAACAAAGTTGTTAAAAAAAGTGCACCTGGAATAAAACACTTTTTCGAAGGATTTTGAGGCAAAAAAATCAAAATTGTATCCAACGTGTAGCAACAATGGTACAATTTTGCATTTTACAATTCACAATTCTACAATGCTACAATTTTACAATTTTACAATTCAAATTTGAATTTAGTTTTTCGCTTCTTCGCCTTAAGTTGATACATATCGAAAAACAAAATTCCAAAGTGATCATGACTATATTTTTGATAAATTACAGAAACATACAATCATCTTTGAATAGAATTCTGCACAACGCAGAAGCACACAGCACTATGAATGAATATATGCGGAGAAAAAGAATAAAGAAGGGGAAATTCAAAGGGAAACTTGAAGACAGTTTGCTTGAGAAACATGTGTAATGGGGAACGGACTCGTTTAATGCATATGAACATAATACAAATCGTGTATAATGAAGGTCGCAAAAGTTGTAAAATGATAGTCGCGAGAAAGAGGATCATATTCTGTATACGCATTGGCAGAGCAAATGTTTTATTCTCTCTCTCTCTCTCTCTCTCTCTCTCTCTCTCTCTTTCTCTGCGTGTGATGTTAAAACAGAAAACTTGTCTTCAAAAAGAGTTCATCTCAGAAAGTGGTGAGAAATAAACAAGAATATCCCTTTGCTCAATAGAAAGTGTTGAGAACTGTTCTTGATAAAAGAAAACAATGAAACAACACACTCCCTGTCGTAAAATGTTTCAAGATTTATTTCAGAGTCCTCGTCGTTCACTAAAACATATATTTATAAACAACCATGCGGCGAGCACGCATATATACTATTTCAATTGAGGAAAAATTATTTATTACCGAAAAATTGGATATTAATTCACGATTTTGAAAAATAGCAGCTTCGAATCCAGGTTCTTTCTCAAAAGGATCAAAATAATACTAGAGAGTATATGATTTTAAAAACAAACAAAAAGTCATTTAAATTTTTCTAAATTGGTAAAATTTATTGTATTTATTTGTATTTATTTGTCAATTTGATAGAAAAAAAGTGTGAAAATAAAATTGATAGATTTTGTTTTTATATTTTTGATTAAATTTCAACTTGTCTTAGTTCGATAATAATTCTATAAATAAAAGAAGAAGTTGAACTATAACAGAATGAATTTTATACAAAATTTTATAAATTTTCAGTTTTCATTTTTCATTATTCATATTTATGTATTATATACATTTTTATCGTATATAAAGCATAAGCATGAGGATAACAAAGTATACACGTGTATTTTCATCAAAAAGACAAAATTGAACAAACATTACTCATTCTAAAGTAAACACAGATGTTTAATTACGTTTCGTGATAAAAATACAAAAGTGGAACGTCTTGCTTAAAATTCAAATTACTATCAATTTTTTGTATTTTTCCAACTTTTATATATAGATATGAGCCTGAAGTTCAACAATGTTTTCAAAAACGAAAAATTTACCTATGAAAAGAATTAATTCTTCTAATTTTCTTTTAATTATAATTTGAAATCTTTAATTGTCATGTCAACATCTTTCTAAATTTGAATTTTAGTATAAAAATGTTTACTATACTTTAAGTTTAAATAATTGAATTTTTGTTTTTAAATTAGTAAATTTGACTAAAATAAATGATCCTCAAGTTTTGAATGTTCAAATGAAGGAAATATTTTTTATTAAAGATATTTTTAAAAATTACTAATCATAGAAAAATTTAAAAACTGAAATCTTACGTTTAGAAACTCGGTAATTAATTTTTTTTTATAGGATCTTTTAAAAAAATTGTAGAAATTAGTATTTATTAGTAAAAGTTACGATTTTTAATTATAATAGAAATTGTACTATTTATTTGTAAAGTTTACGAATTCAAAAGTAAAAAGTCAGTTACAATTTAAAATCAGTAGAAATTACTGTATTTATTGCGGTAAATTTTACGAATTCAAAAGCAAAAAGTCAGTTACGATTTAAAATCAGTAGAAATAATTTTTTTAGTAATGTTTTTGAATTTAAAAGCAAAAATTCAAATCAGTAAACATTTTCACTAATTCTTTAGAGAGGCTGTCGTAACAAATTTTAAAGAAATTAATTCGTTTTCAAGTATAAAGAACGACAGAAAAAAAACTTTATGATTGAGATGCGTTTATAGATAAAGGATATAAAATGCACGAAAGAAATTAATTTATTCATTAAAATGAAACAATTTTCAAAAATACGAGAAACTTCGAGAAACTATTGATACATTTATAATGATTTCCAATCCTTAATAAGCGGTTTTCGAAAAAGAAATTTAAACTTTAGCTTTAGAAAGTTAAATATTGCAGTTTTATGGGACATTTAGTTTGACATTTAATCATAGTTTAAAAAGGAAAGTCCTGTAAAATTCCAATCACTTAATCACTGTGTAAATAAAAGTTTTAGGCCTAATCTAGTTTTCCTTTTCAATTACAGTGATTAGAGCATTTTTCAAAACAATTAACATATCATTATTATAATATGCAAATCCATATGAAACTTAAAGATTTTAACGAAAATTTCAAAACACGTTCGAAAATGTTTTAGTAGAATAAAAAACAAATTTTACTATATAGTAAACATATTTTAATATAGTACACATATAGTAAATATATTTCAATAAAATAGTAAACATGTTTTAATACAGTAAACATATTTTAGTAAAATAGTAAACACGTTTCAATAAAATAGTAAACATGTTTTAGTGAAAAAAGTAAACAAGTTTCAGATATATAAAATAATAAATACGCAGTGAAAAGAATATTTTTTCAAAACCGAATTGAAAAAAATTTTTGATGAATTGAAGGTTTGTACAAAATGTCAAAATAGACACTTTAATTAAAGAAGAGAGAAAAATAAAGTAATTGATCAACGTATCAGATATTACAAGACAAATCGATCAATCATAATCAGAAATTTTCTAGTTCCTCAAGCTCAATGTGTAAAATCATCCCATGAAGAAAGAATATCAATAATTTTATATTTTGACTTCTTGTATTAAAACTTCTAATAAACAAAAATGATTTAACCCATCATTCGGAAATAATACGCCTTTTATCATTTCGATAAAAAATTTATAAACTCTAAAGCGCACGTACCAAGAATCATTTAATAATCGTCGCTTTATAAAATATCTGCATGACTTAAATGAAGTAATGACTTTAAGGAATGTTTACTCAATAACTTATTCTCTTTGTTTCGAAACATTCAATAATTATTATCATTATTCTGCATTTTTACAGAAATAAATCATTTATATTGGAACAAATTTTAAACCCACCTGGAGAAAAAATAAACAAAACGTTCGCAAAGCATTAATTATTATCGGCAAAAGAAAAGATGGGATTTGAGAAAAAATATTAAAATTATTATTACCCACTTAAACGCATAAATTTGTGAGTGGCAAGTCTCGATTATTAAGATTTATGTAAATTTAAACGTATAAAGAATAGTTTACAATAGAGAATAACTAGTTAATTGTGAAATAAATTTATGTATGTATTTGGGACATTTTGAGATAAGTGTGTAGTTGAGAGAATTATTCAAAAAACCGCAATTGTTGACAATTTTCTATTTATCTCTATACACCCATAATTTTTGTTTATTATAAAAACTATGTAATTAATTTTTTTTTACACTTGACACAAAATTATAATCTAAAGAAGAAATAAATAAATTTTATTCCGAACTTTAGAAACAATCAAAATATTATTCTTTTTCAATTTTATTGACGTAATGTTTGAAAATATTTCCTTCATTTAATCGGTGAGAAATTTTTCAATATGTAAAAATTCACTGACAAGTAAAATCGAGAATGTAAATTGAGATATTTTTGGTTTTTGCTTAAGAATTTTCTTTCTGAAAAGTGGAGAATAATTTTTGAAAATAAAACACTAATTAAATAAAGTAACAAAAATGTCTTCGAGATTATTTTTACATTCCAAAGGTATGTAAAAAAATACTCTTTCGAAAATTTAGAAAAGCGATAAAATAAAAATTCTTTGAAACTCATTAAAAATATTCGTATGAGTGAAAAAATTTCATAGAAAATGAAATATCAAATTAAAAACGAATGTTATGTCAGTTGAGTAAATTATACACATATATAAGTGAATCCTTCGATAACAATACTATTTTTTCAGCAAATGACGTAGTTAGTCTGGAAATGATGAATTCCTTAATTATGACTATATTAGATAGTAATTAAAAGGCAAAAAAATTTTTGAAGAACAAATGATAAAATCTATTTTTAAAAACAAAAATTCTGTTTATTAAAAAATAATTACCACGAGGATTAAATCACTTTTAATTACACCTATTTGTTTGCATATTGTTTGAGTCATATTTTACCCATATTCAGTCAAGTTTAATTAAATAGTTTCGTATTTGCTTTTTGTATGTTGATAACTAATTATTAGTACCTACATTTTGCAAAAAGGAAATTTTTCTTTTCGTTAAAAGAGTCATAAGAATATTTCCGAATTTCAGAAATTAATATACTTCTAAATTTAATATAATCTCGATAGGAATATTTTCCCTTTCTCGAATAATTAGCTATAAATTCCTTTCCGAAAAAGGAAAGTTCTTTATTTAACATTTTTATCGATTAGATTTAATTTTCAAAAATCGGATATTTTATCAAATATAAATATCTAGTCATAAATTCAAGTCTCTTTAATTCAAAGATCTTTCTAATTTTCATATAGGCACACTTGTTAAAATTAATGGGTATATCAAGAAAGAATTTGTGATTCTATTTTGAATATATTGCGACACGAAATTATATTCCCATGAAATATTGTGAAATAAGGATATATCGCAAGAATGCGAAGATGATTGAAAAGAATTAAAATAATTTCCAGAAAGGTACTTACCCTAAGGAAACGCGGCTTATAATCCTCATCGTCGATATCTCCAGCAATTATAGGGACGTTCATGATAATGTCATTATACTTTCATTGAAAATTCTCCATTAATTGTCCTGACTTCTTCCAGCAAGAAATAATTGCAGAAAATAAATCGACACGATCACAAAAATAGCATTATTATTCACACACACACACGAAACACTTGTCAACACTGTAACTATATTCTATTCAGGTGAGACGCGCGTCCCGAACGAAACCATTTGAAAACGAAGACTATTCTCGACTGATGATGAGGAAAAATTCGAATTTTTTCGATTAAACTCTCGGCGCTGTTTTTTATTTCAAAAGAGGAAAAAGTGGAAAAGCGTTACTGCGACACGTCGCGATTAACTCGCACAACAAAACAGGTGCTCAGGTGATGTTGCAGCGTACGTCATCCGTAACGAATTGAGCATACCTGACACATTGGGAATTATTTAAAGGTCGTTCAAATTATTCCTCCTTGCTCACGAGTTTAATTTCCCATCTCGTTTTCACTGAAAATTAGTCTTCATTTCCCTTTCTTGTAACTTTTTTTATTTATAAATTAAACGAGTTAAAATTTCAAACATTCGATGTGAAAATCGACCGATGATCGGCTGGTTGCTTTTTGATCGCAACCGCGCGCCGACAGTTAACCGTTGTGCGCCGAGCCTAAATTTACACTGGCGTAGAATTTCTCTCTCCATTCATTTTGCTCCAAGGTGAAATTTTTTAAGTGCCTCGCTGATGATTACTTGCGGGATGATGAAAAAAAAAATTAGAGGACGACTGGACGAGTTCTCGTGTGAAATATTATATTTTTGCATATCTCACACTCTTTTCTTGCGAGATGAAAAAGTATTTTTGCAAAAATAAAAATTTGAGACAAATATTTTATAAACTAAAAAAAAACCACTTTTTACACTGTTTAAAAATATTTTGCAGTTCTTTTAAACAATGTTACTTCCCAACAAAAATTCTGAAACGAATGCTTTCACTCGATATAAAATATCGTTTACTAATGTCAATGACGCGAGAAAATCGTTTGTTTGCACTTTGCAGAATTTTCCATTCTTAATTAACTTTAAAATTTTTATGCACTTTGCTGTTTAGTGCTTTTTTATATTGTAATAACAATATAACGAGAATAATAAAAGGCAATAAAATCAGATACCTTGTTCTTTATGCAAGTTTCCAGCATGTTCCAAAAGAGCAGTTTTTAACAATACAAAACACTTTTAATTGCATGGTTTACGATGCTCTTTGTAGTTAAACATCATTTTATTGACAGCACTTCATGACGAGAGTTCTGTTGCCAAATACTGCGCCAAAGACATAATTTTTGCATTAACAAAACTGTTATATAGAGAGAAATTAGAATTATTGCAAAAAAGTTTGAAAAATGCAGTTTATTAACTTTCCTCTTTTAGAAAACAAATTATTTTGATCGAAAGAGTTAAACTATTATAATTTGATAATAAAAATCCGATAACAATTGCTTAACCGCCGAACCATGGACCGCGCCACAACTGATCATAACCTAACCTCAAATGATTCTGGTTCAAAAAATTTAAAGGACAACGCTACAACCAATCAAACGTCTGGATTATTGAAAACTGCCACCTGGCGGCAGGGCAACGAAATGATTCAAATTCACACTCTCCAAACCCAAATTTTATAAATATTCCCAACCCTTTTTTGATTAAAACATTAATTAAAATTTCGAAAATAACACAAAGAAGCAAATTCTCTGTTTCTCTATATAATTTTTTTTTATTTTTCTCCGGGTATTTTCTTTAGTTTTCTTTCCTGCCGCGTGTTTTATTTCACTACACATTTCCCCCTCTGCATTGTTCACATACTTCATGTCGTTGAAATTGTTTCTGCACGCGGTCGAATAGCTTTTGTTTCTTGTTTAAAATCTTTTTATAAAAAGTTCGCAAAAGTGTCTCGCGAAAGCGCACCTCGGAATTATACAAATCCTGCTTTGCAGAAAATTTACACAAAGCTCGATCGTCAAAGCGCAGGAAGTAGATCAAAAATGACTCAATTATCTACAGCCACCCACTCCCAAGCTTATAAAGATAAAACTAAACCAACAGACATTCGCAGCAGTAATATTAATGCTGCAAAAGGTAATTTGTCATTTAAAAAAATAATAATCATTCATTTTCTCATCACTTTTTCACACACTCACCTTCTTTTTAACAATTTTTTGAAGCTTAATAAAAATGTCTGTCATTCTTGGTTTTAAGTTCTCCATTTATGGTCATGTCTTGGACCGGTTGTGATTTACCCACATTTTCATGACTCCGATTCATAGAAGGAAATAAAATAATTTAGGGGATTATTAATTGGTTTACTATGGTTACTATAAATTAATTATAATTTAAAGTAATTACTGTAATTTACTGAAAAGTTTTAGTCTCTTAATTTTTAATCTATATTTATTTAATAATTATATTTATTATTTTATTTTTGAAAAATGATAAATAATTATTTTTTTTAATAATGTAAAGGCCTTTCTAATGTAATATTAAATTGAAACAAATGGTTCGGTTTATTTGATACAATTTAAAGTGATTGCTTTTTATTTTCGCTATAGTAACTTTGAGGTTATGTCTAACCTTTTGTTGAAATCCTTGAATACTTGAATTTGTTAAAATCGTTAATATTTTCGAATCAAACATTTATTTTCTGCATTATTGAATTGTACAAAATTTAATAACAAGAATTTGTCAATTTACAGCTGTCAGTGATGCAATTCGCACCAGTTTGGGTCCACGAGGAATGGACAAAATGGTAATTTGGTAAAAATATTGCATATTTAGATAGTTAATTGAAGATTTTATTTAATCGGTTCTTTTTTTAGATTCAAGCATCAAATGGCGAAGTTACTATAACAAATGATGGAGCGACTATTTTGAAAGAAATGAATGTTGTCCATCCGGCAGCAAAAATGGTACAATATAATAACTATTAATTTACAAATTAAATAAATTATGCACATAATTATAATTATTTATATTTAGAATTTAATTTATTATTTATATTTAGAATTTATTTTACTATTTATATTTAGAATTTAATTTGTTATTTATATTTAGAATATATTTAATTATTTATATTTAGAATTTAACTTATTCTTTTGTTCATAATTTATGAGTTGTAAAAAAATTTTCCTTTCTTCCAGTTGGTTGAATTGTCAAAAGCTCAGGATTCTGAAGCCGGTGACGGAACAACCAGTGTCGTTATTGTAGCCGGTGCACTTTTGGAAGCTGCAGATAATTTGCTGCGCAAAGGAATCCATCCTACTTCGATCAGTGAGGCTTTCCAAATTGCAGCCACGAAAGCTGTGGAAATTTTAATGGATTTACGTGTGAATGTCAATTTGTCCGATAAAGCATCACTTATCGAAACAGCTGCTACCTCATTAAATTCTAAAGTAATTTCCAACTTTCCTATCTTTACAGGGTTTTTGAATATTTTATTTTTTTAGAATTTTTCGAATATTTAATATTTAAACGTTTTTAATTG
Organism: Leptopilina myrica (nomen nudum); assembly: GCA_032872475.1. Classification (NCBI taxonomy): domain Eukaryota; kingdom Metazoa; phylum Arthropoda; class Insecta; order Hymenoptera; family Figitidae; genus Leptopilina; species Leptopilina myrica (nomen nudum). The sequence goes on along the minus strand of CM065459.1, from coordinate 1,530,492 downwards.
AAATTATTATATATTATAAATATTTTTAATGTAATATTTAAACTTTTACTTGTTTTGCAGGTTGTTTCCCAGCACTCAAGTATTTTAGCTCCATTGGCAGTGGATGCTGTACTTAAAGTTACCGAACCCGGAAGAGAGAGTTCCGTTGATTTGAAGGTTGGCAATAATTTCCCTTTTGCTCCTAATTGAAAAAACGTAACTTAAAATAAAAAAATCAATTTTTTTTTAGGACATCAAAGTGATTAAGAAACTTGGTGGAACTATTGAGGATACGGAACTGATCGATGGTCTCGTGTTCACCCAGAAGAGCTCGAATGTGAATGGACCAAGACGAATCGAAAAGGCTAAAATCGGTCTCATTCAGTTTTGTTTATCGCCACCTAAAACTGACGTTAGTGATAAATAATTTTTATTTTTCTATTAATATTTTTTCCCTAAGTAGATTTAAAAAATCTATTATTTTACAATCAATTTAAAAAATCAATCAATTTAATCAAAATCAAAAGTAATTTTATTTCATTTACAGATGGATCACAATGTCGTTGTCTCCGATTATTCAGCGATGGACCGCGTCTTGAAAGAAGAGAGAGCCTACATTCTCAACATTGTGAAGCAGATCAAAAAAGCCGGTTGTAATGTTCTCCTAATTCAGAAATCAATTCTTCGCGATGCCTTGAGCGACCTCGCGATTCACTTCTTGGACAAAATCAAGGTCATGGTCATCAAGGATATCGAACGCGAGGACATTTCATACGTTTGCAAGACTCTTGGCTGCAGACCGATTGCCTCCTTGGATCACTTTACAGCTGAGAATCTCTCGAGTGCTGAATTGTGCGAAGAGGTCGCGACTGGAAATTCCAAATTCGTTAAGGTGAGATTTAAGATAATTCCTGAAATTATCAATAATGGGAACTTAAAGTGTATTAAAATTACAAATTGGTAAAATTTTATTCCACAGATCACTGGAATCCAGAATCCAGGACGTACGATTACAATCGTGGTTCGTGGAAGTAATAAATTGGTTTTGGATGAAGCTGACAGGTCTCTGCATGATGCTCTTTGTGTCATCCGTTGTTTAGTTAAGCAGAAGGCATTGATTGCCGGAGGAGGTGCACCGGAAATTGAATTAGCTCTCAAACTCGCGGCTTATGCACAAACTCTTGAAGGTGTAGACGGCTATTGCGTTCGTGCCTACGCAAACGCTCTTGAGGTTTGTATACATGCAATTTAAATAGTAAAAATTAGTTTTCTTTTCAACAAACATTAAAATTCTTTCTTGTGAATTAAAATTTGTTTCTCTAACAAAAAAAAACTTGTTACAGGTCATTCCAAGTACTTTGGCCGAAAACGCTGGTTTGAATCCAATTGCAACCGTGACGGAACTCAGGAATCGTCACTCGCAAGGGGAAATCTTAACAGGAATAAACGTGCGAAAAGGAGCCATTACCAACATGTTCGAGGAGAAGGTCTTTCAACCACTTTTAGTCTCCACCAGTTTAATAACGCTTGCTTCCGAAACCGTTCGCAGTATATTAAAAATTGATGACATCATTAATACCATGCAATAATTTTTTTTCACACTCAGCTTTTTTCGAATATTATTTCATCACATTTTCACTGACAAAGTTTTGTTTCTTTTTATAATAAACAGTACACAATAAAGTTATTTAAAAAATTATTTCTATTCTGATTTTTATTACGAAAATTCCGAAACATCGAGAAAAGTAATTGAACAAATTAAATTAATTAATTAATTAATTAAAGAAAAAAGTACAACTTTGTGTAAAATGTTTTTATTTTTATTAAAATATGTCAATAAATCTTACGTTTACTGTATGTACTCAATAATACTTGATTTAATATTAACAAATTTTATTTTACTCTACGAAATGGAAAAAATTGAAGAAAAACAAATATTCTATAATTATACAACCTTCGAAGAATTCACAATAATAACTTTCTATAAAATATTAATACGTAAAATACATAAACCATTTGATTAAAAAATATTTATTACTCTAAAAAAAAAGGAAGAGCTATTTTCTTTCAATCACAAAAATTAATGCATTGAATGCCTTATTATATAAATATTATAATATATAAAAGTTTCAACTGCTTGAAAGCGATATATTGAATAACTATTTGAATATATAATTTATATTCATCGTTATTGTCATGATTTAAAAATTATTTAACAAATACGGAGACTACTATTTAGACTAATTTTTTTAATTCTAACCTAAATTGGAATTGCGTAGTCATTTATCTATATAATATAACATTAAATCTTCTCTTTTAAGTACCTCTATACTTTTTAATAGAAATTGTTGTTTTAATTATCAGTCACAAAAATTCCTCAATTCAATTATTTAAATGCGAAAACTTAATTCCAATTCTGTGCGTTTTTAAAAAATTTAACTAAACATCTGAAAACTATAGTGAAAATCTACAATTGTATAAAAAAATAAATCAATATTTTATACACCTAGGTAGATTGAAAAAAAAATGTAATTGGTCGATTGCGCATTTGTACAAAAATGAACCTAATCTTAACGAAATAGACTACAACGTAACTTGATTAGTTTTTCATCAGTTTAGTAACCTTAGGAATTTGATGTTTTTTTCTGAGCATATGTAGTATTTTCTTGGAAAATACGTTAGTTTCACCACTTGGGATGAATTTGATGGAAACTCCATTGCTGGTATGTATTGTAAATATCACAGGGCATTAACGATAATTGATGAGTTTGCGGATGAAGGGCTACACATTTTTTATGCACTCTGTGTAGAAGAGTTTTTGTTTTCTGCAAAGAGAAAAATGTCGAGAATGTCAAAATGTACTTTAAACACTGAAGAATTATTAATTAATTATTAATTAATAATTAACTTATTAAATTATTAATTAATAATTAATAGGTAATAATTTTTGAATTATTTATTCAAAAAGGATGAATTATAAATTGAAACTAAAAAGGATATTTGTCCTTTAGTGTGAATTTATATTTCTTATTAGGTTTGAATTGAATTAAATACCTCGTCATATTGCCAAGGACCGTCAACGGTTCCTTGTCGACAAAATACTAATTTTACACCTTGTCCATCTGCTTCTACGCAACGCTCACCGACTCCCAGTTGTCCCTTTGCATTCAGTCTCATTAGCTGAAAAAATATTTTTTTTTATAATAGATTAAATAAATTAGAATTTTTTAAAATACTTAATAAATGTATGCTAGAAATTTATTCACTTGATTGTTTCCAAATCCGTGGCAATAGGATGTAGCCATTAGACTAGGAGGTGAATGAGCCATGGTGTCCAAACACGCCGAAGTTGCCACGCTTACTAACTGAAAATATTGTTTTTCAAATTAACTTTTCTCCAGAATGAATGAAATTTGCTTTTAAGGCTAATTTCCTCTATAAAAAAAATAATTTCCTAATCTAGGCTAATTTTCGAAGTTAAAATAAATACCTCGCCCCAGTGAATATTTGGCGGTAATTCTGGAAACTTGTCAAGAACGTCGTAAGCTACATTGTCCATGTACCATTGGAAACTTTTGCACTGTTTTCGCTTCTTAAAAAGCAGCTGCTCCGTAATATCGCCATGATCCAATAATCTCGCCAACGGTTCTCTCGTGTAAAAGAATTCCTTATGCTTCTCGTCGAACCAAGTTTCAATAACTCTTTTGTAATTCTAGAAACGAATGATCAAAAGTCAGTATATCATTACGATACTAATTTTACTAAATAAATAAATTTTACTAAATTTACTAAATTCAATAATTAAGTTTGAAGTTCATTGCACAATTTTGAAACATTTTTTCCTCTCAATTTGCCATCCTTGGAGAAACTGTTAAAGTTACAATAATAATTTTCAATTTACTTAATAGATTGAAATTTAATATTTGATGCTTACGATTGTAATGAGCGGTCCTTTCTTTTTTTGCGCGAGTTTGCCAAAATTGTAAGGCATGAAACCTCGATAAACATGACCAACGTGCGAGCAAGGAACCCACAATATGCTACCACCGCACTGCCAGATTTTGAAAGACAATTCGAAATTCTCGCCTCCCCAGACGAGAAGTCCTTCGTCGTAGCCACCCAATGATATAAAGTATTTTCGATTTATCGCAAAAAGACCACCTGCATGAGTTGGTGACCTAATTTAAAAAGAGAAGGAAAAATTACAATATATACATTCTCTTGTATTTTATTATTGTAATTTCTATATTTACTTGTAAGGCATGCTACTGTGCTCTCGAGTCTTCGCCTCTCGATTTGGCAATTCATTTTCTTTATACAACATTCCCCATTCGAAAATTCCCCTGTACAAACGGCCTTCGTGATAAACTTGTCGATATTCAAAAGTCTTGTGATCGATTCCATCGATTACGGGAACAGTCATCACGTTACTGTTTGTGAATAGAAAATTATTTTCCAAATTACTATCAAATTGAATTTTCAGAATTAGAATAAAATAGAAGAACGAAAAAAACGATTGAAGAAATTAAAATTTACGACGTGAATTTTAAACCTGTTGAGAGCAATCGGAGCTAATAAGGGCGGCAGCCAGTTGGTGTTAACTTCGCAATGGGCATCAAGGAAGACAATAACTTCTCCCTTCGCTTCTCGAGCTCCACGTGATCTCGTTCGAATCAAACCTTGTCTCTCGTGATTCCTTATCAATTTCACTTTACCATCCCATTTCTCGATGTAGGATTCCAATTCTCCTCTCAAATTTTCTGAAAATTAGAATTCGAAAATAACAATTAAGAATTAAAAATTAACTCAGTGGTAAATTATTTTAATATCTACGCTAATGAATTTTTAAATATTATTATCAAGTGACCTTTATCAGAAAAATCGTCCACAAGAAGAACTTCTTCTAAAAATTCAGGTGGCGTTCTATTTATCACGCTGTGCACCGTTCTCATCAACACCGAGAAACCTTCATTGTGAAAAACAATAATAACACTCGTAGGTGGCAAATTTTTAGGATAATCCCAATGTTTGCATCTAGAAAACAGAGGAAAATCGAATAAACAAAATGTACATTAATAGTAGACTGGAAAATAAAATTAAGAAAACAAAATTAATAAATTAAAATTAATAGATTAAAATTAATAAATAAGAATTAATAGATTAAAATTAATAAATTAAAATTAATAAATTAAAATTAATAAATTATCGTTTAGAAATTAAAAGTGACATTACTCATCAGGTCTCGAGTCAGGAATCGCTCTATCCGGAGAAATTTCGTCTGAGCACACCATATTCATTCCATATTCCGCTTCCGATTGCTGAACATCATTTTGTTGATCTTCTCGTAAAATATGTGGCTTTCCATCTTCTCCTGGTCCAGTTCTTGGCTTTACATTCGTAGGTTCAAAATTACCTAAACCATCCACCGCAACAGGTTTCTAAAAATAAATATTTCGATTAATCATTCAAATTAGAAATAAATAAAATAAATTAAAAATTTTCACATTTAATCACTATTTGTTTACTATATTTCATCTAAGATATATTAAATATTGTTTTAGTATTACAAAAAATTACCTGCACGGAATTTTTGATTAGATATCCTTTAATGGAGTTAACATGATCTTTCGAAGCAAAAGACAGAAATGCATAAATTATTAAAGTGGCCAAGCAAAGCCAAGCACATAATTGAAATAAGCGGTTTCTTCTTATCTGCACAATTCGCATGTTTGAATAATTTTATAAACTGCAAAAGAATTTAAAGAACATAATTATGCATTTTTTAAAGATAACCCTAAAACAAACACGTATATCTCAAAGTACAAATAGAATCTGTACAAATCTGTACAAATATTTGAATTGTTCCTACTGATTATTGTGTTATTATTATTATTGTAATATTGTTAATGTTAAGTCTACTGAGGCATTAAAAATAATATTTAAATAAATTTATCTTTACGAAAAACAGTAGAATCGAAACAATTTTTGTAAATTAAAAAAACAGATTCAACAAGATTATTGTGTAAACATTTTTTAAAATTCTTTCACACTTTCCACATATGTATATTAAAAAGATATCGGTCAAATAGTTTTGAAAATGTCACTGTGGTCCCTGTGGTCATTAACTTCTTAACCTATTTGTTATGACTTGTTGCTATATATTTAATAAATAGAAGAAAAATTTCACTCACTTTGCATGTAGAAGTAAACGGAATGACTTAAAAGTACAAAACTAATGTCTATTTATTGTCGTATTTATTTTCTATCTTAAGTGAATAACAAATATTTAAAGCTAAAAAACACCCGTTATTTATTGACAATATGCAAGCCAACGTGTCTATGTCTTGTGTTCACTTTCCAAGCCCTCATCACTGTACACACTCTCAACAGTTACTACCTTTATAAAATATATCCATATTCAATTTTATAAAAATTCTAATTTGATTTTTAGTTCAGAAATATTGTTCTTTTGATAATTTTCTAAAAATTTCCTGTTTCGTTGCAATTTTTTTTTACAATTTAATTAATGTAAATTATTTCACATTTGAAAAGAGAAGCGGGAAACTGAAAATTCATTTCTCCAATTAAATTGCTTGTTAGGAAGGTTTCAGCCAATCAGCTCTTGGAACATTTCCTTAGTCCCCGTTCAAACGTTCTTAAGTTTAAATGCTTGTGCAATCTGTGGTCCTGTGGTCAGTGCCAAACAGTGTCTGAGCGTCAAACAGTTTTTCTCGTTTTTTTTTCATCGTTTTCGTAAAAATCTTATAAAATTTGAGGCATAAATATAATAAAGTAGTTTGGTTATTGATCAAGATGGTAAGCATTTAATGTTTTATTCAAAATTAGTTGCAGTGTTTGAATTTTCACTAAAACACGTGTTGAAAGTGAGGTTATGATTCAAAGAACAAGAACACGGTTAAAAATGTAAACTTTTTAAAATTGCGGTTTTTATACGAATATTCATTTATTTCAGGGGAAGAATAAAAAGACTCGAAGGGTGGTGATGCAAAAATTTGCTCAAATGAAAAAAATGATTAATCCTAATGACCCACGAATGTAAGTATTTGCATGTTGCGAACAAATATTATTAAGGCGGTGTCAAAGTTGATGGGATTTTTCCATTGAAGCTCAATGCAAAAATCCAATCCACGTTGACACCGCCTTAATACATTTTTTTAAATCGTTTAGTACTTTCGATTCTTTATTGGCCTGAGTAAACGAAGCCACAGTGCCACACCCTCGCTACCCATTATAAAGGTAGCAACAAGAAGAAGAAGTACTTTCGATTCATTCCTAATCTTAAATTAACAGTTTTTTTGGCAATATTGCGCAGTAAACCGGAAAAGCGTGTGTCGAAGAACAAAAAGCCGGACGATACGAAAGAGAAAGTTAAAGATTTGTAAGTTTAAAATAAAAAAAAACATTTTATGAATTTTAAGTACTTTTTTTAATGTAACTTTTTTGCTATTTATTCTTTTTTTGGTAATTTCAGACCTAAACAATCGTCGGCGCTTTTCTTTGAATATAACACTCAATTAGGACCACCCTATCACATTATAATCGACACAAATTTCGTTAATTTTTCAATTAAAAACAAACTCGATGTCATACAAAACATGGAAGAATGTTTGTATGCGAAATGTATACCCTACGTGACAGATTGCGTTTTAGGCGAATTAGAGAAATTGGGACCAAAATATAAAATTGCTTTGAAGATCATAAAAGATCCTCGATTTGAAAGACTGCCATGCAATCACAGAGGAACCTACGCAGATGATTGTTTAGTCAACAGAGTAATGCAGGTGAGATGTTATCTTAATTCTTTCTATAATGTAAAACTCAAAATTCTCTTTGTTTTTGAAAATACTTGGAACTTTAGTAATTAAATAATTTAATATTTTTTTCAGCACAAATGCTACATTGTTGCCACCAATGACAAGGACCTAAAGAGGAGAATTCGCAAAATTCCCGGTGTACCAATAATGTACGTCGCTCAACATCGTTATACGATCGAAAGAATGCCCGACGCTTATGGCGCTCCTAAAACTTAAAGTACGTTTTTTTCTAATTAACTTAATTTTTTTAGGGTAAAAAAAATATTGAAATATTTTACTATAGCATTATAGTTACTAGGATATATTTTATAGCAATATACAGCTTTACAGAATTACCGTCGTTAATTCTGATCCTAAATCTCTCCTATTTACAAAAAAAAAACAATTTTTAACTTGTCATATTTTTCTTTTTTAATGAAACGCGAAAATAGTCGAGGAATTAATGACTGAAAATAACATTTTATTCTTTAATCCAAAACAATGAAAGGAATATTTTCTTTTCTTTCCTCAAGTCTTGAAAAAGGTGATAAATTGGAATTTAAATTGCTCTTTAAATCAGAATTTGTGATCTTTTGCTATGAAAAGGTTTCAAATTGAAAAATTATTTGGAAAATTTATATTGTGATTTTTTACTATAAAAAGGTTTTAAATTAAAATGTATGATACCCAAGTTTTGAACGTTCTATTGAACGAAATATTTTTTATTGCAGATATTTTAATAAATTACTAATAAAAATGTATGATACCCAAGTTTTGAACGTTCAATTGAACGAAATATTTTTTATTGAAGATATTTTAATAAAATGTTAGGTTTGAATTTTTCGTACTTTTAATTAACAATTTTGTAGAATTTATTCTCTCGAAAAAATTTGATTGAATGTTTTTTTTAAATTTATTCAAAGTATTTTTTGGTATATATTTAATTAAAGCATTTTTCAATTTAATTTTCAAATATTTGAAATCTAGACAATTGGATTTGAAAGTTCTTAAAGCACGAATCTAGTAATTTTTAGAGTAAATCAGAATATTCAGGAAAAAGGTAAAATTTTCTCTGGAAATGTGATTCAAAAAGTACAGTTTTCTGCTAAATGTGGCGATAAAATATTTAGCAATTAATTCCTAAACGAATTGCTTTTCCTCTAATTGAAAAGTGATTTAATTTCTGTATTTCAAATTTAGAGAGTGGTTTATAAGAAAATGTTTCTCTTTCTCGTTAATTCAAGACTAGTTTTAAAGCGCACAAAATTTGCAAAGAAATTCTCGTCTTAAAATATTGCGAATAAAAATGAGATTCCAACATTGAAAATAAATTGAAATAAGTTTTTTTTTTTTAGTCTCAAGTATAAGGGAATCTAAAATTTCAATCTGTTTTCATAGCGCACATTGAAGTTTAATTGAAAATTTTTAAGAGCCTGAAATACGATAGTTGAATTAATGCTTAAAATTGTATATAAATGCATATATAATAATGAAATAGTTAAGTGCAGGATATTCATTTCTTAAACAGTTAAATACATTTACCGTTAGAATATAATGTTGAATAAGTTGCGAATAGCGAATATAACGTCCTTGTGTCGATGAGTTAATAACAAGGTATTGAGCGTGGGTGAAAAATTATAACTAGGGAGTAAGAAGATTCCTATCCGGTTGTTCTTTAGCCCCAGTTTAATTATAGTTCCAATATAGGCGAGCAGCTAGCTATGACCCAAGAAAGCTTAGCATTATTTTCTTTCTTGAGGCGACATCGCATTTTTTATCGTCGAAAGTCGTATATTTATTCAAAGTTATAAAAGCACGAAGTACCGCCGGGGCTTTGTATCGAGAAAACATTCAATACTTTTCAATTGTTTGGCTAGGAAATATAAAAATGTCTTTATTTTCAAATTATCTTTATTCCTTAATTTCTTTTTACTTTTTTTTAATTTCATCTTCTTTTTAATTTATTAAAGGCGAATTAATTTTTAAATTCCTGACATTTTTTCCATCCAATAGAGCAACCAAATATCGCCTCCTTTATTCCAGAGCAAACGTGATAACAATCTTCGCCGCTACGCACAGTAACTTTCCAAAAAGAAAAAAGAATTCCTATTATTAAAATATTTTACCATCAATTAGGTCTAAATTTATACACAAATGGCGAATTTGAAAAATTACCTTTTGTTGCCAACGTTAGTTTATTTCCCTCACTCAAAAGCATCACGATTGTGAATAAATAAATTAGTACAAATTTCATTACATTTGACATTTTGTGATGTTTTTTTTTAATTCCAGAAAAGTAGACAACGAAACGTTAAAAAGCTCAGGGTTCGAAAAAAATTACTAAACTGAAGAAAACGAAGGTTAAACGTACTTTAAGAAAATAAATATTATTAGACGTACGAAATATTTCAAGTATAATTAACGATAAGAAAATTTTTTCTTGTTAAAATTTTGAAACACTAATTTTACTTTTTTAAAATTAGTAATTTGTTTTTAGAATTTATTCTTTAAATTTTGTATTTATTACAATTTTCGTAAAAAGTTTTCGAAATTCAATAATTTTCGAATATTATGTTAATAATTTAATATTTCAATAAATAATTTTCCAAAAGAATTCAATTATTTTGAAAAATTTTTAAAATTTAAAAATTGTTTATAAAATTGTTTATAAAATTCTCCATTGAAAAGATTAAATTATTTTCATAAATAGTATAATTTCGAGTTGAAATTAGGTGCAAAATTTTTAATATATCTCTAAAAAAAATATGTTCTTTCAACACTTTTTTTAGAGAAAAAAAATTAAACAGACTGTTAGACTTAAATGTACTTTGAAACATTTATTTAAACTATTTGAATAACGTTTGATGAGAAAAGAGAACGAGAAAAATATTGCAACTAATTTGAGCTTTTAGAAGTAAAAAAAAGAGAGAGAGAGAGAAAAAAAACAGCGCACGAAATTTGGTTAACAGATTTTTGCCAGTCTGACCGCATGATAGTTTGCGTGAAAGAAATAGAGAATATAGACATATATGCTAAGCCTAACTCCGGAGAAAAAGATAGGTGTAACAGATGTAGACTATATTACGATTCTCAGAATCCTCCTTTTGGTTGCAGAATTTTACTGTTCGACACACTTTGATTCACTGACCTTTCCTTTACAAGTTCGAACAAGTTTCACGATTATAAGAATTTACATTTATATTTCATTTTTCGTTCAATATTTCCTCGTTCTGAGAAATGAAACCAAAAAATAACAAAATTTACATTTTATAGAATATATAATTTAATAATCTTCTGCAAATATGTATTATTTTGTTTTTGATTATTGTATATTTAAGGATTTCTAGTTTTAAGAATTATTATTATTAAGTTTTAATAAATTGTAATATTATGCTTTAAGATAAGTGTGCGTTAAATGTGAAAAATTCGAAACATGAATTATAATTTGAATAATCAGGCTTCGCAACTTACCTATTTTTATCAAAAGTTTATTCTAACTAAACAAATAAATAAATAAAAATAAACAAATATAAATAAATTTAAAAAAAAGTGCTAGAAAAAATTACATTTTTAAAATTATGGAAGAATTCTGCATTTCTGTGTTTTTTTTGTTTTTACTCATAAACTATGAAATTGGAATTTAGAAAATTCAATTATTTTGTAAATAACAATTTTCGTCATAAGAATTTAATTATTTCTAAAGATAATAGATAAAAAAAATTTCAGAAAATTTTGAAACATTCTACACTCAATTCAATTATTTTCAAAAATAATAAAATTCTTCCCATAAATTGAATTATTTTCCGGAATTTTAATAAAATTCTTGATAAAATCTTATTATCTTCATAAATAACAATATTCATCGGAAGAATTCAGTTATTCTAAAAAATAATAAAATTCTTTTCATAAATTCAATTATTTCAGGAATTTTAATAAATTCTTTTACAAAAGTTTAATTCTTTACATAAATAACAATTAATAAGAAGAATTCAATTATTTTTAAAAATATTAAAATTCTTACTAGAAATTAAATTATTTTCAAAAATATTGAAATTCTTTCGAGAAATTCAATTATTTCAGAAATTTTAATAAAATTCTTTACAAAATTCAATTATTTTCATAAATAACAATATTCATCGGAAGAATTCAATTATTTTCAAAAATAATGAAATTCTTCCTGAAAATTCAATTATTTTAAGGAAATTAAATATTTTGAAAAATTCAATTTTCATAAATAACAATATTTAACATAAAAATTCAATTATTTTCAAAAATAATAAAATTCTCCAAGAAATTCAATGATTTAAAAAATTTGAATAAAATTTGTTACAAGATTCAATTATTTTCATAAATAACAATATTTAACATAAAAATTCAATTATTTTAAAAAATAACAAAATTCTCCCAGAAATTCAATTATTTAAAAAAAATCAAAATTTTTTCATTTTCTATTTTATATTTGATTTTCAATAAAATTTTTTTCAAGAATGAATCATTTTAAATAAAAATAAATTTCTTCGTAGAAATTCAATTACTTTTAGGAATTTTAATACAATTCTTTGTACAATTCAATTATTTTCATAAATAACAATAATCTTCAGATGAAATCAATTATTTTAAAAAAGAATAAAATTCTTTCCAGAAATTAGATTTTTTCAGGAATTTTAATAAAATTATTTTCAAAAATTTTAATAAAATTCTTGGTGGAATTTCCATTTTTTTCAATAATTTGTCTTAGTTTAATGATTTTTAATAATTACTACGTTTATATAATTTTCCGAAAGAATTTAATTATTTCAAATATTAAAATTGATGCAATGATGGCTGCAGACGCTTGCTCTACAATCCACTTCATTGATGTGAGTTCATATCTATCTGCTAATGACATCACTGTGTATAATGTACCATAAAATTTCTGATTATCAGTGATCCGTTGTTTTAGCAAGTCTACATAGATATTCAAAATCGTATCTGATATCAAAGCTTGAATATTATAGTTTGATCCATCTCGCTCATACCTTAATCCTCGTGTTTTTACCCATCTTTCATTGAATTCACTTTTCCCAAGAGTAGCAATGAATGCAAATATTGAAGCATATATCTTGTTTAGGCTTTGTAGGCTATTATTACTTCCAAGAAAATTGTAGAAATGAGTAATATATGTATCTCCCAATAGAGCCCATGATTTAGCCAAGGTGTCATCATCAACTGCCGATTCAAATAACACATCCTTTAAATAAATGTGAGATGAGGCAACAGAGCTTAGATGATCCCAAATAACTCTAGATTGTGGATGAACTAGAAAAGCACTTGGCAGGCAATGTCCAAACTTATGGTAGAATATGTACTTCTGTGCTGGGCATAATTTATATCAGGTCAATCTGGTATCACTCTACTGATTTGGTTCTCTTGATTGAAGGATTGTAGTCAACTTGACTCTAGTTTGCTCTACTATATTATATCCTCGACACACTTCTTATTCATAGGAACACCAGCTAGCATTAGAAATCGGTGGGCTATAATATCATCATTTTTCATTCCTGTTATTATTGCTAGAGCAATGCAATACGCAGGCAATTCACATGTTATTTGTGAAAATTCAAGATTAGCTAGTAAAAGTAGTTGGTCAACAACAGTCTTAATTTCTTTTGTCAGGTGATAGGAATCTACATGGAAAGAAAAATACAAGTGAAACTTTTCTTCATAACAACTCAATATTTCGTCAAAAACGAGCCAACGATTTTGTCAATATCGTCAGACTCGAAATATTCAATTTTACTTGAAAGACAACATAACCCTAAAATGACAGATACAATCAAAATATTTATAATGTCAGAAATATTTCTTGGTCATAGTTGAAAGTTTTCATATATTTCCAATATGACTGACAAATTTCACTCAACCCAAATTCACTATCACTGAATTGGCTAAACATTTGGCTAATATAGTGAAGCTTAATTCACAACGTTGGTTGTGTCATTCTTTATTTTAATTATATTCCCAATATTGCTCGTTCGCATCGTGAAATTTTTTTCCGTATACGAGTAGTGATGGGACATTATAAAGATTTGCCAATGCCAAGTCTTAATTTCTTGATATACTATTTTAATTGAATTCCTCGGTAAATTTAATTATTCTTCAAAAAATTTTTTAATTTTGTCAAAAAATTCAATTTTTGTTTACAAATTTGTTGATAAAATTCTTTGTGAGAATTCAATTTTAAGAAACATTCATTTTTCCAATAAATTATTTATTTTTTATTCAATTTATTTAATTTCCCGTAAAATATTGTATTAAAAAATTTAATCAATTTATCGATTTTAAATTTTTAAATTTATTATAAATTTTAGTTTAAATATTAAATAATGATTGAATACTAAAAGCATAAAAGCAAGAATTTTTAAAAGTAATTGAATTTTGGAAAGGTTGAAGGTTTACTTTAAAAATTTTAATTTTTCATACTTGTAACTAACATTTGTGTGGAATTAATTTCTTCGAAAAAGATTAATTAAATTTTTTGTTAGAAATTATTTAGAGTTTTTGTTATACATATATATTTAATGAATGAATTTTCGAATAATCGAAAGCGCATTAAATTGATTCGTAAATAAATGGATTTGAAAATTGTCAAAGAATTTTGTCCAAAATTCTTAAAAAATAATTAATTTAAAGAAGAATTTTAGTTAAAAAAATTGTCGAAAATAATAATTGAATTAAAATGATGAAAATAATTTTAAAGAGCTTACAGTAACAATTCATATAATTCTGACATCTTTAAATATTATAAAAAAAAAGAAAAAATACAATTCTTCATGTTTTACAATAATAAAAATTCTTAATTAATTAATAATTTTTTTTATTAACTTCTCATTTTTTGTTTCATTATATTTTCTAGTATTTATTTTCTTTTATCATATATGTTTGCCTAAATTTTTATTCGATGAACTCCTTTATTTAAAAACATTTTGAATCCAAACGAGTGCGAAGCCTATTATTAATTATTAAATTCTCCGTATACAAGATGAATGCTCAACATGCATTTATATAAATGAAAATGTTATATTGTCAAAGTGAAATGTCTATTTGACACCCAGCATCAATAGATGTCTAATTGCCGCGGCTTATAGAAACTCGAATTTCACAATTGATAATATATGTATATATGTGTATAAAGTTCGAATGGAATATTTTTTAAATCTATTGTTAAAATAAATGTCAGAGCCAAAGACATTGAAGTGGTGTGTGTGCTCTTTCTAATATCAGGAATAAATGGCATACGCATGCAAGACACTATAAGCCGCAGCTCGCAGTGAAACGATGGATATTAATCATGTGAGGGTGCGAGCCAAGCAATAGCAATTCTTCCGTACATTAAGGATGTTGAACTCTGTGTGTGCTTTATTCTTGTTATATGACAGAGGCTTTATGAAAATGATCTTTAGCCACAACAGTATGGACAATATAAATTTTCTGTCATCACACCAACACTATATGTATATTGTATATAGTAAGTCAATAAAAAAGAATTTTACGACATTTATTTAGATGTGATTCTCCATTTCCATTTGTATTATTGTGTGCGCGAGAGATGATTTTCAGTGTGAGGGCATTGATAAGTGGGATTCATATGATTTACACTTGAGGTGTAATTTAAATTTTGAGTTATCTGCGACTCTTCATTTATTACAGTTTATGGATTAATGTTTACAGTTTATGAATATCATTATGTTTTGTAGTTTATTGTTATTTCTTTTTTTCATTACTTATTGATTATTTATTACCATTTATTGCCATTTTTTAACATTTATTGCCATTTTTACCATTTATTGACATTAATTGCTATTTTTACCAAATATTGACAGTAATTGCTATTTTATATCACCATTTGTTGACATTTTTTAAAATAATTTATAGCAATTTTTTACCATTTATTGACATTTTTTACCATTTATAGCCGTTTTCTACCATCTGTTGACATTTTTTACTATTTATAGCCATTTTTGATCATTTATTGACATGTTTTTTTATCATTTATAGCCATTTTCTACTATTTATTGACATTTTCTACAATTTATAGCCATTTTTTACCATTTAGAGCCGTTTTCTACCAACTGTTGATATTTTTTTACTATTTATTAACATTGCTAGCTTTTTTTACCATTTTTAGACATTTTTTTACCATATATTGCCATTTTCTTACTATTCATTAACATTAGAAGAATTCAATTATTTTGATAAATGTATAAAATTATTCACATAAATTCAATTATTTTCTGGACATTAAGAGAAAATTCTTCGCAAAAATTCAAGTATTTTCATGAATAACAATATTTAACATAAAAATTGAATTATTTTCAAAAATAATTAAATTATCCCAGAAATTAAATTATTTTAAGGAATTTTAATAAAATATTTTGAAAAATTCAAGTATTTTCATAAATAACAAAATTTAACATAAAAATTTAATTATTTTCAAAAATAACAAAATTCTCCCATAAATTCAATTATTTAAAAAAAATCAAAATTTTTTCATTTTCTATTTTATATTTGATTTTCAATAAAATTTTTTTCAAGAATGAATCATTTTAAATAAAAATAAATTTCTTCGTAGAAATTCAATTACTTTTAGGAATTTTAATACAATTCTTTGTACAATTCAATTATTTTCATAAATAACAATAATCTTCAGACGAAATTAATTATTTTAAAAAAGAATAAAATTATTTTTAAAAGTAATAAAATTATTTCAGATATTCAATAATTTTAAGGAATTTTAATAAAATATTTTGAAAAATTCAATTTTTTTCAAAAATAATAAAATTCACTCAGAAATTCAATTATTTTAAGAAATTTTAATAAAATATTGTGAAAAATTCAAATATTTTTATAAATAACAATATTTAATAAAAAAAATTCAATTATTTTTAAAAATAATAAAATTTTCCAAGAAATTCAATTATTTTTATAAAAAATTTTCCTCTTTTTATTTTTTTATTATTTTAAATAAAATTTTCTTCAAGAAAGAATCATTTTAAATAAAAATAAATTTCTTCCTAAGAATTCAATTATTTTTAGGAATTTTAATAAAATTCTATGTAAAATTCAATTATTTTTAAGAAATTAAAAATATTTATCATAAAAATTCAATTATTTAAAAAATTTTTTAAATAAATCTTTTAAAAATTTCAATTCTCTTCCTAAATATAGCAAAATATTCTTCATCAAAATTCAATTATTTGCTAAAAATTTTCTCATTTTTTTATTTTAAACATCTACTGTTGTTTTAATAAAAATTTTGAAATTGAATTCAATTATTTAAAAAATGTTTGACTAATTTCTACGCAAACTGATGACAATTTTCACTATTTATAACATTAATTGCTATTTTTTTTACCATTTATAGCCATTTTCTACCATTTATTGAATTTTTTACTATTTATTAACATTAATTGCTATTTTTTAACATTTGTAGCCATTTTTTACCATTTATTGACATTTTTACCATTTATTAACATTAATTGACATTTTGTACCATTTATTGACATTAATTGCGATTTGTAACCATCTATTTCTATTTTTTACTATTTATTGTCATTTTGCACCATTTATTGACTTTTTTACCATTTATTGCCATTTTTCACCAGTAATTGTCATTCTTATACCATTTATTGAATTTCTTTAACCATTTATTGCCATTTTTATACCATTTATTACCATTTCTACCATTTATTACCATTTCTAACATTTTTACCATTTTTACCGTTTATTGACACTTTTAACCATTTATTGACATTTTTTTACCATTGATTGCCATTTCTTACCATTTTTTATCATTTATTATTTATTTATCGATTTTTATGTACATAAATTCTCAATTATTAATAATTACATACTATTGTTAGTGAATGAAGAGATATTTATTACAACTGCATTAGATAATCTATTAATTATTATTCTTTCATTGCTCTCTTGGAGCATTTAATAAACGCTTAGAAAGTGGAGTTGTAACTCTTGAATTGAGAGATAAGGATAACTATATAATATATAATATCGCTCCTTGGGAAATTATTATCAAACTGGCTTTTCACTTTAAAATCAAGCATCACTTTATATTTCTGCTCATTAATGTCATTTTAAAGGAAGCAGAGATTTTATCATAAACAGTCACATTTTCCTGCAAATTTCTTGGAGAAATGTTTACGTTGATAATTAGATAATGTCTTCATTCCACTGCACCAGTTGACAGTTTCTTTTTTTCTTTTTTTCTTTTTTTTTAGTAATAATTACCTCTCTAGATACATTATTTTGATTATTATTTTATTTTCAGGTACTTTAGTTTACTGCATATTGAAAAATATCATTCAAAGCGCAGTAAAATTGAAATGATTTTGCAAAAGGAGAGTTTATATTCGTAACATTTTGATAAAATTAATGTTTTTTAGTGCTTCTTTAAAAAGAATGGAAAAAATTATATTGGTAGTAAAATTTGAGTAAGAAAAAAAAATTAGGCGATTATTTAAAAAAATAATAAAATTCTTCCAGAAATTCAATTCTTTCGAAAAATATTAATTTCTTTTCTATAAATTCAATTATTTTTAGAAATTTTAATGAAATACCTTGCAAAATTTAATTATTTTTATAAATATTCCTTCCTTCTACGGAAGGATTCAATTATTTTCAAAAATATTAAAATTCTTCTGAGAAATTCAAATATTTCAAGAATTTTAATCAAATTCTTTACAAAAATTCAATTATGTTCATAAATTGCAATATTCATCAAAAGAATTCAATTATATTATAAAATGTTAAAGTTCTTTCCAGAAATTCAATTATTTCAAAAATTTGAATAAAATTTGTTACAAGAGTGAATTATTTTCATAAATAAAAATATTTAACATAAAAATTCAATTGTTTTCAAAAATAATAAAATCCTCCTAGAGTTTCAATTATTAAAAAAAACAAAATTTTTCTCCTATTTTATATTTTTTTTTATTTTTAATAACATTTTCTTCAAGAATAAATTACTTTCAACATTAATAAATTTCTTCGTAGGAATTCAATTATTTTCGGAAATTTTAATAAAATTCTTCGCAAAATTCAATTATTTTCATAAATAATAATAATCTTTAAACGAAATCAATTATTTAAAAAAAGAATAAAAATTCTTTCCAAAAATTAGATTTTTTCAGAAATTTTAGTAAAATTCTTCGTGAAATCCTATTATTTTGACAAATAACAATATTCATCAGAAGAATTTAATCATTTTCAAAAATAACAAAATTATTCCTTAAAATTCAATTATTTTGTGGAATGTTAATAAAAATTCATTTCAAGATTAAATTATTTTCAGAAACAATAAAATTCTTTAAATACAAATTCAATTAATTTTAGAAATTTTAATAAAATTCTTCGCAAAATTTAATTATTTTTCGGTGTAAACTATATTTATCTATATTTATCGGTTTCAATTCTTTAATAAATATTTAATTGAATTCTTTGTAGGAGTTCAATTATTTATATAAATAATAAAAAATATTTAATTACATTTATTGTACAATTTTAATTGAACTTCTCGAAGAATATAATTATTATTCATAAACATTTTTTCGAAGAAATTACAGAAATAATATTTCTCATGGAACAGAAGTTGATGATTATTATTCAGTAAATTCTTCCACAATTATTTAATAAATTAATTTTTTCGATTTTTGGAAGACGTAAAGTAAAAGAAAAAAATACTCTTTTACTTTTTTTTCTATAAAATGGACAATAGTCTTCCAAAAATCGAAAAAATTAATTTATTACAAGTTATTGATGTTTTCCAATTGAAGATAATCGTAAACTACACTGAAAAAAAAATTTATTTAATTCAAATAACCGATTATTTGACTATTATCAAACAAATATTTACTTGAATCAAATAATTTTTATCCGAATCAAATGAATTGTATTTGAGTCAAATATTTCAGTATTTGAAGCAAATATTATTTGATTCAAATAAAAATTATTTGATTCAAGAAAATATTTACTTAATAATAGTCAAATAATCGGTTATTTGAATCAAATAGATTTTTTTTCAGTGTACAGTATTTGAACACTGTTTAATATCTATTTCTTTTTTTAGAGTTGAATCAAAATATTTTCCAACGTGCGGGAAATAGTGATTGATTATAGAAATAAAAAAAAAATATCCAATATTTTCCCAGTGGGGAAAAAATAGTTTTTGATGAAATCATCTCTGTGTTGGGTTTGATAAACCGGACTAAAAGTAAAGAGCACCGAGAGAGAAGAAGAAGAAGAAGATTTGATCTCGGTAATAGTCTAAGCAAAGATGGATGCAGCGCCGGGCCTGGACCAGAGAGTTCTGTCCTAGGCACCTTCCTCCTTCTCTCGCGCTGTGTGCCCCTCTCTTTCTCTTTCTCAGGCCCAGAACTGAACGGCGGCCATCTTGAATTCCGCATTGCTCGCTCCTCGAGGGCAAAAGGGGAGATGAGGGGAGACAGGTTGTGGCGAGAGAGTGAGAAAGGAGAGCCCCTTGGGCCCGATGGATTGGAGAGGGACGGCGTCAGCTTGGAAGAATGTTCTCTGGCAACTTACCTGGTGCTGCTTGCTCCGACAGTTAGTTGAGTCGGATCGTTCCTCAGGAAAGGTGAATTTTGTTGGGGCACCGCATTTTAACGAGCCCACGTTTTTCACGTGTAACAAGAGAGAAATAAATTAAAACCCTCTTATTGACTCTCTCACGTGAGACAATTGTTTCAATATTTCGCGCGAGGATACCTTTCCTGAAAATTTATTTTTTAGCCGTGTGTTTGTGTGTGCGGTTTCTTCTTTCTCAATATACCTTGTTGTAGTCCTGGACCATAATCCCTGTGCCTTATATATATATATAGGATACAAGTGCCACAATTTGTGATAAAGATTATTTTCTCTTTTTTTTTTGCAGTTCAAGTTTGTAACTTAAGTGCTTCGGTTGAAAATAGTGTTGTTTACTCGGCAAGTTGTCCAAGTGGAATAGAAGTGGTACCCAAGGACTAGCAACATCGCAAGGTGGCGAAGGGACATTGATCCTGACGTGCATCATCGACGAATGTGATTGGATAGAATACACCGCGAGAGAGGAATGACATACGGTATGAAGTTTATCTTCAATTGTGAATTGGCATGGAATTGAATTTTTTCAATATTACACCCAGAGATACATATTTTTTTTTCTCTATCTTTTAGTAAATAACGTGTGGTAGCTTGTTACACAGAGGGCGGAAGAAGCGATATATCCCTACCTGGAAAATTCTTATCTTTCTTTATACACTGGTGGGCGAATCATGTGAGAACAATAGCTCTACTGTTGAGAAGTTCGAAAAGGAGACTTGAACAACATCTTGAGCGAAGGATTGAAGACGCTTCTCGCGAGGCGCGGCTCTCGGTCAGTGCCCCCTCTCTACCCGAGAATTCTCGTGCCGTGTTTACTTGAATTTTAAGAGCGATAAAGAGTCTGGTCTCTGCCGATTATCGCGAATTCGATCTGGTCATATACGAAGTGCAACAAGAAAAAATTTTCAAGATGCTTCGACGCGAGGGAACATACAATGTTTATTCGCGTTAAATTCATAAATATAATTGATGGACGAAAATGGTGCTTTTAATGAATGAATGAATGAAAAAGTGTAATGATGCATCAATTGATGAAAATGAGGAAAAATTCCGATAGGTAGCATACGCTTAGGCGAGTGTAGGAGGTGGGGGATAGTGAATTGTAGACAAAAAAAAAGGGGGGCGAGAAGGGTTTCAAAAGAAATGCCCTTGAGTAAATTTGCAATTTTGGCCCTGGTCCTGGGCCTACTCTCGACGGACCAAAATGGCGGACGAGCGGACAGTGTGGAGAATAACCTACCTCAAAAGGTCGCAAGATTGGTGCCTCGAAGGTCGCCAATGCTGCCCCAGGATGGTGCTAATATGGGTCTGGTTATGCAGAGCAGAGCAGTGGACACGAGGGTGCAATTGGAGGTGAAGGAGGGTGAACCAAAAGGCACTTTAGTGGGCACGATACCAGTGAAACCCGGTTTCACGTACCGTTTTAATGAACCACCGCAAGAGTTCACCTTGGATCCAGTAACGGGGAAAATTAAAACAGCGATAGTATTAGATCGGGAATCGCTGGGCAGCGACAGATTCGACCTCGTTGTGCTCTCGAGTCAGCCGACTTACCCCATCGAAGTGCGGATCCTCGTGCTCGACATCAATGACAACAATCCCGAGTTTCCCGAATCGAGTATCGCTGTGAGCTTCTCGGAATCGGCAGCCGCTGGGACGAAGCTTTTGTTGGATGCTGCCACGGACAAAGATACGCCTGAGAATGGTGTCGTTGATGATTATTTCATCGTCGACGGCAACACGGACGGGAAGTTTCGGCTTTCGGTCACTGGTAATCCAACCGGGGAGACGACCTATCTTCACTTGGAAACCACAGGGAAATTAGATAGAGAGCAGGTCGAGTTTTATTCTTTAAATGTTTGCGCCCGGGACAGAGGACGTCCGCCGCGATTGGGTTACCTTTTAGTGAACGTGACAGTATTGGACGTCAATGACAATCCACCGGTATTTCAACAAAGCGATTATGTTGTCGCGCTGAACGAAAGTGCTCCAGTTGGAACCAAGGTGCTCACCGTGCACGCCACCGACAAAGATTCCGACGATAATTCCAAGCTGACGTACTATCTGCCAGATATGGAGAGGCAATTTACGATAGATCCTGAATCGGGTACAATTACAACAGCCGAAGCCTTGGATTGTCCTCAGCAGAGTTGCACGATTGCTCGGCCGGGTAGCACTTGTCCTAAAAGTTGTGTTATAACGGTTTTCGCCCGAGATCATGGTTCACCGAGGCAGGACGGACGAACTTACGTCACAGTGAACCTATTAGATGCAAACGATCACGATCCGGAGATAAGATTCAGTTATTTTCCCGCCATCGCCGGTTTCGCAACTGTCGATGAAAATGCCGTGAAAGATTCAATAGTGGCTGCTGTTACCGTAATTGACAATGACGAGGGACTGAATGGCGAAACTATCGTCGAAATTCGAGCGGGAAATGAATTGGGTCATTTTCGACTCGGTCATAATGCGCAAAACTTTCATATTGTCCGGGTAAATGGACGATTGGATAGAGAGGAAATTCCAAAGTACAACTTGACCATTGTCGCCACTGATAAAGGTACACCACCGCGATCGGCAACGGCCTATCTCGTGATCCACGTTAACGACGTCAACGATCACGAACCGGTATTCCAGCAAAGTGAATATTCAGCTGTTTTATCGGAACTATCTCCCATTGGCAGTTTTGTGGCAAGTATTTCCGCAACCGATGCAGATTCCGGGCTCAATGCAAGAATCTATTACGACTTCGACTCAGGCAACGAACAAGGCTGGTTCGCCATTGATCAAGATACTGGTTTGGTCACTACGATCGCGACTTTAGATAGAGAGATACAAGGCAGTGTGGAATTGCGCGTTTCCGCCCGGGACGGTGGTCCAAATCCAAAATACGTCTCCACTCACCTGCGAGTCACCATTTTAGACGAGAATGACGAGGCACCAAAATTCTCGCAGAGCGTCGTCGAAGTGCATCTCTCGGAAAATATACCATCTCACAGTCTAGTCGCTACTTTATCGGCAGTCGATAACGATCAAGGAACTAACGGAAGTGTGGCCTACAGTCTTCATCCGAGTATATTAATAGAACATCCGAAGACTTTTGCCCTCGACGCATTGACAGGTCAGTTGACGACAAAAACAAATTTAGATCGTGAAACAACGGGGAGTTATAAAATTCTAGTAATTGCGAAAGATCAGGGTAATCCACCGCAGTCATCGACTGCAACAGTGCTTTTAACTTTAGATGACGTCAATGACAATGCACCCGTTTTCTATCCACGAACTTATCTGATGCCAGTGCCAGAAGACGCTTTACCAGGAACTTCTATTGGAAAAGTAATGGCCACCGATGCAGATACCAGAGAAAATGCTCAAATAAAGTACACACTGGAATCCGGAGGCGAGGGACTTTTTGTCGTCGACGAAAGAACGGGTGAAATTATTCTACAAGGATCATTGAGAGCCGCTCACAAAATCCTCTACGAATTGACAATATCGGCAAGTGATTCTGGAGACAAAACCGCAGTGAAAAATGCGGTTGTCGAAATCTTAAGGGAAGAAGATCTCGAGCATTTGGAATTTGATACTTACAACGGCTATGAGTTTCGTATAACAGAGGACAGAGGTGAGTGCAACGAAATATCGTCGGGTTTCGGCAGAGAATTAGGAACTATACAAATAGCGCTGTACAGCAATTCAAAGGTGTCGTATTCTATTATTTTCGGCGATTCGAAGGGAAATTTTAAAATTGACGAAAATTCGGGTTTAATTACAACAGCTGGCTGCCTCGATCGTGAGCAAGTTGCTTATTACAGTTTGCAAGTTGCTGCACGAGCGGGATTAGCACATGGTATAACAGCTGTGAATATAACTGTTCTCGATATCAACGATAATTCCCCGAAATTTCCCAAGGGCGACAGAGATGAAGTTTTCTTAAAGGAAAATGCCGCGGTGGGTCAAGAAATTTGCTTAGCACGAGCCAAGGACCGTGACGCAGGGGCGAATGCACGAGTCACTTATTCATTGACATACAATCCGGGAGAGCAATTTCGAGTTGCAGAGAATACGGGAATAATTTATTTGGACAGACCCGTGAGATCTCCTCCGGGTACGGTATTACAGTTAGAAGTAACAGCAATGGATTCTGGAAATCCACCCCTTTCTGCCCAGCAGCAGGTGCGAGTGACTATCGAGGATGTTAATGATCACACACCGGTTTTCAAATTGACGAGTTACGAAACTTCGTTGCCTGAATCGACGCCCGTGAACGAGCGCTTTTTTGCCCTCGTCGCATCGGATGTTGATATTGGCGCCAATGGACGAGTGCTCTACAGTGTGACTGATGGCAACACGGAAGGTCGCTTTGGAATATTTCCAGACGGCAAACTTTACGTGAAGAACGCCTTGGATCGAGAGGAGCAGGATTACTACGCTCTCGAGGTAACGGCCAGCGATCAAGGTAATCCTAGCAGGAGTTCCATTGTCCCTGTGGTTGTCCACATTATCGATGAGAACGACAATGCTCCACAATTTGTGAATTCTAATTTCACGTTTCAACTTCGAGAAAATGAGCCACCCGATACGTTCGTTGGAAAATTGCAGGCTACAGATCGTGACGTGGGACGAAATGCAGATCTCACATTTTCCCTGCCGTCCACTCAGCAGGATTTCACTGTTGATCCAAGAAATGGTTTTATCAAGTCCCTGCATGTCTTCGATCGTGAGCAATTGGTGGCGAACACTGGGGGAAGTTACATCACCCTCGAGGCTACTGTTACCGACAATGGACTAAACCGTCTAAGAGACAGGGTTAAGGTCACCGTATACATTACCGACGTTAATGACAATACTCCCAAGTTTCTGAGATTGCCCTACCGGGTTCAAGTGAGCGAAGGTGCGGCCGTTGGAATGCAACTATTACGAGTCTACACATCGGACGCGGACGAGAGTTTGAACGGCGACGTCTTCTACTCCCTGGAGGACGGCAATCAACAGGGTCGTTTTATGATCGACGAAGCGACAGGACAAATTTCCCTGGCCAAGACACTCGATCGGGAAGCATTGGACGTCTACCATCTCACAGTGGTCGCTCACGATGCAAGTATGGAAATGAGACTTTCTTCCAGTGCCTTAGTGCAGGTCGAGGTTCTCGACGAAAATGACAATACCCCCATATTCGTGGACAATAAATCGGAGATTTCCGTTCCAGAAACCACGCCAATAAATACCGAGTTTCTTCGATTTAAAGCGACTGACAGTGATTTAGGACCGAATAGTGAATTGACCTTTGGCATAACTGCGGGAAATAGGAAGGATACTTTTCAGATTGACCCTCTAACGGGCGCTTTGTACTTGCGAAAGCCATTGGACTATGAAGATCTGGTGAGTTACACGCTGAATATCACGTGTAGTGATGCGGGACATCCGCGCTTGAGTAGTGTGACGACATTGCGAGTGAATGTCATCGACACGAATGACAATCCGCCGGCATTTCCGAATACCGCAATTGTCCGACAAATTCACGAGGGAGTCGCAGTTCACGGTCCAATACACACGGTGACGGCGGAGGATCCCGATTCCGGCGAGAACGGTATCGTCAGTTACGCAATTGCCTATCAAGAGCCCGAGGATCAAAAGCGACGCTTTGGAATAAATCCCTCGACTGGCGTGATTCACACACTGTTGCCAATCGATAGAGAGGAAATCGATACGTTCAAATTGACAGTTGTCGCGACCGATAGAGCGCAACCGCCTTCCGCGCGACTTTCTGCGGAGAAATTGGTGATTGTCATTGTTCTCGATGTGAATGATAATGCGCCGATATTTGTGAGCATGTCGGCAGCATTGTTGCCTTTGAAAGGTGGCTTGAATTATAAGGCGGGCAAGGAAATTCCCGTGGCGCATTTGCACGCGAAGGACTTGGACTCGAGTACAAATGGATTGGTGACGTACGAATTGCTGAGGTCGGGTGTGAATTACTCGGATATGTTTCGAATTCACAGGAGTTCGGGAATGTTGACGATGAAGCTGCCGAGTTCGTTGAAGAACTTTGAGCGGGCTTCGAGGTATCAGGTGGGAGTGCGAGCCACTGATGAATCAGTGCAGGCCGAGAGGAGGTCCTCGGAGACGTACATAACTTTGATCGTGCCGGGTGAGAATGACGACGACCCACCGATGTGGGAGCACAACAGTCAAATGGAGGGTAGTGTTTACGAGAATGAGGCGGCGGGTGCGAGTATTTTACGAGTGAGTGCGCGAACCAGAAGATCGAATGTCGAATTAGAGTATTACGTGACGAATGTGACTGCCGGCAGTGGTGGACCTCAGGTAGAAAGATTGTTCGACGTAGACACGAAAACAGGTGTTCTATCGACGGCAGCGGTGCTTGACAGGGAGGCTGGAGTCCAGTGGTACGAGGTCGAAGTGTACGCCATCGTCATAGGAGGCAGCAGACCCAACATCGCTTCGACTAAGGTAGGATAATTATATTTTCACAACACGCTCTCTTTTAGTCTTTATTCTCTTTTCTCTTTTAGTCTTCTATGTTTATACCTAACATCCCGTTACCTGCTCTTTTCACAATGTTTTTTTGCACCATATTTAGAAATGCTTCAAAAAATATTAATTTTCTTAGTTTTTGAAAAAAAATTTCTCTTACAATAATTTTACAAATTTCTACAAGTCAGGAAAAGTAGAATTGATCAGGAAAAAGTGAGGAATTTTTGTATTCAAAGAATACTGAAAAAATTAAATGTTTGGAATTTATAAGAAAACACTGAATTTTTGTGTCTTTTTGTACGCCTCACAAACTAATTAGTCTCATAAATAACAATTCATTATGGAAAAATTCAATTATTTTTAAAAACAACAAAATTCTTTCCCGGAAATTCAATTCTTTTAGAAACTTTAATAAAATTCTTAACAAAATTCAATTACTTTCATAAATAACAATATTCATCAAAAGAATTCAATTATTTTCAAAAATAATAAAATTCTTTTCGTAAATTCAGTTGTTTCAAAACTTTTAATGAAATTCTTTACAAAAATTTAATTATTTGCATTAATAACAATATTTATCAGAAAAGTTCAATTATTTTTAAAAATATTAAAATTCTTACTAGAAATTCAATTATTTTTAAAAATATTAACATTTTTACTAGAAATTCAATTATTTCTGAAATTTTAATAAAATTCTTTACAAAATTCAATTATTTTCATAAATAACAATATTCATCGAAAAAATTCAATTATTTTCAAAAATAATAAAGTTCTTCCTATAAATTCAATTATTTTTCAGGAAAATTTGATAAAATTCTTGTTATAATTTCAATTATTTATATAAATATGAATTCATCATTAGAAGAATTCAATTATTTTTAAAAATATTAAAATTCTTCAACAAAATTCAATTATATTCTGGAATTTTCATAAAATTCATTGTAGAATTCAATTATTTTACAAAATAACTGTATTCATTAGAAGTATACAATTATTTTCAAAATTAAAAATTTTTTTTTACGAAAATTTATATATTTACAAAAAATATAAAATTTTTGTCAATATTTCAATAATTTTGATTAATAAATAGCAAAAATCTCCCACAAACTTCAACTATATTCAGGAATTTTCATAAAATTCTTATCAGAATTCAATTATTTCCATAAATACCTGTATTCATTAGAAAAATTCAATTATTTTGGAAGTAAATTAACTTCTTTACGGAAATAAAAATAAAAAATAAAAGAAAATTCGTCAATATTTCAATTATTTTTATAAATAAATAGCAAATATTTTTTTTGACAAAATTCAATTATTTTTAGGAATTTTTAAATAATTTTTTGCAGTAATTCGTTAATTTTTATAAATTTTAGTAAAATTCATGACAAAATGTCAATTATTTTCAAAAAAGTTTTCGTAATTGAATAATTAGAATTTTTTGTTTTGAATAAAATTTCTCAAAATAATTCCATTATTTAAAAACAATTTTGACAAAGTTTTATACGAACATCAAATAATTTTTTCAAAAAAAAAATGAAAATTTCACAAGAATTCAAGTATTCAATTAATTATTTATATTTGTATTTATAAATAATTGAATTCTCGTATAGAATTTTCTAATAAAAATTGACTTTTAAAATTAATTTCAGTTTAAGTTTTAGATGATAATTTAATTTTTGAAATTTTACTAATAGTTGCAATTTTTTAAAATAATTGAATTTTGTAAAGGTTTCAAATTAAAACTTGTAATTTGAATTTTTTATACTGTTAATGAAAAATGTTGAGAAAATATATAATTTTTAAAAAGATTTATCGAGATTTTTAAAAATTATTATATACTTTTATTCTTTTGGTAAATCAGAATATTTTTTAGGGTCAGAGAAAACGTGAACTGAGGGAAAATAAAGTTAGAATTTTGTAGCCTTCCTAAATTTTAAACAAGTCTTGAAAATTTTATTTTTTCAAGAATATTCAAATACTTGAACAGGGTTGACAATAATTCAAAAGAAAATATTTTTAAATATATGTTAAAAACTGCATTGCATTGTTTTGAATTGTCACGGAAAATTTGTTATGAAACTGTTTCCGTCTTTAATGTTCATAGATCAATGTGAAATATGTGTATATAGAAAGAAAGTTGTGTATTAAAAAATCTGCGCACGAATTTAGGTTATTCTGATGCACGAAATCTTACAGAATCCTCTCGGTAAAGTTTATATATATATACATTACGCAATCATTTTTCGTGTGAAATATCCGTTTTCTTGAGAAATTTCAGTTTCATCAGTGTTAGAGAAAAAGTGTATATATTTTATAATCTCTTGATTTAATCTCCATGATATGATGTAGGCAGCTGTTAGGGAAAATATATCATCACACAGTAGTGTATTTTATTAAAGAAGAGAAAAAAAAGTGTTCTTGTTTGTATATAATGTTTAAAAAAAAGTCTTCTCTAATTTTGTATATAGTTTGAAACGTGTGTCAGTTCAGCTTATATATAGGGGAGGAAGTTTTTAAACTAATTAGTCTTTTTACAATCATTGGAAATGCTAACAAAAATATATCATTCCTTCATCAGTTCTTTTTATTCGTGCGTATGGAACTTTACTCGCGCACTTTGTTCTGCATCATAAATTTTGATGGAGGAAGTGTATTTCTCATCGTAATAAATGTAATTACTTGCGAGTGTCGGGGAATGAAGACATCTTTTTCCGTATTTTACAAATGAATAAAGAATCGAAGTGAAATAATGCCGTTCTGTTAACAAGGTTTTCAGAATGAAGTATCAATATTTTATCTTCTCTCGAGGGTGGAATGTTTAGGGATAATTCCAACAAGCAGAATTTAAAGAGTTAAATCATTGTTTAACATTTAATTGCAGGGTTGCCACAAAACCTGGAAAACCTGGAAAACTTGGAAATGTCAGGGAATTTTATAAATCTTGCAAAAACCTGGAAGTACTTTCAAAAATTTTCCTCTATTCTATAATTTTTATTATCTACTATACTTTAGTAAAATTTCCCAAAAGAATTTAATTTAATTATAAAAAAAAAATGTTTAATTCAATTATTTTTAGAAATTGTAATAAAATTTTTTTCAAAATTCAATTATTTTCAGGAGTTTAGATCAAATTCTTTGTAGAATTCAATTTTTGAGCAATTTCAATAAAATGTTCTGCAAAATTTAATAATTTTCGAGATTTTGTATAAAATTCTTTTAAAAATTCAATTATTTTCAAGAATTTTAATAAAATTCTTTATAAAATTCAATTAATTTCACAAATACAGATATTTATTAGAGGAGTTAAATTATTTTAAAAATTAATAAAATTCTTAGCCGAAATTCAATTCTTTATTAAAAAAATAATAAATTTTGTCAGCATTTCAATTACTTTTATAAATAAATAGCAAATTTTTTGTTTTGACAAAATTCAATTATTTTTAGGAATTTTCATAAAATTTTTCGCAGTAATTCATTAATTTTCAAAAATTTTAATAAAATTAAAAACCATTGAATGTTCAACGAATTATACATCATGAATTTTTAGAAATAATTGAATTTTAAAAAGGTTTCAAAACAAAATCTTTGAAAATTTGAATTTTTCATATTTTTAACTAACAATTAATAATTAATTAATTGATAATCCTGAAGAAAACTTTTTCAAAAACTATTACAAGAAACATTGATTTAAATATAAATATTAGTTAAATATTTTAGAAATGAATAATTAAATAATAAATTTAGAAATGTTGACTGATAATCAGGGAGTTATTTAATTTATGGTAAAATATAAATGTTTTAAAAACGTTGGAAAAATTCCATTTTTTAACCTGGAAAACCTGGAAAAGATACTAAAGTAAATCAAATTGATGCCAAAATAAATAAAAACCAAAATTTTTATCAGTTTTTGATTTGATTCTGATTTTGTTTTGATTCTTAAGAAGAATTGAATCTATTTTAAAGAAATTTAATAAAATTTTCAAGCATAATTGCGTTTTTCGAGTAATTCATTTGATAATTGAAAAAAATATATCGTGATAAGTATTTTAATCTATGAACATAAATGTATTTTTGTAACGATTTTTGAAAAAAATTTAAAAATGATTGGATTTTTTTTTTTGAAGACTTTTGTTAGTAATGAAAATAATTGAATTTTTGCATTGGATTTTATTAAAATTTTTAAGAGTAATTTAATTATTTTGAAGACTTTTATTAGTTATCAAAATAATTGAATTTTCGCAACGAATTTTATGAAAATTTTTACGAATAATTGAATTGTTTTGAAGAATTTTATTTGTTATTAGAAAATAATTGAATTCTTGTAACGAATTTTATGGAATTTTTTAAGAACAATTAAATTATTTTGAAGACTTTAAGTTGTTATCAAAAAATAATTGAATTTTTGCAATTAATTTTATGAAGATTTTGAAGAATAATTGAATTATTCGGAAGAATTTTATTTGTTATAAAAAAATAATTGAATTTTATTAACTTTTTTTTAGAATAATTGCATACTTTGAAAGAATTGTATTATTTATAAAAATAATTGAATTTTTGCATCGAATTTTATGAAGGTTTTGAAGAATAATTGAATTATTTTAAAGAATTTTATTTGTTATAAAAAAAAATTGAATTTTATTAACTTTTTTTTAAGAATAATTGAATACTTTGAAAGAATTGTATTATTTATAGAAATAATTGAATTTTATACAAATCTATTTAAGTGATTGAAAATAATTGAATTTTATGAAGATTTTGATGAATAATTGAATTATTTTAAAGAATTTTATTTGTTATAAAAAAATAATTGAATTTTATTAACTTTTTTTTAAGAATAATTGAATACTTTGAAGGAATTGTATTATTTATAAAAATAATTGAATTTTATACAAATCTATTTAAGTGATTGAATGGTTGCAAAAAAAATTTATCAAATTGATTCTAAAATCAAAATCAAAAATTTGGATCAGTTGGAATTTTTCAAAGAAAAGGAAACTATATTTTTTTGTCGCACTCTTGAAAAGTATATATTTGCATGGAAGGGAAAAAAAGGTTGTAGGTTTTTTTTTTGAGTCGCTGTGTTTAAAATTAGAAAACGCATCGCATCCAGCTATGGGGAATTCGGAGAATTGTGCAATATTCTTATTTGAAGCTAACAAGCGTGAAATAACACGTATTGAATGTATATAGTGGGTCCATGCGCGCGTATATATATATTTCTCTTTTCGAAATAAAGAAGTTTGCATCTCTCCTCTTGCCTTGGGGGCTGTCCTCGCCATTGGGTCCGCACAGTCCGACTGTCCGACATGTCCGTTAGTGGGAAACAAGCGTGTTGCATAACAATAATCAGATGTAATTAAAGGCAATGACAGAAAGTAATGATCCTCGGAGAATTCACGAGGGAAGAATAAGGGGGCGTGTAGGCAAGCAAAGCGAGATAAAGAGGATGCTGAGGTAGTGGAAGGGGATCAAGAGACATCGTGGCCAGAAAGAGAGAGAGAGAGAGAGAGAGAACCGCGTGCCAGGAAGTCAACGTGGATTCGAGTATAGGTTCTCCAACTCGCTCCTCGGCGAGGTTCAGAACTCGAGAAAAACTTGATCTCGAACGAACACGCATACAGACTCTCCTCTCTCTCTCTTTCATAGACGTATGAGTTAATTCTTTCTCTATACCGACTCCTCCATCTCCGATGATTCGCATTTCTTTTCTCTCCCTCTCTTCTTTCCTATATCTACTCATTTCTCCTTTAATCCTTCTTTACCTTTTGTCCTCGTTCCTCTCAAATTTTTCGCTCTCGATAACTCCCACTTTTCTCTCTCTCTGTTTCTCTTTCTCTCTCTTTTTCTCTCTCCCAATACACTCCCTGTGGGATCTGTGACTCCTCGGGAATCAACTGCACTTTGGGTGTTTTTGCCCCTCTCTCTCTCTCTCTCTTTCTCTCTGCGGCGCACGGAGTTTGCAACTTTGACTTCGTATCGCCGAATCCTTTCGTGAGTGGGTTTTTTGTTATGCATTCGCAACAGCGGGACAGACAGTGAAATATTCGAGGGATGATTTCTTTCAAGTCTCTTAAGCTTTAAAAATTGTCCCTTTGCGACGAAGACGAAGACGACGACGACGACGACCGGTCTTCTTACTCTCTCTCTCTCTCTCTCTCTCTCTCTTGGCGGATTCTTTTATAATATCGCGAAAACTACGAAAAACTGTGTGCTTCCACAGGTTACAGTTAATCTCGTCTTCTAAATCTTTGGTACAAACTCGCATCTCCCCTATGCGTGGGATAAAAAAAAGACAAGTCGAAAAGAAAAGAATGACGTCGCGTTGTGTGTTAATAATTCCACACGGTTGCAATTAATCTTTATATACTGCTATGCATTAACAATGCACTTGTAATTTGGTCCCTTGGTGATCGGAAATATTTTACGTACTACCGAATTGGAAAGATTGATCGGAGCGGAGCGGAGGTAAAAAATATAGTCGATGCAAGAGTTATTTGCTTCTTAATCGGACTTCGTTTATGTGGATATAATTAATATAAAAAGTAGATTTAAGAATTAGGAGTGAAAAAATTTTTAGAAAGTTTAAAAAAATGTTGAATTATTTAAAAAATTAAGATTGACGACTCAATTTTTAAATAATTTGTTTAATTGAATTAAATTCTAAAATAGAATTATTTTTTTTAGATAAATATTTAAATAACTATAGGAATTGTGGTCTAACATTCTTTATTCTTTTCTAGTATTATTTGTAAAGTATTGTATTTCCAAAAATTACAATTAATTATTTATATGAAAAATATATCAATTTTTTTTAAAATTTGTCTATTTTAAAAAAATTAAATAAAATGTTTAAGCATAATTGCATTTTTCGAGTAATTCATTTAAAAAAAAAATATATCGTGATAAGTTTTTTTGGTTTTGAAAAAAAATATATTTTTGTAATGATTTAAAAAAAAAATTTTTTAATAATTGAATTATTTTGAAGAATTTTATTTCTTATGAAAATAATTAGATTTTTGCAACGAATTTTATGAAAATTTTTAAGAATAATTGAATTATTTTGAAGACTTTTATTTGCTATCAGAAAATAATTGAATTTTTGCAACGAATTTTATGAAAATTTTTAAGAATAATTGAATTATTTTGAAGACTTTTATTTGTTATCAGAAAATAATTGATTTTTTGCAACGAATTTTATGAAATAATTGAATTTCCTAGATGAATTTTTATTACTTTAAAAAAAATTGAATTCTTCCATGATGAATTTTTATTTATAAAACTAATTGAATTTTATCAACGAATTTAATGGAATTTTTTAAGAACAATTAAATTATTTTGAAGAATTTTATTTGTTATCAAAAAATAATTGAATTCTTGCAACGAATTTTATGAAAATTTTTAAGAATAATTGAATTAATTTGAACATTTTTATTATAATTATAAAAATTGTTGAATTCTTGCAACGAATTTTATTAAAATTTTTAAAACTAATTGAATTATTTTGAATTTTATTTGTTATGAAAATAATTGAATTTTTGCAACGAATTTTATTAAAATTACTGAAATAATTGAATTTCCTGGATGAATTTTTATTATTTTTGAAAATAATTGAATTTCTAGGAAGAATTTTATTATAAAAATAATTAAATTTCATACACTGAAAAAAAATTTATTTGATTCAAATAACCGATTATTTGACTATCAAATAAATATTTACTTGAATCAAATAATTTGTATTTGAATCAATTAAATAATATTTGCTTTAAATACTGAAATATTTAATTCAAATACAATTTATTTGATTTAAATATACAAATTATTTGATTCAAGTAAATATTTATTTGATAATAGTCAAATAATCGGTTATTTGAATCAAATAATTTTTTTTCAGTGTACAAATCTATTAATTAAAAGTGGTTGAATTCTTACAAATCTTTATTAAAATAATTCAATTTTTTGAAAGAATTTGATTAAAATTTCTACAATTGTTTCTGAGAATTTTATTATTTAATTTTTTGAGGATATTTTTTTAAATCAATCTCTAAGAGAATTGTAAGTGCTACAAATGTAAAAAAAAACATAGAAAAAAGTAAATTTTAGTGTCGAGATTCCAAATAAAAAAAGGAAATTGTTTTAAAAAAAATAGTAAAACTAGTGGGTTTTAGTAGACGAGTACGAAGGCTATATAAGTTTATTTGGTGAAGATTGCGAGCCGCATATTGGTGTATACACACTGGTGAATGGCATCACATAACCATGCGGTGACTGTTCGAGCTTCGTCGGTTGTCGTCGGCACAGGAGGAGAGGAATGGAGGGGGCACGGCTGGATTGCGAGGACGAGGGGCAGGTTTTTGAAACCGTGCCAAGGTGGGCTCAGTGTGGGCATGGGGAAAAAAGACCTGAAAAAGGATCTCTCGAAGATATCCCTCGAGCAATCAAGCAACGGAGAAACGGTATGCCGTCCAGGAATTCCATTCGTTTTGTGCGGTTCCTGAATTCAATGAGACTTAAGAGTGGTTCGTGTTCCCGCTGCGAGACATTCTACGATGAGCAGGAGGACACTTTGCCTGCCTCTCTCTCTCTCTATATATATACGAAAATATGAAAAAGGACCTCGTTAATCGTGAGGGTGGGTCCTTGCCTTCTTGTATATGCCTTGGCCGAACCAAATCATCATTTCAATATAATACGATCCTAGTTTCTTTTCTCCGCAACATTCAATTTCGAAATTTTCATCAATAAACATTATTCTCCCTTCTTTTTAATATAAACCTATATTGGAATGAAAAATTTTATCACACAGGAAAAGAAATGACTTTGAAATATTGCATATAAAGTTTGACAGTGAAAGAAATATATAAGAAAGCCTGGCTAAAAGTGCGGCGAGGGACGATAAGAATGTTGAAGCAGAGAGAAGAGAGGAGAGTTTTTCGCGTGATTACTTAAAAGTTGGTGTATGTTACCACTGCTACACTGTTTCTACTCATGGATTGGTTGAAATTGTCTCTCTGGGAAGAGAAGAGACACAGCCATTATTTAAGATTTCGAGCGTCAGACTTTGCGATATCAGCTAAAAAGTGCATCGTTGGTCCCCTCCCCCCCTCGGGTGAATTATTTCTCGGTGTCCCTTTTCGGCGAGTGGTGTGGGGGGAGGGATATCCGAAACGACAATTGTGTTCGGCTTTCGCCTGAAAATGCCATCTCATCTCGGGTCGCATCGCTCATGCGTCGTTAGGACATACCGCGAGCGCGCGCGCGCGCACAGCTTTAAGCCCTTCTTATTCACCCGAGATGCGCTTAGTTTTTTGCCCGAGAATCACCCTCTGACTCTGATCAGTCATGTGATCCCATACGTTAAGAAATACAAACTGTCCAACCGCTCCTCCTTCAGCCACCCAGAAAAAAGTTCTCTTTAATCCTGTCTCAAACAATTATTCTGCATCTTCTTTTATAACCAAGCATATACATTTCTCTCTCTCTCTCTCTCTCTCTCTCTTTCTCTATAAACTCAATCCTTGATGACTATAAATTAGTCTACATCATCAATCAACTTGTATTTACTGACATCATCAATAGTGTCATTAAAAATTCCATATAATCATAAATTCATATAACACTGTCCGACAAAAATTAATTTTTTTCTGTCCCTTCGCATAATAATTCTGGTCTTTTTCGATAGATTTTTCCCCGCTGATTACGAATCTAAAAAGAAAAATGCTGCAGCACGTCGAGTATTTCAGGGCTCAGATTGTGCGAGTTTTTCGACTTTTTTCAACTTTTCTAAGGAAATAAATGTGACTTTTTTCGACTTTTTTGTGAAAAGATGCGACTAATCGACTTTTTCAAGATTTTCTTTATAGTAAAATGCGACTGAAATTTTTAAAATTTTCAGAAAATTAAAGTTAAAGGAAAAAGTTTTAGTCAAAAAAATGTTCTGTTAAATTTCTTTCAAAATTTTCAAAAAAAAATATTATAAAATTTTATCAAAAATGAAATAATTTGAAAATAATTAAATTTCTAGGATGAATTTTTTTATTTATAAAGATAATTAAAATTTTGACAATAATTGTATTAAAATTCTTTGCAAATAATTGAATTTTAGAGAAGAGTTTTATTATTTATAAACATAATTGAAATTTTGAACATATGTTTTTTAAAAACGATTAAACGTAATTGAATTTTGAAGAAGAATTTTGATATTTTTAAAAATATAGTTGAAATTGTGGGGAGAATTGAACAAAATTTTTAAAAAATTGAATTTCTGCGACTAATTTTCTTATTTTTTGGGATAATTGAATTTCGCAAAGAATTTTATCAGAGCTTTTGAAAATAATTAAATTTTCATGATGAATTTTATTATTTATGAAGATAATGATAATTTTGACGAGAAATTAAAACAAAATTTTTTAAATAATTGAATTTCTGCGAAGAATTTTATTACTTTTGAAAATAAATGAATTTCGAGGATGAATTTTATTATTTATGAAGATAATGACAATTTTGACGAGAAATTAAAAAAAATTTTTGAAAATTATTGAATTTCGAGCGAAAAATTTTATTCCTTTTGAAAATAAATGAATTTCTAGGATTAATTTTATTATTTACAAAAACAATTACAAATGTACAGAAATAAATAACTAAATAATTGAAATTCTGACAAGAATTTTATTAAAATTCTTTAAAAATAATTGAATTACAGAGAAGAATTTTATTATTTATAGAGATAATTGAATTTTTGAACAGATTTAAAAAAAAATATTTAAAAGTAATTGCATTTTGAAGAAGAATTTCGATATTTATACAGATAATTGAAATTTTAAGAATTAAAAAAAATTTGAATATAATTGAATTTCTAGGAAGAATTTTTTTACTTTTGAAGATAATTGAAT
Source organism: Leptopilina myrica (nomen nudum) (assembly GCA_032872475.1). Taxonomy (NCBI): domain Eukaryota; kingdom Metazoa; phylum Arthropoda; class Insecta; order Hymenoptera; family Figitidae; genus Leptopilina; species Leptopilina myrica (nomen nudum). The sequence goes on along the minus strand of CM065459.1, from coordinate 1,492,658 downwards.
TTTGCAAATAATTTTATCAGATCTTTTGAAAAAAATAAAATTTTCAAGATGAATTTTTTTATTTATGAAGATAATGATAATTTGACGAGAAATTAAGAAAAAATTAAGAAAATATTTGAAATTCTGCGGAGAATTTTCTTACTTTTGAAAATAATCGAAAGTGACTAAAATTATTGACGGGCAAAATCAGTGTCGGACAGTGTAATCATTAAAGAATTCGACATATTCAGGAAACAAAAAGGATGGTACTTTAGGTTTAGAAATTAGCAGCTAAACGAAAAGAGTTTGTTCACCAGGGGGGAAAAAGGAGTTTGTATATGTAATTCAAAAGTAAATACAGAGTTGGACGTAAAATCAGATTGTTTTTATTTAAACGATCCATGTTTGACTGCAACCGTTTGAGTATTTGTTCAGTCCAACCTATCGCTCGAACTCAATCGCGTCCGGTGTTACCAGTATTCACTCCTCTCTTGCCCCACCAGTTTGATTTCTCTTTCTCTCTTTTTCTCTCTCTCTTTCTCTCTTTTTCTCACTCTTTCTCTCTTTTTCTCTATCTTTCTCTCTTTGACTCTCCTTGTTGCCACGAGTCCCGAAGAAGACGTTGAAAAATGAGCATGATGATGATGATCATTATCACGATTGAAGCGACGTTTCTGACGAGGGCAAAAGACGATGATGAGAGAGAAAAAAAAAGAAGAAGAGCAACCGCATGCAGCATCATATGTCCTATATAGAATATTTGACTATGATCACTGATGCGATTCACGCAGGCAGGTTCACATTTTATACCGCAGGGTCAATGTATTTGTAATTAGATTAATTGCTCGTCATATATTGAAACGAGTTGGAAATTCCCGTTTGACTCGAGTCCTATACAGGTTATATACATATATACAAATCGTAATGACGTTTCATTCGCTTGTTAAACGAGAGTTGAAATCTGTCTGTTAATCAAAGTATAAACTGCGAAATACAATTTTCAAACACGTATTAATATATCGACTGCTTTTCAATTATATACTTCAAAAAAGGAACATTTTCACCCATAATCATTGCATTATTCTTTTTACAAATAGACTTTTTCGACTTGTTTTTCAATTTTTAATCGACTAAAGTGACTTTATTTTTGTTCGTTAAATTCGATCCGAGGTCTGGTATTTTATTTTTTTTAGGTTTAGATAAGTGTTCCTCTTAATGACAAAACCCACCTTTGACTTAAAGTACATAACAGTTTATTATTAATGTTGCTACTTTAATAATAAACTGTTCCGTACTTTAAGTCAATGTTTGAATGATTTTGATGTTTGATAAAATTTATTTAAGAAGACTATGTTTGATACAAGTTATAATACCATGTCTTCTCGAATAGAAAGAGTTTCTTGTTTATATACACAGTATGAGAGTAACACTTTTGAAAGCTGTAAAATTAATCAACAATTAGTTTTTATATGGATAATAATGAAAATGTCGAGTCGATGTAGTCAACATAGAAATTATTGCTAGCGGTACCAATTTCTGCTCGGCTCAAATAATACATTGTGTTGGATGGTGAAAAAAAAATGTTGTGGAAGCATGCACACTACGCTTATAAACATCTTTACGACCGTTCTGTCATTTTTTACGAGAGTCCATAACTTATACTTGAGAAATAATGAGCGATATGGGATTTGTAGAAAAGTCTATTCTTGTCTAGTATACTACACTGTAAAATATTGATTTATCTGTCGCAAGTCGGCCGCACACAAAAAGAACAGTAAATTCGTCCTTTTCACACTTAAAGTGCTGAAATTAGGTAAAAAAGCGAACATCCCTTTTTTGTAAAATTCATTTGGGTTTTAAGTATAGCAGAAAACACTGTTAAAAAAAGAGATTTTAAATAATTGAAACTTATTTCGGTATTAAAATAAAACCGCACATTACGATTTAGTGTAGCAAAAATTGGAACCAAAATTGGTTTCTTTTTAAAGTACGGAAATTAGAGTCAAATCTGTAATTCTAATTTTTGAACAATGATGGTCTTGGAAGGAACAAACTTTTATCTTTTTAAAAATTAAACTAGTACCTAAAGAAATATTTTCCAAATTTTAATTCAATGATGGTGTTGCTTCACATTGATTTCTTTCTTAAACACTGTTTCACGGTATTAAAAGCGTATTTAGCGAGGGTATTACTTTTTAGGACATAATTTGCAGAAATGTCTACCTGTGTGCAAAAGCAGCGAAACTCTACTGCAAACGATGTTTGCACAACACTTTAGCATCGTGCTATGAATCTCAAAAATGATTTTAACACTTTCCTGAAGGTTTATTATTACGGGATATTTTTTTTCTTTTCGCAAAAAATCACTATAAGTAGCTACCATTTCACATGTACTCTTGAAAAATGAAGAATTTGTAAAATTCCTTTTTTCGATGTATTGTAAATTTACTAAACACTTCTTTAAACGGAGGGAATTCTTTCTTCTTCTATTTGTGCTTATTTTGGAATGAAAAATTCTAAATGAATACTAATTGTCAGATTTTGATCAAATCTATGACCAATCAATTCTGTGAAAAAGTTGAGTGGTGACATCAGAATGCGGAGATAAAATGGAAATCTAAGAGGTTGGACGTCTTCGCTCTCGATTAGTATTATATCCCAAGCACAACGAATTGCTTTCACGACGCACAAGTTAGTCCCTTGAAACAATTCACACAAAGCATTTACAAAGATTAGCATTTTTAGTGTTTAAGCATCTTTTCTGAAAACCTTATCTTCTTTTTTTCTTATGCTTAAAAAGATTTTTAATGTGGCTTAAATATTGTTCTGCTGGACGAATACGCATTCCTTATCAAAAATACTGATGTTAGATGTTGAAATTTAACGAAAAAACCGATTTTTGGGGGTTTGTGTGTCTTTATAAAAATTGAAATGATCGAATATAGGTATAAGAGATGAACGGGGAAACGTCATGTTGATTTCGAACATGTTCAGACATGTCAGGGATACTGTCTGCGGACAGTATGTCGAGTATATATATACACAATCCCACGGCTTTAGCCTTTAGGTAAAGATATTTATAATAACGGAGGTACTTCGCCGTCCGTTCAGCGGGGGTCCAAAAAAGACATGCTTTCATAATACCCGGCTATTTTATCTATTTTGCTCACCGGCGCACATATAACCTTCTTTTACCCCCGAGGTTACCTTTATATTGCAATATATCTTGCGCACATTTATTCCAGATAATATTATCATGTCGCCCAAGAAACAATCATCACTTCTGCGTATAAATAAATTATACCGCATAATTGACACGTTCCGCACATATATACTTTAATCATGTTTTAATACACGCAGGTCTATAAATGTGTGCTTTTTATTAATACATTCTTCAAGGAAATTAAATTTCATAGAGGCTAAAAATAAATTAAATGGATCTAAAAAACATTAAATTAAATAGTCCTGAAAATATTCGAGATTCCTAAAAATATTCCATGTTCCTAAAAATACTAGGAGGTAGTTATTACAATTCATCCGTTTTTCGGGCTGTCCGGTGTATAATGTTTGTTATACATGTGGGTTGGGTATCACTTCCGGTGTTCTACATGAACTATTAATAACGCGAATTTTTTTGTTATCTTGTCCGAGAACAATAGAAGAGTCCCTTGGCGTATTTCGCCCACACAACTTTTGTTATGTGAAAATTGTATATATGTACAAGTCCTGAAGTTACTTTCGCCGTGTGTAACAAGTAGAGGATTAAAGAAAGCATTATGGATTGAACCTTAAAACTTTCTCTATCTGCTTTATAAGTGCAGACCATATATATTTCATGGGATTTTCACGCCAATCGATGCAGTAACTTGCCATAATGATTTCCATCACGTTTGCGCCATTATTTCCAATATTATGTTTCCTTCGAGTTGTGATATCGAAAGCGAAAGCCTCTTAAGTGATCTATAAATCCTAATTTACATAATAAATAAACTATCCAAAAATTTAATTTGGAACGTAGTACTAAAAATAAGTTGAAGTCCCCTATTAGTCATTTTTCAGAGGAGCTTTAAAGGACTCTTGTCAAATAGTTTTTAATTTTAACGATCCTTTTTTTCATTCGCTTGTTTATGTGTCTTTTTATTCATAAAGAAAAATAAACTATAAAGGAAAATATGTTTTCCTTGAAAATAAATGTTGGTGCTGCTAAAAAGTGAGAGTTTTTGATGGTTGATGCGCAAGATTCCTTTTATAAAACGCTTGTGTATGTGCTGATCTTTTTCGCAAAAGCGATTCACTCATAATCAGCTGACCTTCGCATTGTGACCATTCTTATGGGAAGTATAAAATGCTTATAGTCAGTTCGGGTTTTTATCTCGTGAATTCCAAAGCCTGCGCGCTCGCTAATGACTGCCAGATATACTATACTTATTTGCAGCCAATTTTCACATATCGCCAAATGTTTTCAGATGCTTTAAAACTCTGTCTTTTTATTTTTTTAAATAATCAAGTGATTAGCGAATCTATTTTTACATATATATCAAGCGCGCATATACATATTTATGTTGCGGCATTCATCTTTTTTTTCTATTCTTCGAATCAATATTTATTCATTCGATAAAATATAATAACACAAAAAAATCGCTTTTAAATTTTAATTGTTATACCCGCTTTGATATTTGCAAGTCTCGGATGTTATGACTTTTTCGCCTTTTTTCGACTTTTATAAAAAAATTGTTATACTTTTTCGACTTTTCTTCTAAAATTTTGCGCCAAAATACAATATTTTTTGTATAAAATGCAACTTATTTCGTTTTTTATACCGTGCAAAGTATAAATTATTAAACAAACTTTTGGATGTTTATTTTTCAATCAGTTTTTTAATTAAATGTTTCAAAGTATTAAAATTCAAAAGATTTTGAAGAATTAAAATTCTGTAAAATTTGATTAAAACTAAATCATCTTTTCAAGTGTTTTATTCCAATTTTTGAAAATTAACTTTTAAAGAATTTTAATTGAAAATTTTTTAAATAATATTCAATTATCAAAAATTATAATAAATAATCTTCAAGTGTAGATTCAATAAAAATGAAAATTAATGAAAAGTAGGTTTTGAAAATAATATTAAAATAGTTTAGAAAAGAATAATTCTCTGAATTATTACGTTCTAATTTTTTTAAATTCAATTATTTTCAATATTTCCGAAAATTAAAATTTAGAAATATTTTTAAAAAGTTAATTTTTACGAATTTCTTTATTAAAATTTTTGAAAATGTTCTACCTTAATTTATGTCTTTAAATAGAAAAATGGACGGTTTAAATTATTATAAAAAATTAGATTTTTTTTATTTAAATAATTGAATTTTTGAAGAAATTGCAAAAAATGATTAAAAATTCTTGTGGATAATTGATTTATAGATGAAGTTTAGTTAAAAATTGTAGAAAGTAATTTAATTCCGAAAAGGGTTATAGTTTTCATTTTTAGAAATTATTAAATTTGAAAAGTTGAAATTAAAAAAATTTTATTTCCTGTGAATAAAGAAGTAAGAAGTATTTGAATATTTATTTAGCAAAATTATACAAGTTTTGATTAATTTGAATTTTTATATTTTATTTAATTTGAATTAAATAATCGACATTTCGACTTTTTTTCCTTTTTTAATCAACTAAAGCAACTTTTTTTGTTCGTTAAAGTCGATCCGAGGCCTGTATTTGTTTCTCAAAATTTTTTTCTCTGCTTTCGTCAAAAAGAAGTTGTATTTTCTTGTGCTTGTTTTTTCTATTTAATTTTTTCATGTTGCTTTAAAATAAATGTTTTCTTTGTGTTGTAGATTAGGATGGAAGTTTTTGAAATTTGTAGCGTTTAGCAATCATCCCAAGTTTCTTTACAAGTTAATTCATAAAGGTAGCAACCCCATATGCAACGTTTGTTCTTTCCTCGATATTTAACTAGTGGGAAAATAAAAAATTAATCTATTATAACATTTAAGTCGATTTACAACACAAATTTAATTACTTACTGTATCTTGCTGTAGCCGAATTGAAAGTATTCAAGAAGAGAAATAATGTTATTAGAAAGAAAATAATTGAGGAGCTTTTCTTCATTCTGTATACTGTCTTTTGTAGAAATATTCTAGTAGCAGTAGTAAGTAAGGTGGCAGAAACTTTAAGGCTTTGAAAAACAGCTCGTATTTATAGTTATGGTTCTAGACAATTTTGATGTCAGCTTGGCCCATTTGTCTAGATAATTTACTCCCCAAGATAGAAGAAAAATTAAGTTGTTTGACAAACTTTCTGAAAATTGCTAATTGCGAATTTTGCGGTCGTATATATTCCTCATGTCAAAGTGATAATTGTAAATTTGGAAATAAATTTGAATAGTGAATAATTTATATAAATACTTTGATGTTTTAATAAATGTTTGATGTATTTTTGAAAGACTTTTTATATAAAGAATATTTGATAAAGGAGTTTAATGAAAAAGGGTAAAATAAGGATGCTACTGTACATGCGGTGAGACGGCGTAAAGGGAAATAAATTAAACGACGCGGGGGGTTGCTCGAAACTTGGTCCCGAGACAAAGTGGCACGGTTGCGGCTCTAAAACGTTCTGATTTCCCGACGATTATTCCGCTTGCTTTAGATTTATTTAGGATCTAAGCAAACACGAGTTCCGCCTTCGCCTCACCTCACTTTTCTCTTTCTCTCTCTCTCTCTTTCTGTCTTTTGCTCATACCTTTAACCCCACCACTACAACTAAATCATTCTCCCTTTTTTGGGCCCGCTGCGCTCTCACACTCTGCTCCTTTCTTGGAACCATCGTCTCATGACTGCTTCGGCTTGATTTATCAAAAACGAAGGACCAACGTCCTTCGAACACGCATTCCTTCCTGCCAAAACCCTTCCACTCGCTTCTTAATGTTTGGCCTTGGAAAATTTTAACGTCAAGGGAATTAAAATTTTCACATAGAAGACAATGAATTAATTTTATTAATTATTAATTTCAAGTGTTTTCTTAATGCTTTGGTATTTTCTTTTTACTCCAAAAAAGTTTGGAACAACTAAGATCAGTTGTTTTAGATCTAAGAACCGTACTGATTAAAAAGTGACCTATTTTTAAATTTAATTACTTCATGATCCTTTTATTAATGAATGTTTGTTTCTGTTTCAGGTGAGTGATCAGTTGATAAGTTGCATAAGTTCCTATTAATACGTGAGTAATTTTACCATTTTTTATTGTTTTATTGCGTATACGCACAGTAAAAAGTAAATCTTATTTTAAATACTGTCTGAAATTAAACAAGTCCTGAAAGTAATGCCAGAACTGCTGATTTTCAACATGATTGCCTTAAATTCAGCACATTTGTTGCTTAATATTTATCAAGCTTTTGCTCCTTAAATTCAGCAAAGAAATAAGATTGGAAATTAAACAAAAACTGTCTCAAAAATGTTGCATCTTAAATTAAGGTATACCTTTCATGGCTGAAAAGAAGACTTTCTTGGTCCAAATGTTTAAGTACTGGAAATATTCCACTTTGGGTTAATTTTTGAAATTAAAACTACAATATTCTTTAATTCCACTTATATATTCAATTAAATGGATATTCGCCTGGAGGACAAATTGAAAGATTAGCAAATTGGGAGCTACGTTTGTTTGTGTACCCTCGCTTTGTCTATTTCTCGCACAGAGTTGTCAACTGAAATTAGTGTTAGGAAGGGTGGAAGAAGAAAGAAGAACACGATCCGCCCTTTGTTTGCGTCTGCGCAGGAATGCCGGACCCTTTTTCTTTCGCGGTATTCCCTTCTCACTCGTTTCTTGTGCTTGTTCGTCTTCGCACAATCACCACAGGGGCGGATGGGCGTTTAAACCTTTCCAAATATTCCATTCATTCAGATGTCAATTTTTAATTTTCATTATACTTGAAGAAATAGTCATTGATTTTGACAAATATTTTTTCTAGGATTAGAATCTATGACTTAATCAATCTTGAGTTCTTGAGTTTAAGATCATTAAAGATTAAACGAATTATAAGATTTGGGAATTTTGGTTGGAAAATTAGTAAAAATTGAGAAACGAAATGAATTGTTTCTCAATTGATTCGTCCCTGAATGATTCTCTCTTTCTTCAGTTTTCTATCTTCGTTCCATGACTTGGAAAGTTGGATGTCTCTCCTCCCCTTTTGAGTGTATCTCTCTCGTTTTGCTCGCTCCTTCTTGTTCGGTGGCCAGAGGTGCTCTTTGGAAGACCCCGCATGACATTAATTTTAAAATATTATTTGGACCCCCTCCTCACTTTTAGGGTGTGTCTCGTGTTTGTGCACGCACCTACACGAGCAGGATAATATGACAGGTATGCATGCATGCACGCACACGTGACCTTTCATTAGCCGTCTTATCTATTTAACTTTTGTTACCGATCATTAAAAGTGGTCCCCTAGTCTTTTGATCGCTGTCTTAAATTGTCCCAATGACAATATAAATGTCCGTATCGTGAGATCTGTTATTGCACAATAACGCCAAGAAACAAAAATCAGTTCTATTTTTTCTCTATCTATCAGATTTTAGTTAGTACAAAACACGCGATCATATTTTACACGCACCTCTCGTATGGTACAATCAAACACCTCTCGTTACAATCCGTACGATATGATGGATGTTAAATTCTAAATGACTCATTGACTCTAATTACTTGAAAGTGGAAAATTGGAGAATTGTAAAATTGCATTTTTCGAACATTTTTGCAAACAGCTCATTATACCCTCTGGTTATTGAAACATAAATTACTTAATCCGGTTTTAGAGTTAATGTCATGAAGCAACCTCAAGTCTACAATATAAATCTTGTGGTAGATGAGTGACGTGTTCTGGGTTTACGGGGTACTCTCTTGGAGATAACTGGTCCCTTATTGTTGATGCAACTAACGACCTAGTAACACTATTTTATTCCTCATCTTTAGCCACCACCCTCTCTCTCTCTCTCTTTTGAGAAAGAAGGGAGCATTCTTTTTTTTTCTTGTACAAACTCTCAACTTCCATAATTTCCTTTTATTCATTCCCCATACCACATGAGAGAGAAAGAGAGAAAGAGACCCACGACTTCCATAAAGTAGATCGAGTTTCGGAGTTATGCCAACTCGCAGAGCTGTTTATTCGAACGGTCAAATATTTTTCGGTTAATCAACTGGTTTACCCCGGTTGAATCCTGAGAAGGTTGTGCAATCAACGACGCTCGAGCGTATTATTCTTTTTCTTTTTTGGTTATGATATTCCTATATTTATTATGATCGTTCCCCTGCTGATTGGGGGATTTTGTTTCTTATTGTGCAAATATATTTTAGAATGTTTCTGAATATTTATTTCATATCTTCTTTTACGAAAATTTGAAATTATAATTACCTACATTTATTTGTGATTAAGTGTAGAGACATTTTTTTTCAAAGCTTTCCTTTTGTTTTGTTTTTTTTTGTTTTAGGAAATAAAATTGTTGTAAATAGCGCTTGTACTGTATTTTCGAGGAAAGGGTTAAATGATAGAACATTTTTATTATTTGATTTTGTAGTATAAAAATGTCGGTTAGAGACTATGTATATATAGCATTATCGTGGGAAGTGTAAATGATGGTTTTGTAATAATTAAGGTAACGGGCCTTCCGTCAACTTTTGCAAACTTAATGGTTTTCCAAGTTAAGAGCAGGACAAAATTGCCATTGTGACGTAACTTTGGAAAACAAATCTTAAGAAGAGAAGCCTTTCAGCGAAACCACTCAGTGCTTCTTTCACGAGATCCTCGAAAATGAGTAGCTTCGTTCCTAAGTCAATTACAACGTGCCACAGTAGAATCTTCAAGTAATTTCATTCTATAGTCTGAAAAGTTCCCAGAGGAGGAATTTTGTTACGGTTTATCCTTGCATAGAAAATGGATCTCATTCTCTTTCTTGTTGGTAGTCAGTCTAATGTTTAAATCGGTATTTAAAAGGCTCATTTCACACCATTAGTTATACGTTTACAAAAACGGTTCTTACAATATATTTTCTGCGATTGAATTAAGTAATTAGGAAGGGGAAAAATCAAAAGATTGCCTTTGAAATTAAGCGGAAAGATCTTAATTAATTAACGGATAGGTTAATTATATGTGAGAGTCTGTATACATTATCAAAAGTTAGCCTAAGTATAGCTAAATTTAAAGAATTACTTAATGTTTCTAGTGATTAATTTTCTTATTATTTAAAGTTTCGAGTAAATTTTAACGTTTAGGTATACCCAAACTTATCAGGATTGTGCAAGTTGCTGCTAAATAAAAATCCAACGTAGGCGTTCATTCGAAAAATTCTCTTTCGAATAAATCCTGATTAATTGGTGTATTTTATGGACAATAACTGTAACATTTGTGAAATAATGCATATTATTTTGTATATGTTGCATGGAGTAAGTGTGATGCTGTATTTTCCGATAAGGTGATTATTTCACGCAGCGATGCGATCCGAGCGCGTGTTATTAAAAGAACTAAACTGTAAAACTCATTTAAATGATAATGCAAATTTTTAACGAGCCCTGACCATGAAAAACAATGTTTATCGACACATCGCTCTTTTTATATGTGAACAATATTACTTTGACAAGTTTAACGAAGGTGTTCGCCCTTTTGGTGTTTGTGTGTACATGTATGTATGTATATTCATTGAAAGTAAAAATGGGTCCCTGTGACTTCCTCGCCGCAACATCCAGCAGCAGCAGCAGCAGCGACATTTCTGGCACGTTGATCGTATATCTACACTGCTGGACAAATCACCCTAAATCAGCAATCCTGAATCACACCGCTAACTATATAGTATTGTGTCGTCAAACGGAGGGTTTCACATATAAGCACCGATTCAAGAGGGAACACGTTTTAACTTAAAAAGACGTTCCCCCATTTTGCAGATTACAATCATTTTTTGATTAAAAAAGCATTTTTCCTTAAAGTACTTCTGCTTTTAAGAAAAGAACGAAGAACTAGTATCTTTTAGGAGAAGTAGTACTTTTTTGAACAGAACCCTTTGTTTCTGGTGTATGATAGTTTGGACGCGGATTGCGGTACTAGTCTTCAGCTGATAAAATCTCGCTCGATATCGTCAATAACGATAATAACATCGTCAAGCTCGTTCCGGTGAGTCTTGTGAAAAAATTCCGCTCTAGATTATTATAAAATTCCAGTTGAGAGGGTTTTTTCTTTCTTTTTTTTCTTTAGTGAGAGAAGTTGAGTCTGAGGGGACAAAGTGTAGCGCAAACTAATGTAATACGTTAGCGCGTGTGGCGTGCAAGTGCATATACAGACACAACACTCACACAAAAGGGAGAGGCGTGGGGCCCTTGGGCCTCACTGCTGGCAGAAGGGGACTGAGGCCCAGGCGGCTTATCGGGGGTACATCCTCACTCGCAGATTAGCATAATGTCTGCTACAGTGCGTAGGTACCCACTCTCCTCCTCCTCCTCCTCCTTCTTCTTCTTCCTTCACAAGCATCCTGATCAGCGCCACCACCATCACTACCGCACTCTCGCAATTTTACCTCCTTCCATCATCTTTCTCGCAGATATACTCGAGGGTACCAGTTCATAATGATAATATAATAATAATAACAATAACGGTAATAATAAAGGAAGGAAACCCCCTAAGCGATATTCAATGCTCAGACGAGCCGACATGAAGATCATCATGTTTTTTCGCTCCTTCCCGCACACCGCGACTTTAGCTCCCAGTAATTCGATTTGTGGATCTGTGATATGATATATTAATAGAAGGACCATTTCCTTGGTCCTAGTTCTTCCTTTATATATTGTCAAATAAAATTTCAAGATTTTGTTCCGCGCACATAAAGGGAATCAAGTTTCAGGGAAATTTAAAAAAAAACGTATATATATTTACGCTTTGGTATTCCCGGCATTTTATAGTTACGCCATTTGAACCAACAGGTTCTTATTTCTCTGAATATATGTTAAAGATGCTTTTGCATCCTTACATTGTAACACACGAGTGAATAACTTTGAATCAAAGAAAAACGAAAGGGTCCGACCGATTCGATAAGTTATCAAAAGTGACGGTGTACTTTATCGCAAATGCATGCCAGTGCTTCTCACACAAATTCATGAGATTAACTTTTTGAGAGAGTGCACCCTTTTTCTGCGGGGGATAATTAATTTCTTCTTCTTCTCTATACAAATCGGAATTTTTGCTTTATTGAAATAAATTTTCCTTAAGGGTACCAACAAATATTTTCTCAGATGTCCCCAGTGCTGTCTCGTTTAGAAAATATTTGTTGCACTGACTAAAAGATTCCGATTCGTTGCTACTTTTTCTGCCCTACAGACGAAATTTGTTAAAGAATCGACGGAATTTAAGAGTTTTTTTTATATTCTTGGTTCCGAACTCGTTCTTGATGAACAAAAAATTCGACTTAAAGGAATGAATTTTATATTAAAGTACTATTCGAATATGAAATGATATTAAAATATACCTGTGGTACGGAATTATAATTTGATCTTGACTCATAATATTGAAAAGCAATTGATCTTGACTCGGGAAGCAATATTTTTTTTTGAAAATCGTTCTTTTAAATTGACAAAAAGGCATTGAAAAGGTTTGTAAACAAATAAAACATTTTTTTGCTTTTATTATCTTATCTTTCTGATAGTTTTAGACAAGTCGCGGTTAATAGTTTATGGTATTATCAGAAGACATTGATCAACTTTTTGAAATGATGGGTGTAGAAGACAATTTCTTATCGGCGAATTCTTTGGTCTATAGTTAAAAATTTTAAACTGGTTAATGCTCGTTGATTACTTCAAGGACAAGTTAATTAAACTAGTTTTGTATCTTATCGAAGAGTTTCCAATTCAATGAGACTGACTCCCTGGATGGTAGTCTACAGTTTCTTTCCCACTTTTTGGAAATTTGAAACTTTATGATTAAAATCTAACTTTTCATTTTGTAATCACATAATTGAAACAATGGTTTTTGAAAGTAAGGATAAAGTATGAAATTGATAACAAAACATTTCGATCAATTTTGGGTTTGATCCGTATTTTTGGGTGTCAATTCATTGCAAAACTTTACTTATGGGTTAACAGTAAACTTTTTTGGGTTAATTTATCATCAACTTCTTCTAAAGATATCCAATTGAGTCAAAGAACATATAAAAATTGTTGTGGTGCAACAATTCAAACAATTTTGACATGTTTTTTCTCTTTATTTTAGATTTGATCCCCATTTTTGGTATTAATTCATTGCAACTTTTTACTTTTGGGTTAACAGTAAACTTTTTTGGGTTAATTTGTTGTCTAGTTCTTCTAAAGATATCCAATTGAGTCAAAGAACGTATAAAAATTGTTGTGGTGCAACAATTCAAACAATTTTGATATGTTTTTTGTATCAATTTTGGATTTGATCCGCATTTTTCGTATTAATTCGTTGCAACTTTTTACTTTTGGGTTAACAGTAAACTTTTTTGGGTTAATTTATTATCTACTTCTTCTGAAGATATCCAATTGAGTCATAGAACATATAAAAAGTGTTGTGGTGCAACAATTCAAACAATGTCGATATGTTTTTCGCCTTTGAAAATTTGATATCCTCAAAAATAAACGGTAAATTTTTGATTAAATAAATATTTTCCCCGACTGCAACTTATAATTTCCAGTGCACAATGATAGATTACAATTAAAATGCACAATAGTTAATTATAATTTTGAAAAGCAGAATGTGTAAATCTGAAGAATGATGATAGCACACACACTCAAGGAAACTTGTATAATAATAAGAGCTCTCTCTCTCTCTCTCTCGTTTTCTCATTGAAAATAAGAAGAAAATGAAAGAAAGAAAGTGCAAAAATTGGCCTACTAAGAGTACACACGAGCGAGTGTATAACACAACAATGCAAGCTGCCTTCTTTTCTCTTGGATGCAATATGTGCTGGCCATGCTAGTCGATCTCTGTGCGGGTTCGAGATGCAACCAACCTTGCTGCCACTGCTATTATGGCCAATAATTTATTGAGTGACTGCCAGGCTCTCCGCCGACCAAACCAGAGTCTCGCCGCACCCCTCTTTTATGCACGTCGTTTTATACAAGGTGATACGAAAATGTGTATGCCTTGGAAAAATCATTCACATCCTGCAGTAAAATATTATTCTCGTGCTGAAGTTGTTCTTCAAAAATTTGTTTTTTAATATTTCTCTTGCAATTTTGTTGCTTTATCAGTTTTAGATACTTTTGTCCTTGAGCATACGGTTCGTTAGATCTTAGATTTTGACGATATGATTGAAATATTTATAAATTTTTCGGAATTTAAATACTTTCGTCTGCCATGCTGTCCTAACTTGTAACCACGATGCGCAGAAAGAAGTGTCTTAATTTAAAATGTTTCGGTACAGTCTAAAATGATTTTGGTAGTGTTTTTAGAGAACTTTTTAGTTCTTTGAGGCATCTTAACTAAAGATATGTTAAAAGTATCTTCCGTACCCATTTTCTGTACAGTTTTTTGGAAAAATGTTTTGAGTCTAACTACCGGCTCTTACGTAGAACACTTTATGTATCCTACATTTTAGTTTTTAGAATAACTTCCGTTTTTCCGCATCTTGTGATTCATGTTTTGATTTGAACTTTCTGATTTGATTCAAAAATGAATCAATTTGGTTCAATTTGTGATTTGATGGATAGTTTTTTGGGTATCAATTCGTTGCAGTTTGATACTTTTAACTTTACAGTGTTAAAATACTTTAAGGCACTTGTCGAATGAACTAAATTTTCTAAAATAGAAGAAATTTCTCAATCACTATAAAACATCTGAAAAATCAGTAAAAGTGCAGCTTAACAAAATTAACCAATCTGCTAATGGTTTATGTTCTACAATCTATCTTTAGAAATCACCTATCGCACTTAATTTATAGACTCTGCTTTCATAAGTTTTAATTATGAAACACGAGAAAAATGAATTTTATTGTCTATTTCACCAATGGAGATTGTTCTCATAATTAGAAATATTGATTTCAAAATAGTGAATACTGAACTGAGGGAAAAGTATAATTAACCCTTAATTATTGAACCGATTTTTAATAATTTATAAAGCAAATTCGTTTTTTGACACTGGTAGTTAATAATCTGAGTTGCCCCGTGGCATTTTTGACAACAGGTCCCCCGAGAGATAGAGAGAGAAAGAGAGAGAGAGAGCATATATGACCAAGGGGGGTGTGATGTCTCGAATCTTAAATTTTGAAATTCCTTCGGCTCTATGGCCGCAGTCAACTTGTTGCTCTCTCTTCTCTACTCCTCGTCTTTCCTTCGCTTTTACTTGTTCTTCTTTTTCCCTTTTTATGACTCTCGCTTCGATGCATTCGCAAAATTTACGACAACACGTACGTGCGTGCACACATTTACAGCTTACGGGCACAGGTTGCAGGATCGACGAATTTTTCATACGCGTGATTTTGGCATTTTCTAAGTTTCTTTTTCTTTTACTTATTTTCTTTTTTCTTTTTCTTTTCTGATTTTTTTTTGCACAGCGTGCGCGCACAACTATATAACCATCTCAGCTATATATCGCCGCTTGAAATATTGTGGGAGAGTCGTATTTCTGCTCTTATGAAAAATAATACAATGACCGAGCCTTTACACTGTTGCACCTTTATCTTTGCGACACGGAAAAGATATTTGTGCGCTCGCTCCTCTGATGTTTGTGTGTCCCACAGAGAGAGTATAGCTCTGCATTTTCGATCCTGTCAAATTGGTTACCTGAGCGAAACTTTTATTTAAATTTCTTTGTGACCACCATATATGACACTTGAAACATTCTCTCGCTCTTGGTGGTTTTCACTTTATGTATGAAAACACTTCCTTTATGCTTTTAATGTTTTACATTTCAACGGGAAATGCACTTTTGTCATATATTTTTGTGGTCAAAATTCGTTTCCTAGGAAATTTTTTGACACTAATCCTCGACTCTTTTCATATCCTCGTTCTCGACACCTTTTTTTTTTATATTACTGATACAATCAATGAGATTAAATAAAGATGAGGTCGATTTAAAAGTGGAGGCTTTAGAAAAATTATGGTGAATGTTGCCCTCATATATTTTTCTAACAATGCGGGTTATTAGCAAATGAATAATGGGGTTTTTGAACAGTTTTACAAATTGCAATAAGGTGTCGTTTGCATAAGAGTTGGAATCAAAAGATTATTCTTCAAAAATTTAAATACGAGGGGAAAAATGTAAAACAATTCAAAAAAGTTACATAAAGTTTTTCTAAAAGAATTAAATTAGTTGAAACAATTTTTTTCTATACAATTCTTTGGAAACGTTCAATTATTTTTATAAATAGACGAATTTTTACATGAATTCGATTATTTAGAACATACAAAAAAGATTTGTATAAAATTCTTTTGCAAGAATTCAAATATTTTTGAAAAAAAATTCTTTACGGGAATTCAAAAATTTTAATAAAGTTTGTTACAAAAATTAATTATTTATCTACGAAACAACTAATATAACAAATCGCAGGTTTTTATTTATTGCTTAACACAAATTTTAATAAATTCCTGGGAAAATTTAATTATTTTTAAAAATTTTAATACAATTACAAAACCAATTGTTTGCAACAGATTTGAATAAAATCTCTTGAACGAATTAAATTATTCGAAAAAATCGTTTAAAAATTGAGAGAAATTTAATTATTTATATTTATAAAACTCAATAAGCAAATATATTTATGTTCAATAAACAAACACGATTATTTAAAAAACAATAAATAAATTTTTCTTAAAATTCAATTGTATTTTTAACATTTTGAATTTAAAATTATTTTTAAAAAACTCTATTATTTAAAAAGAATTCTTAAAAAGTTCTTCAACAGATTTAATTAGATTTTTAAAAAATTTTAGTAAAATTATTTACAGGAATTTAATCACTTTTATTAATAGAATTCTTGAAAGCAAATTCAATTATTTTGAATACAATTTGAATAAAATTTCTCGTTGGAATTTAAATATTCTTAAAAAGTTTAACAAAATTTGTTTTGATGGAATTTACTTATTTGTAAAAATTTTCAATTTTTATTAATTCACCTTTTAAGTAATTTTTCATAAAATGCAATTACACTTGAAAATTTTTGTGCAAAATTCGATTATTTTCATATACGATAATGTTCATTACGAAAAATTAATTATTTTTTATGAATTTTAATATAATTCTTTGCAAAATTCAATTATTTTCATAAATAAATTTATTATGTCAAAAATAAATTCAAGTGTCAAAATAATTCAATTGTTTTCAAGAATAATAAAAATTCTTCGCAGATATTAAATTATATTCTTTTAAAAATTTTAATATAACTGTTAGATAAATTTCAATTACTTTCAAAAAATTTCGTCAATTTAATGGTTTTCGACATCTATTAAATATTATTTTAATAAAATTTTCTATAAAAAATCTATTGTTAAATTTTTTTTAAAATAGTTCAATATTAAATTTAAAATTAATTAATTAAAATTAAATTAAACAAAAAAATTTGAATTTTTATAAATAATAAAAATTTTACAGAAATTCAAATGTTTTTGAATATTATATTTTTTACAAATATTAGTAAGATTCATCGAAATAATTCTATTTTTTTAAAATTCTTGTTAAAATTGATAAAATTCAAATTTTACGAAATTTTCAATTATTGAATAAATTTTTTATTTTTGTAAGTAATTGAAATAATGAATAATAATGAAGAATAGTAAAAAAAAATAGTGAAAAATAATTAAAATAATTAAAGTAATTAAAACTTTTTAATTATTAAAACTTGTTTTAAAATTGAATTTCAGTTAAATATTTTTATAATAAATTGGATGAATATTTGTTTTTACTTCCTTATTATAATTGTGAATTTTCGACGCGAACTGCGACCTTTAAAATGTGGAATTTTGAATAACATTATTGTATTTTTTTCTGTTTCAGGTGAGTCGTGTATATATATGCTTTAGAAGGCAAAATAATTTTCTCCGAGTGCAATTTCTCAATAATGTAAGTAAATAGCCTTTTTTCATAGAGTTTAGATTGCGTATTCTTATCAGCGCATTCTTATCTAATTTAGCAAGTGTCTCAATTAAAATATATTGATTAAATGTTTTGCAATGAAAGCACACTGGGTATTTTAATCGTTTTAATTAATAATTAAAGTAATGAACACACTATACGGTTGTTAATAATCATTAATCAATATATTCAACGTATATATTTTTGTTCCATATTATCAGGAAAAGCATAAACATCAACCTTATACAATTTATAAATCAGCAGATTTACATATATACTTTAGAAATTTATAAATTGTATAAATATATAAATATCTGCAGATTTAGATACTTTAGAAATTTATAAATTGTATAAGGTTGAGGTTTATATTTAAAAATATAAATTGTATATAAGGGTTTATATTCTGAAATAATTCCTTTTTCTTGGTAGTTCCGATAAAATGGATAGTTTGAAACAATTATTCATTTAGGGAGTAAATTGTTCGGGACCTCCTTTTATGTTAATTGTATTTTGGTATATCTTTTTACTTTTTTTTCATTTTAATATAAGTCTTTTTATTTTAATCTTCATATTATATCGCTTTAGCTAAAAGGTGAATTTTAAAAACATCGGCGCCAGTCTCGATAATCTGCCGAAAATGCGCTCTTTTGGGAAGTCACGCAAACTATTATCGACAAAAATAGGAGCGGCTCTATGATATATAGAAACTAAAGATGAATGCTATCACCCCGAGGGTGGTTGTTGGGGTGGACACTTATTGAATAGGGGGAGGGGGGAATAAGATATACGGAGAAATGCGCATATATATATATGTGAGCGCGTCCACTTTGCAAAAGTGGGGATAATTGCAGAACGGTCTCTCGCTTTTGCCCTTGCAAAGAAGTCTTAAGAAGAGATAAGGGCCCGACGATAACGATTGGGCCCCGCGGGAACTTTTGCCTACGTATTACACACGATTCGCTTGAATACAAGAGTGCGCGCGCACAAATACTTTCGCATAAATATCATCTCTCCTTTTTTTTATACACTTGTGTACGCACCTTGCAGCTCTGTATGTGTGTAATGAGCAACAAAGGTATTTTTGTATATACATATTTTCTATGTATGTACTATGAAAGTGTTTTTTTTTTAAAGAAGCGGATTATAATAAATTAGCATATAAACCGATCACAGAGCGGAGATTTCCAAAAGAAAGTAAAGCCTCAGGACCACATCTAGTGTACCTGTATGAGACTTTTTTTTGGAGTAATACTTGAGGACTTATTCTGTACACCTGCGCAAATTTTAAGTGATCATTTTATTTTATGGCTTCTGTGTTTGCTCAAGTATGCGAACGATATAATTTGTTTGCTTAAAATTATTATTTGATGGTGAAGAAACGATTCTAAATCCTCAACTTCCTTGTTGAAAGCGCAGAAAAAGGACATGACAGTATAGTGTTATCAGATATCTTATAAGTTGGGAATTCTATAAACATTTATACAACGAATTTTTATTAATACACGAGTGCGTAATTGGTGATTTTTGAGGAAGGCAAAAAGCAGGTGGTGCAGTTAAGCATAATTAAAATACTTTGGAATAGTATAGGTATGGTTGTCCAAGTTTTTACATGACTGGGTGGAGCTGAGCACTCGACGACGACGACGACCGGTCCGACCTTCTTCTTCTTCTTCTTCTTCTTTTTCTCGCAACTCGCAAGAGAAGAGGCTTTCGTCCTTTAACTTTAAATTGTATCTTAAACGGAACTATTTCATCATGAATGCACACACACACACTGAGAAGTGCAGATTATTTACAACATCCCAGTAGCTTTCTCTCTCTCTCTCTCTTTCTCTCTTGTCCGACTACCGGTATTCCTCTTTTCCTAACTAAACGTGCAATGCGACCTAAAGTAACGGGAACGAACGCGCAATCCTTTATACTTTATATATACCCAAGTCGTATTGATTTGTAGAAATACACTTTAACTGTGTATCCTACATATCTGTGACACAACGTGACGGTCCCAGGCACTGCCGTTGCCTTGCCCCATCCACCTGCACCTTCACCAAACAATATAACGTTTCCCAGCCTTATCATTTCTGTCAATACAAAAGCTTCCATGCAGGAGAAACAGTCGAACACGAAAGTAGAATACTCGTTTGATTTCAATCTTTAGTTACACTCGAACTACCACTCGAAGGAATTTAGTCCCGAAAATTTCAACTACTGGAATTAATCACTTGTTCATTACCAATAGTCTTCCTGCTTTTAACTACTTTTTGGTACATAGTCATCAAAGCTACTTTTTGGTATTCCTGTCGGCACAGAATCATCAGGAACGTTTTTAGAACTGTCTTCAAATGTTTCGTGTCCTTTTTCAGCCATGAAAGGTTCTAAAAACGATATAGGAACGTTCTTAAAACGTTATGCGATTTTTGTACCCACTATGGGATACCAGTTGAGGACCTATTGACCCAAAAATATGGTTTTTCCAAGACTATATCAAATTTGAGACACAAACCAAATCAAATCTTTTCAATCTTAAATTCTCTTAATTCTTTCTAATCTGATTCTAACAAATGAGAACAAATCACGCAAAGTTATCAATCCTTTGATTCTTGTTTTGTTCGGTATCCCTAGAAAAATTGAATCTTTTTCGTATGGTTGAAAAGTATATATAGTCAAATCTATGTATGTACAATGTTGGAAAAAATTCGTTTGAACAGAATGCAAAACTTATTAGTTTGCCATATCAACATTCTTTTTCATTCAATTATAATTTATGTTAATGGACAATTTTTTAATGAATGAATTCATGTTGTACTAAGTGGATTCACTAATTAATTTAATGAAGATAATTAAGTCCGTATAATTTTCAATTTCAGTGAGAATATCAGTCATGAGATATATTAACTGTAATTTCTTATTCCACACAGCGCATTCATTCATTCATATGTACAAAATTATCAATTTTCGGAAACAATTTTTCATTTCAGTTTCGTATCTACAATACAATCACGAGACATTTTTTACGACAGGAAAAATTCATAAACTGTAACTTTAAAAAGTAAATTTTTTTACAAATTCTGTTAATCACGAAAAAGTATTTAAAAGAATTAAGAATCGAAAATTGATTTTTTCAAACGATTTCAATTTTAAATTTTAATTTCATTATAATGTTTATAATATTTTTTAAATAATTTGTGGTGCGCACAACAAAATTTAGTCGCGATTTCTGATCCAAATGGAAGTTATATAGATTCGTTTCGGTTGAGAATTAGTCGCACGAAAGACGAAACTGGAGGAATTTGAAATTCAAACGGAAAATAGGGACAATTAACAGTTTAGAGAGAAGAAAAAAAAAAGAAGAAGCGGGGAGTAAAAGTCTGCTACGCAAAATTTAACAAAATTACAGTCTTTTAATGACTTTTATACGTTCCCCTTGTACTAACATGCCAACTTGCACCTCATGCGCAACGATCACACGTCCAAGTGTCTACATGTGTGAAATGTATCCTTTCTATGAAATTCTCTCTTGCGAAGCGCGATTCCGCACGCTTAATAGTTCTTTCCGTAAAAGTGAAGGAGCGAGGAGCAAATAAAACGAAAGGAAAAGTAATTCCCGAGCAACGCTGTAAAGCGGTGAGCCAACATAAAAATCTCCAAAATGAGAAATAGTCGTAAACATGCGTTCGAATCACGATAAAGAGAAAAAAAAGAGAAAAAGAAAAAGAGAGACAAATATTACACAATTCTGTCATAAATAGACAAAATTTATAAAATTTATAAAATTTATAAATGCAGAAGTTTTTACAACAATATTCTTCCCGTGTAACAAAAATCGAATTTCAACCGATTCGACATACTGGCGATATAAAAGGAAACAAACTTTTATAAAAATGATTTTATATCAGAAGCATAATACTAAAGCACATATTCTTACATTTAGTCGAATGGTTTTCCCTTTAGAAACACAAAAGTATTTCTGCTTTTGAAAAATCCCGTTTTGGAGGATTTACGACAACGTTGTTATATTACTTTGGAATGTTAAATTCGTAATTGGAACGAAGAATTGACAGCAATAAACTTTTATATCATTTTTCCAGTAGGGGTTTCTTCTTCTTCTTTTTTTTATGAAACAATAAAATATTGAAAAGAATCCCTTTTTTTTGGGGAAAAAATTTTTCTTTCTTAACTATTGAATTTATTACAAGAAACATAGAGAGAGAGATTTACGATCCTTAAAGAATCGATTTATTTCTGATTCTCGAAAAGCTACTTTGCTTCCTCGCCGAAAGTTCTTCCTAAAACAACATTTTTTTTTCTCAATTCGAAAAAAGAGATCGTAGGGAATTTGTAGTGGATTTGCCAGGTAGATCATAATAGAAGGATTGGAATGAGACCCGAAAAAAAAATGGGAACGGTGTATGGCAAATTTTTGAAACTTTATGGGAACATTGACAATCTTAAAATCTTGGGATACAATAAAGAAAGGGAAAAGGTTGGCAATTTACAGGTGCTTTGGTACCTTTAGGCGTTAAAGTAAACTCAGTTTCGGATTAAGTAGCTCTAGAGAGTAAATACTTTAATCTATCACCGAAATTGTAACAAAACGGCGGCAGAACTTGACGGGGGTTTTTAGTAAACTCTTCAAAAATATTTAATTAATTTTGTTCGACAATCCAGTTTCTCTAAGGACAATAATACAATACAAGTTGATAGTGTTTTTTTAAATTTTGAGACGAAATTTGTATTTTCTTGGCAAAAGTGTGAATGTTGGGGGGAAAAGAAATTTTAGTGTAAGAATAGTGAACATTTAGTACTTGTTAAATAAGATAAACGTCGAATTAAAAATGTATACAACGTGTCCTATTTTTTTTAAAAGCTGACGTGTGTTGTAGTTCGCTAATGGCTCATTTGTTATTGGACGAGGTCTAAAACAAATTTTTAATTTACCACTGACATGAATTCCTGTTACTGATATAAAAGTAGATTCCATGACGCATAATCGAATTAATCATCTTGTCTCTCAGCTTCGACTATCTGCCATTCAGTGTGAAGTGAGCAAATAAAATGCTTTCCGAAATTTTTCGTTTTATAAGTGAGTAAATTAATCGACGTCGAATATAAGCGTTCTTTTTTGTGTTCGCTATAAAAAAATAATGGTCGCTTGTTAAATACTTCGTTTAAGTTGCCACATAATTGAGCAACAAAGTAGATTTTTCAAAATAATTAACAAGTAAAGAAATAATTAAAAAGTAAAAAAATAATCGAAAAAATAAAAAAGGAAATAAAAAATCTAGAAAATAAAAAAAGGTGTAACAAAAAATAAAAAAGGAGATAAAAAATTTACCAAATAAAAAAGGTGTAACAAAAAATAAGAAAGCTAATAAAAAATCTACCAAATAATAAACAGTGTAACAAAAAATAAAAAAAGATGTGTAACAAATAATTAAAAATTAAAAAAAAAAATCTACTAAAAAGTAACAGTAAAAAATATCACCCAACAAAAAGCAAAAAAAATAGTGTCCAAAAAGTAAGAGAAAATCGAAAAAGAAAATAATCTTAAAAAAGAAATCTATAAATCTATAAAGAAATGGAGTAAAATAGAAATATTTTGCTACGGTGCTTTTATAAAGAATTTATAAAGGTGTTGAGCGAAAAATTGAGGAAAAAAAAATTGTGTGTGCTGACAAATGCGAGGTCATTTTTATTCTTTAAAGGAACTAATCCCTTTTTTCAGCCTTTCTTGAGTAAATAAAACCCGAATAGAGACACCTTCCTCTCTCTTTCTCTCTCGATCCGGAAATGTGTGTACTGAAGCCATTTTTCTCAACTGCTCGAGCTTCTAACATGAGCAAGTGACAGCTGTTGACAGTTACACCTTTGACGTGCTCTCAAATATCAGTGAGTAATTTTCTGGTCAACCGTGTAACAGGGATCAGTGATCGACACATGTACTTCTGTCGATTAACGATCTACTGATATTACAGTACGCATTCGAGTATTTTATATTGTATTTATACAAAGAAAAAAAATGTATGGCATAATTGGCGAAAATTTAGAATAAAATATTCTTATATTATTTTCATGGTGGGGAGAACTTTCTTTTATGCAAGTTTCAAATTTTTTACTGTTTTCGTTGTTGTATGAATTTAAAAACAAATTCTGGTAAAAGTTAAAATTATTCTTTATAAATAATAAAATTGTTCTCTAAAATTCAATTATTTTTATCAATAATAAAATTCTTCACAACAATTCAATTATTTTTAGAAATTTCAATAAAATTCGTTGCAAAGGTTCAATTATTTTTAAAAAATTTAATAAAATCCGTTGTATGAATTCAATTATTTTAAAAATTTTTAATAAAATTCGTTGCAAACAATTCAATTATTTTTAAATAAAATTTAAATATTTTATTATTTTTATAAATATTACAATTCTTTTTTAAAATTTTAATAAAATACTTCTCATGAATTTAATTATTAAAAATATTGCAATTCTTTTCGAAAATTTTAAATAAAATTCTTCTCAAAAATTCAATTATTTTCGTAAAAAATAAAACTCATGGCAGGACTTCATTTATTTTTAATAAAATTTTAACAGATTTTTCAGAAAAATACAATTATTAAGAAGAATTTTATTAAAATTCTTTGAAAGAATTCAATTATTTTCAATAGAATTTGAATAACATTAAAATTTCTTGATGAAATTTAATTTTTTTTGTTCAACTTTAATTAAATTTCTCGTACCCATAAAATTTTCTTCGAAAAAATTGAATTAAATTAAATTAATTAAGAATTCTTCTCTCGACTTCAATTATTTAATTTATTTAATTTAGTTTAATTTTCATTATTTTTAATACGTTTTTAAATTCATTTTCAAATTCATTTCCAAATTCATTTTTAAAATCATTTTCAAATAAATTCCTCGAAAATCGACATAATTTTTGAAAAATTTATTAAATTTCCTCTAAAGAATTATATTATTTTAAAGATTTTTAATAATATTCAATTATTCAATAAATTAATTTTTGTTAAATTTTAGGAATTGGATTGAATTATTTAATATAAGACATTTAATATACAATTTTCCAAAGAAATCAAATTATTTAACATTTTTTTCAGAAAATTCTGCGCAAATATTTAATTTTTTTTATGTGTAATAAAAGTTTAACAAAAACTCAATTATTTACAAATTTTTGTAGGTATATACATTTATATGAAATGTTTAAAATTCTTTTTAGAAATTTAATAATTATTTTTATAAATACTAAATCCCATTGCAGAATGTAAATTATTTTTAATAAAATTTTGAACCGAATTCCTCAGAAAAATGTAATTATTCCTAAAAATATTATTCAAATTCGTTAAAAGAATTCAATTATTTAAAAATTTGTTGATAAAATCTTCTATGAGACATTCAATTATTCAATAAATTTTCTTTATTTGTATTTAAATAATATTGAATTCTCGTGAAATTTTCTAATAAAAACTGATTTAAAAATTAATTTTAGTTAAAATTCTCTATAACAGTTGAATTTTGGAAAAAGTTATTAATAATAATTGCAATTTTTTAGAAATAATTGAATTTTGGAAAAAGTTACCAATAATAATTGCAATTTTTAAAAATAATTGAATTTTGAAAGGGTGAATAAATGTAATAGAACCTTTTCTGAGTATCTGATAATTTTTAGAGTGAATTAGAATATTCTCTATAGGTTTAGAAAAAATGCCAATTTTTGTCTGGAAATCAGGAAAAAACAAAATTACATTTTTGTAACAAGTTAAAAATTTTTTTTAATTTCTAACTTGTGTTAAAATTTAAAAATTATTAAATTCCATAAGAGTGTATAATAATCAGCTTTTGATGATCTTTTCTTAATCCAATTAGATTCCTCCTCGTTGTCCCACTTTAAATTTTATATATATTATATTACATTATGGACTTGACAATTCGCCATTTCATAACCGCGTGTTTACTATTATTAAAAGTCTTTTGTTTATATCGCAAATGGAGATTGCAATTTCCGATAGGTCCCCATTTTCTTAAGAGCCGAAGATCAAATCTGTTTTATTATATATATACGATCGAGTAACTGTTCTGTATTTCATACTTTATGCACATTATCCTTAATGTATTAGGCTTCGTACACTTTGCTATATATATTTTATAAATATATACATAAACACAAAAAAATTATATATCTTACTTATATTGAAAGGAAAATCCTCTTCTCGATTTTCACACAAAAGTTCAGAATTAAGATTTCTTGCAAGATTAATTTAATAATCGAATAGTTGCGGCATTATTACCACAGGGAACACTGGGAACAAATTTTTTTGCAATTCAAAAATAAGTAGTCAACAAACAAAAAAATCTGTTTGAATGAAACATATTTTATGATTGAATTAAAGATTATTTTTATTGAATCAAAATTGTTATGAATTCAAAGATAATTTTTGGAATATTCAAGTGAATAGGAAATAAAATATTGAATCGAATTTGAAAGTGAATAGGAAATAAAATATTGAATCGAATTTGAAAGTGAATAATGTTGAAAAATGACGATAATGATTTTTGAAGAAGGGACAAAGAGAGAAATAGGATACAGATAGTGCTAAAAGTTTCGGGCATTGCATTGTGGAGCTGTCTGTGGTTATTAGACGAGGGTCCCTTTTTCCACTTTGCTCCTTGGAGGTCGAGAGATTTTGCCTCAGCACACAAACATCTTGATATCGTGCGCTTAATGCGTTCGTTGAGGCATGAGTGTGCACAAGGTACTCGAAGAAGAAGAAGAAGAAGAAGAAGAAGAAGAAGAGATATATAGAAGTTAGAGAATCTCGTATGTAAACATTGCTGTGCTGTGCCGAGACCTCACCAGTAGTAAGTGTCAACACAAAGTGATGAGTTTCACATTTTTACAGCTATACGATCATTAATAGTTGTCGTTTTGTTCTTATTCATCATCATCAGGTTTAATCAACCTGCGAGAGGAATTCAAGTATTTACCCAAGAAAAAAAATTCATTGTCATTCATTGAGAAGAGAAGGGAATACGTGTGCTCTGTGGCTGCTTCACGGTGATTGACATTTGAGGAAAGAGGCTATAAAAATAGATTACAGTTTTGATGAATTCAATCACTCACAATTACTACAATCTATACTTTGAGTCTAATTTCGGTTTGCTGCAGATTCTCGATATCAATTTTTGAAGTTAAGTTTGGTTTTAGAAAGGGTTTATTAAATTACCTTCTCTTTGGGAGTGTAAATGCCAAAAGTAGCGTATGTAAAATACAAAACTGGGACTATACATTTTATTTTATGTTTGATTGCCCAATGGGGTCCCAATATGTTTATTGTCTGTTTAAGTTCAGGTTAGTGATGAATCGATCGTAATTTTTGGATTTCGTTACTTCAAGCATGGTAGGTTATAGGAATCATTGGAAGTGTGGGAGAATATCTCTAGTCTCTAAGCACTGTTGGAAAAGTTCGTTTCATGATAGTACCCTATCTTTAATGGATAAGGTACCATCTTTAATCTTTAATTAATCTACGGAGTACATCTTTAATGCTGACAACTATTGAAGATGTACTCCGTAGATTAATTAAAGATTAAAGATTAAAGATGGTACCTTATCCATTAAAAATGGTACTCTTCAATCTTTAATTATTCTACGGAGTGCATCTTTAATGCTGACAACTATTAAAGATGTACTCCGTAGATTAATTAAAGATTAAAGATTGTACCTTATCCATTAAAGATGGTAATCTTCAATCTTTAATTGTTCTATGGAGTACATCTTCAATGCTGACAACTATTAAAGATGTACTCCGTAGATTAATGATTAAAGATGGTAAATTTACCCATTAAAGATGGTAATCTTCAATCTTTAATTAATCTACGGAGTACACGTATAATGCTGACAACTATTAAAGATGTACTCCGTAGATTAATTAAAGATTAAATATGGTACCTTTTCCATTAAAGATTAAAGATGGTACCTAATCCATTAAAGATTAAAGATGCTACCTTATCATGAAACAAAATTTTCAGACTACTATCCACATTGTAGACACTGTTCAGATTGTACCAAATAAACGGAATCTGTTTGCAACAACCAGGTTCTTAATTCTTTTAAATTCTTCTAAGTACCTTCGGATGGTTGATGCAAGTTTTTTTGATTCTAAATCCCACAATATATGTGGAGTACCGTGTGTGCTAAGTTCTTTGGCAGGAATAGTTTTGAAAAACCCTTTCACACCCAGTAGACGTGAGAATGAGGAGTGCTAAAAGGAAGGAGAGAGGTCTCGAGGAAGACGACAACGACGGCGAGCAACCTTCTTGCCCATGGCACATCGCTATTGTTGTTGGGACCCTTTCAAGACTTGAAAGCAGGGACCATCAGAGAACCAGACACTAGAGGTCTCGCTCCAACGCAGCTCACCTGACGCTTACCACTTTTTTTTTCTTTATTTTCGACCTTTCGTCCCAGAATTTTTATTCAAAACTCAGTTTCTTCCCACTTCTTTTCCCCATATTCCATATTCCTTATTCCGAATTCCGTCACTCTAGGAAAAAAAATACTATTATTTAAATAAATTAACAATTTTCTCCAGACTCAAAAGTGCAGATCAAATTGAAACATATACATTCTTGCGATTGGATCTAATCCGAGCATCTCAATGAGGGTCTCAATCTTGGCAGCAATGTTGAAATTGGACTAATTCTGAACAAGTCCTGTATATATTTTTTTTTGAAATGCTCGATAATTAGTCTCAAAGGATCACGAAAAACCCAATTAGGTTTGTACATCCATCAGACTTTAATCGTGATACAACGCCGCAGTAAGGAATGATCTACTCTCCCAATGTGGAATTGAGAATGAGCAGCTGTGGAAAGTTTTCTGATTCTGAATAAATACTAGTTCAAATTGTTGATTGACGGTCTTTATATAGAGAGAATATGGTTTATATTTTGTATCTATACAAGCGTGTATATGGCTTTTTTCCTTCAGGATGACACCCGCTTTCACAAATGGCGCACACTACACGTTGATCGATAATTTCCCGTTATGGATCTTGAGGGCGGATCGGGAATGGTCGCGTATACACCTTTCAAGTCATATTCTCGCAATTCAAAAGCTTGTTATTTTCTTCGTTACAATAAATATATAATGGAATCTTTTGTGATTTTATAATTTATTATAATTTTAAGTTAGAAACCATTAAGACGAAAATTTTCAATAGAGAGGAATGTAAAAATATTCAGAGAAATCAAAAATCATTTTGGTTTTTGTCTCAATTTATATAATGATATTGTTGGAAAAATAACAGACTTTGTAGTAGGTAAATTATTTTTTTTAAAAACTGTAAAAAAAGTAACTTTGAAACTAAAAAAAAGTATAAAATCGAAAAATTATAGTTTTAATAATTGAATTCCCGAGAAATTTTTATTATTCATGAAAATAATTTTATTCTTAGGAAGATTTTAACAAGAAACTGGTTTAAATTGAATTTTGCAAATAATTTTATTAAAATCCCTTAAGACAATTGAATTTTGCAAATAATTTCATTGAAATCCCTTAAAATAATTGAATTATGCAAAAAATTATATTCAAATTCTATTAAAAATAATTTACTTTCTTCGAAGAATTTAAAAAAAAATGTTATGAATAATTGTGTTTTTGTGAAATTTCAGTAAAAATTTTACTAAAAGTAATTTAAATCGTGTCACGAGTTTTATTAACAATTTTTTAAATTATTGAATCTTTTAAATAAAATTTGTAAAAATAATTGAACTTTTTTATTAGAATTTTTTAAAAGAATTGAATTCTTGTAATTAGAATAATTAAATTAAATAATTAAATTGTCGCAAACGAATTTTATTATTATTATTTTTATTATTATTTATTATTATTTTATTATTCACGAAAAAATTGGATTTTTGATAGAATTTTATCAATTTTTTGTTTAAATATTTGAATTATTTTGCGAACTTAAAAAAATAGAAGATTATTCATGAAAATAATTTTGATTTTGGATAAATTTTATGAACTTTTTTATTCAAATATTAGAAATGTTTTGCGAAATTTTATAAAAATAGAAGATTATTTATAAAAACTGATTTTCCGATATTTTTTGAAAATAACTGGATCGTTATAAACGTTTAAAGAAATTTGATTATTATTTTTCCATATTATTTCTTCGATTATAACAGTATAATTAATGAAATTTTGTTTTCTGTTTCAGGTAAGAGACAAATGTCCTTCGCATTTATCGCAAAAATAAGTATTCGCCAAAATACGTAAGTTTTTATATCGCACATTAAACTTTGAAAACTTTTTGATTTTAATAATTGAGAGAAAGACAGTTTTG
Source organism: Leptopilina myrica (nomen nudum) (assembly GCA_032872475.1). Taxonomy (NCBI): domain Eukaryota; kingdom Metazoa; phylum Arthropoda; class Insecta; order Hymenoptera; family Figitidae; genus Leptopilina; species Leptopilina myrica (nomen nudum). The sequence continues at coordinate 1,462,280 of CM065459.1, read as the reverse complement.
CGAATTCCGAATTTCTATTTTTTAATTTTTACAAAACGTTTAATCGATTTTGTCTCTATTCGGTGGCAATTCTTTTCCGCGTCTTCTCTTTTTTTTGCGACGTCAAATTTGGAGGATATGCGTGGGAAGTGGTTTCAATTTTTTTCCAAAAACCAATTTATCCCGCTTTGTCAGAACCAATATAGGTTCGTTTCCCGTAGGCGTGAGGCTTAATGTATGCGCGTATTTGTGTATGTTACATAGTCGCATAGATGGCGAATAAAGGAAGCTACCATAATGCCAATAAAAGTCCTTCCCTTCAATTCTTTTTTTTTCGTAAACTGTTTCTTTTTGTGCTATTAATAATTTTTGTTCGCTGCGAGAGAGACTTTTCCATTTTAACTAGAATTTATTTCGAAGTTATTTAGAATTTATTTTGAAGTAATTTAGAATTTATTTAGACTTTATTTAAAGTTACTTAGAATTTATTTAAAAGTTATTTAGAATTTATTTAGAATTTGTTTACAAATTATTTAGAATTTATTGTGAAGTTATTTAAAAATTTCTTTAGAATTTCTTTAGAATTTGTTTACAACTTATTTCGAATTTATTTGCAAGTTATTTAGAATTTATTTACAATTTTTTTTACAATTTATTTATAATTTATTTAGAATGCTATATATTAGACTGAACTTTATAGTTGAAAGGGAAGAACATTAATTTTGAAACATTTTTGGTATTTTAAGGAAAATAATTGAAAAGCAGGAAAATCAATTTGGAAGAAATTTTTTTATAGGAAGGAAAATAATTGAAAGGGAGGAGAAATAATTTTGAAACATTTTTGACATTTTAAGGAATAATTGAAAGGGAGGAAAATTAATTTTGAAACATTTTTGGTATATTTTAAGAAAAATAAGTTGAAAAGCAGGAAAATCAATTTTGAAACCTTTTTTTTATTTAAAGGAAAAATTGAAAGGAAGGAAAGTTTAATTTGCAATGTTATTGGTATAAATTGAGACATGCCAATTTGTATGTGCCGAAAATTTTAACACCATTTCACAGAGAGAAAGAGAGAGAGAGGAGAGAGAGGAGAGAGCACATCTGAGCGATGCCGCGCAATGCTTTAAGATATGACCTTAGCCACCGACCGCCTCTATTAATGAGTCGATTTTCTACGCTCCCCCCTTTTTCTTTCAACTCCTCTTTCTTTCTTTTCTTTTCTTTTCTGCTGAGGTTTCTTCTTTTTTTTCATCCTTGAACGCGTCTCTTACCCACTGGCACTCTTTTGCTCGTTCGCTTCTCTCGGCATCTCGTGATGCCTTTTCTACTTTTCTTTGGTTTCTTTTGTTGCCTCTCGTGTGTTCCTTCTGCTTCTTCTTCTTCTCTCTCAGCCATCATGCATCCATATATATATACGATACGGGTAAACAACGAAAGAATCCTGTTCTCAATTTATTGAAATGTTCTCCTTCGCAAATTTCACGTTTCTTGAATATTTTACGAGTTTTTATTACAAATGGGTTAGAGGGATATTATTGTTTACGAGAACGAACAGGAAAAGTATGATTGTTCATAAAACTAAATCCCAAAGATTAGAGAAAATTAGGTGGAAATTGATTCTATTGTAGAGCTATTAGATTGTAAGAAAAAGGGGCTAAAAGAGCATCAGGTTGATGGAAAGAGTCAAGTGGTGGGCTAACGGCCCCTCGTTTGTCTTTGTTTTCTAACGCATGCGCGCTAACGCCTTTTTCGTAGAATTAATCGCAAATTTATTATTTTTTAAAATAATTCTTTTATCTTTTCTTTATTGAATTTTAATTACTAAAATAATTGTTCTGAAATTATAGTTCAATTTTTTTATCTTGAAAAGATTTTCATTTCAAGTTTTGTAAAATTTTAATTTTAAATAGTAATAGTAAAATTCTTCTTAGAAATTTAATTATTTTATTTTTTTTATTTATTCTACAAAGAATTAAATTTTCAAAAATTTTAATGCAATTCTTTTGTAACAAATAACAATTCAATTTTTTCAAAATAATTTTAATGAAATTCTTTTGTAATAATTCAATTTTATTCAAAATAATTTTCATAAAATTCTTTTGTAACAATTAAATTGTTTTCAAAAATAATGTTAATAAAATTCTTTTGTAACAATTAAATTGTTTGCAAAAATAATTTTAATGAAATTCTTTGTAGAAATTAAATGAATTAACAAAATGTTTTAAAAATCAATTTTTTTCAATGTTCACTATTTTAATAAAATTCACAAAAGAACTCAATTATTTTAATCGAATTTTAATAAAATTCCACAAAAGAATACAATTATTTTCAAAAGTTATAAATTATCTTCATAAATAATACAATTTTGCTCCGAAATTCAATTATTTAGAAAAATTTTAATAAAATTCTTAGCAGAATTTGTATTATTTTTAATAATATATTTTATAAAATTGGTTTTATCCTTTTATCAAATTTCTCGTAAAAGTTCTTTGACAGTTTTCAAATCCATTTGTTCGCAATATTTGCAACTTTACGAAATTTTCATTATTAGTAAATTCTTCAATTAAATATATGTGAGGAAATAAATTAAACTTCAAATTTAAAAAATTTTAAAATTAAAATTAAAAAAAAGAAAAATTTGAAATAAAATTTTAACTGTAATTTATTTTAAAAATCAATTATTAAAAAATTCTACGCGGATTCAATTATTTAAATACAAACAAAGATAATTTATTTAATAACAAACTCGACTATAAAAGTAAATATTTTATTAAATAATTGAATGTTTCTAAAAATTTAATTTTTATGAAGAATTTTATCGCAACAAATTTATAAATAATTGAATTCTTTTGACAAATTTAAAAAAAAATTTTAGGAATTAATCATTTTTTGAGAAATTTGATTAAAATTGTACATACATTAAAGAGAATTGAAATTCTGCCAAGAATTTTATTGAAAATTTTTCAGAAATGTTTTAATATCGCGTCGGAGAAATTTTTTTTAATTTTTAAAAGTAATTGAAAATTGACGAGAATTTTTGCAAATTCTTGCACCATCTTTGGATTTTTGCAAAGAATTATTATTATTATTATAAACTATACTTTGCGCAATGCAAGTTTCATTTTCACATGTATATATAAAAGGATAATAAAAAATTGCCCAAAGAAAGTTATATTCTGTTAGCAGCTTTCAAATCACGAATAACCTTTATAACAAGACAAATACTGATCGTAATTTATACTTACTAATTGCACGTTTATATTTATATACTAATTGCTGAGAGTTTATAAGAACTAGATCTTGATTCTCGATATCGGGAAGCAGTAATTGTCATTTAACCGCATATGAGTGTATGAGAGTGTATAGAAACTATATATGATCTCAGAAATATTGGATATACGTCAATTGGTCCTATTAGAGAGAAAATTTTCCGTATTTTTCTTTTTTCTTTGGCAGAATTCAGGCTATTAATGTTGATGCGGTTGAAAATTTATAATATGTGAAAATTGGGTGTTTGATAACTAATTTTGCTTTGGAGTAAAAAAGAGAGAAAGAGAGAGAGAGAGAGAGGTGTTCTCTAAGTCGGCACCTAGGTACATTCGTGCTGATGCGATGTTGCAGTTGTGGGAAGAAGAAGAAGAAGGGATACATAACGGGGCTTTAGATTCCCTCTTCTGCATTATTTTCTCAACGCTAAAAACTTTAATGCAACGAAAGCCATGATGGGTATGAACCAGTGGCAGAAAGCGGGCACGAGTATATTTAATAAATTCCTTCTGCACAATCTCTCTCTCTCTCTCTCTCTAACAGCGTAAGCTTCATTATAGAAAATTACAGCACTTGATAAAATAACTATAAGTATGAATGTTTTATAGTCACGCCACTGTTTTTTGATGCCTAAATTGTTATCGATTACGAACTCTTAAATTCTTATTTTCAATATATAAACACACTCCTTTTAATTTCATTTTAATTCCATCAATTTCTATATCAAATCACTCTCTGATGTTTTGATCTCCAATATTTTCTCCCAATATCTCTAAGAATACATTTTTTTCCACGATATTAAAGTCTTATTTTACTGTCAGAATTTGATACTTGCTGTTTATCAAAATTAGCCTTCTTTTATCAATTTCTGTAGGTACCAAAACATCGCTCTTTGGTTTTGTTCTTCCAGTATATTTTTCAACCATATTAAAAACTTATTTTTCTGTCCAAATTTCAGTTGATAGGATTAGCAAACTTTCTTCTTATTTTATTTCAAATCATTCTTCCTTTTTGGATTTTTCTACCATTAAAATCTTATTTTTCTGTCAGAATTTGATCAATTTTTCTATACCAAACCATTCTGCCAAATATTTCGTTCCATCATTAAAATCTTATTTTTCTGTCAGAACTTGATTTTATAAGAATTAGAAAGAAATTAAATTCCAACAGACCAATTTAGATTTTAGAAGTAGAAAAAAGCTTGTTCTGTGTGGATCAAAATTGCAGAAGAGAAGTTAATTTGAAAAAAAGAATTGAAAAAATATTGTAAAAACAGATCGAATGAAATTAGTTTAGAAAGCAGGAATGTGTGTGGTTATAAACAAGCAGACATTCCTTGTCATAAATATTTTTTCCATACGAAAGAAATGTCTTGGAATTTTGTTATAAAATGTTAAAACTCAAAACCATATAATTGTGAGTTAGTATGTCTTGATATATATCTAATTAGTTTTAGAGAAATTTTTTTTTTCTATTTGGATAAATTAATCGTTTTCAGTAAACAAGAATTTCGATTAGAAAATAATTTGCTAGTTACGATTTTAATTCTCACTTAACTTAGAAGTGCAGGGTTGTCACAGGTCAAAGAATTCAGTGAAAATTTTATTTTTATTACCATTTAATTAACAATCCTGTAAAATTAATTTTTGTAACATTTAATTATATTTTTAATTGTTAGAAATTTGATTTTTTATTATCTCTTTAGCTAAATAATTTGCGAATAATGGCGGAATTTTGTTAAACTGAATTCTAGACAAATGAAATCATCAATTTGATATTTTTCGGAAAAAATAATGTTGTACGAAAAAGAACATTTTCTCGAGAAAACAATATGGTTATATTGTGTGCGAGAACTATATAAAAAAATGTATATCTCGAAATAAGACAATTATGGCTTTCGTATATATATGTATAAATGCAGAAAATAAAAATTTACATAATTATTACTTAATTGACGGAGTCGAACCATTCGTCTAGTTCAAAGTTGTTATATGTATCGTGGAGAACTATATAATTATCTAAAGCCCACTTGAGCAATTTATAACTAATCAATTATAGACGTAAAATACAGGTGTCAATCATTTACATATTCCGATAGATTTAATACTTGCCCTAGAGTATTATTTTTCTAACAGAGGTAATAAATATTTATCTCCTCGTTTTCATTGTATTTGTATTATGACTGAATTATTTTCAAATACGTTGTATAAAAGATCATTTTTACAATTTTCATAAATACTACATTGATAAAAGAATTTTAGTTAAAAATACTTTTAAAAAAATTAATTTTTGGAATAGTTAGAAATAATTACAGAAATTCAATTATTTTTAAAAGTAATAAAATTTTTCGCAGAAATTCAAAAATTAAACAAAATTCTGGTTATTTAAATTATATCTTTAAAAATAAAAAAATTCTTATGCAAAATTCAATTATGTTCAATATTTTTATAAAAATTCTCATCAAAATTTCAATTATCTTTATAAATAATACAATTCTTCGAAATTCAATTATTTTTAAAAAGTTTAATAAAATTCTTGGAAAAATTTCACAGGAATTTAATAATTTACAAAATTTTTGATAAATTTCTTTTAAATAAACCAATTATTTTCATAAATAATAAAATTTTTACAAGAATTCAATTATTTAATATAAAAAATTTCAAATAATTTTTCGAAAAATATCAATTAATTAAAAAGAATTTTATAAAATTCCTCGCTAGAGTTCAGTTATTGAAAAAATTTTAACAAAGTTCTTTTCATGAATTCAATTATTTTTAGAAATAGTAAAATTCTTCACCGTAATTCAATTATTTTTATAAACTTGAATAAAATTCGTTGAAAGAATTAAATTATTTTCAAAAGTATAATACAATTTTTCGCAGAAATTCAAATATGTCCAAAAATTTTTGTCAAAATTTCAAGTATCTTTAAAAATAATAAAATTTTCACGTGAGTTCAATTATTTAATATACAAAATTTTATAAAATTTTTTAAAAAATATCAATTATTTAAAAAGATTTTTATAAAATTCGTCGCATGAATCAATTGTTTTAAAAAATTTAACAAAGAATTGAATTACAAGAATTTTACAAGAATTGAATTATTTTTATAAATAATAAAATTCTTCACCGAAATTCAATTATTTTAGAAAAATTTTTATAACCTTTGTGGACATTTTTTAAAATTATTTTCATGAATAATAAAAAAACTCATAGCAGGATTTTAATTAATTTTGGATACAATATTTTAATCAAATTCCTCGAAAAATGTAATTATTCTTAAAAATTTTATTAAAATTTGTCAAAAGAATTCAATTATTTAAAAATTTGTTGATAAAATTCTTTACGAGAATTCAATTATTCAATAAATTATTTATTTTTCAATTTAATGAATTGAATTTTTTTTAGAATTTTCTAATAAAAATTGATTAAAAAATGAAATTACTGAATAATCGATTTATTGTTCATAAAAAAAATATTCTGATTCACTCTAAAAATTATTAGATACTCAAAAAAAAAAAATGTTCTATTAAATTTATTTACAAACTTCATTAATTTTAAATTATTCAAAAACATCAATAACTTCTTTTTTCAATAAATATCTAATCATTATTATTTTTCTGTAGAAATTAAAAATCTTCAAAACATTCAAATTCAAACCTTTTTGAAACTCAACAATTTATAAGAATATTATTACAAAACATAAATAATTCTTCTTTTGTTATAATTTAAATAACCATGAAATTTTTCAACAAAAATTTAATTATTTACAAAAATCCTAAAAAAAATCCTTCGCGATAATTCAATTATTTTTAAAAGTAGTAAATTTTCTCATAAAAATTCAATTATTTGCAAAAAAAATTGTAATAAAGTTCGTTGCAATAATTTAATTATTTTTATGGTCGCAGGGAAAAAGTAAGAATTTTGTCTGGAAATCAGGGAAAAATAAAATTAAATATTTGTGGCAACCCTGTTATAGTTACGTTAGGATAACAATTTTTCTACAGCATTTGTGTATAATTGATGTTACTATTTTTTAAGTACTGAAAAGATGATGTTGCAGTTTTTCAAATTCGGTATCCCCACAAAATTATTGCGAACAGTTGAAGATAGTAGAATCCACTAGAATTTTTTTGTAAACATATTCTTACGAAATTGGTGATAAATTATTTAAGGCAGAGTTCGGGTTCACTTTTTATGCATCTCTGGAGTTTATGTGGGTTAGTTCTTTATATGTAAATATGGCATTATACCAACACTTAAGTATGAGCGTGTTTGTGTTTGTGTGTGAAAGAAAATGTTTGCGTAATCGCAAACCTCGTCTTAATCGTGGCTTCATTTCCGCACATACACTCGGATATCAATCTCCAACGAGGTATGTATATATTCTGCGTGTGAGCCTTTGCCAAGGCTATAAGCGCAAAGACGCTCTACAATTACCTATCAACGTGATAGTTCAACAGATTACCTATGTATATGTTCCTCGGTGAAAACGGGACGAATCTCTCTCTCTCTCTCTCTTTTTCTCTCTCTTTCTCCTCTCGTCAAAGAAGGTGTGAAATAACGCGTAAATGCACTTGAAAAATGTCTTCCTCACTCGCCAAGCGCAAACTGCATTAGAATCGAAGCAGGAAATAATTGCTTCCCTTTCTGCTTCTTCTTTTACGCACTCTTATACATATATATATATATATATATATATGCATATTCAGTCTTTTAGATTGATGCTTCGGTGAATTGATAGAGAAAGTGGTCTAAGTCACGTCGATATCCTTTTTTGGAAAATTAACTCATTTGTAAAGCTGAATTAAATCGCGCCGCATATGTGACTTGCTGAGTCCCCTATAATTGGGAATGAAAGTTGTTAGTGTTAACTAAATAAAATGAGTGTCCGAGATCTGTCCGTTTGACAATAACAGTTCGTTAACTTGTTTGATTTAATGTCTCCTATACACAAAAGTCGAAATAATGTATAAAAGAAAAAAGAAACACTGTTATTGCGTATTTGCTTTTTGAATTTAAATTCCGTTGATTGAGAAAGTTTATTATGCCATGTGGTTATTTGATGAATAAACTCGATCGATTTAACAACATTCTTTCAATTTCATTTCATTTTTTGCTATAACTGGTTTAATTAGTGTTGTTTACTTTTCGTTTTAATCAAATGTTGATGGTTTAATTAATATCGGGTCTTATCGAGGGAAAAGTTGTTCTTACTGATAGTATCCGAATCTATTGTGATGGATCGAACTGATGCTGAAAATTTGGATCAGTTTTTCATTTCTTCAGCGTTGGTTATTCTTTCTTCATTGTTGCTTCTTTCTGCATTATTGTCTCTTTCTTCACTATTGCTTCTTTCTACATTATTGTCTCTTTTTAATTGTTACTTCTTTCTGCATTATTGTCTCTTTCTTTGTTAGGGTCTCTTTCTTCTTTTCTGCCTTAATGCTTCTTTCTTGATTAGATGTTTTGCTTCTTTAGCTCCAATATTCAAAAAGTATCTTCTCAAAGAGAAACATTAACAAAAATCTTGATGATTATTTATTTTTATTGAGTTTTGATAAAACAGTGATGCTCTCTCCAAAACGGCAAATTGTGATTAAGAAACGGTTATGGGAACTGTTGGGAAAATTAGTACAAATAGTAGTAAGTCCATAGTCGTCGAACTGGTTTTTACGATTGCTTGAAGAAAAAAAAACCAAAGCTAATTCATGTAAACATTAAAGCATTTCTATAAACACTAAAAATCTTTGTACCTTTAAAACTTATCCCCGCGCACAATGTTTGCTTTCATCTTTCCTTCGAGGGCAATGAAAAGTTTCTCGCAATTTTTACCAGCACTGAAATTAACCGCACATATATAATACTCTTTTAAAAGAATCAATTTAAAATGAAAGAAATCGCGAGGCACGAAGTTTCTTATAATTTGAAGACAATTTGCGCTTAATTACTACAATGGACATCTTAATCCAGTGTAGCATTGCGAACAGAGTAATTTCAAAGCTATCAATCAATCCTTGTTTTGATGTCACGCAAAGTGTATCAAAACGTCAGTTATGAGATTTTAATTAATGTTTTGAGAATAACGATGACGAGGAAGGTGCAGATAGTCGGGTCTTGACCGCAAATCCATCCGAGGCAAACTGACTGGGCACTTGACAGTATTCTTCTTCTCCTTCTTCTTCTTCTTCAACTTCAACTTCAATTTCTCTCTTGGCAAAACTAAAAGCCTCCTCGTGTACCACAAGCAGAGGGTTCTTGACCTTCGACTATCGTCCTTTCTAATATCGTCGAGCTCCGCCCGCGCGAAATAAGGTATTTCACATAATATAAAAAAGGCACACGTACTTATCGGAAAACGGTAAACCCTTTCCCACTTGTGTTGAGTTCTCTCCTTCTCTTTAGAGATCAACGACATCTTTCGGATTCTTGCCAATCAATGGCAATATTGGTTTCATATTGTAGAATACGAATTGATGTTTGTAGATTTTTTCTAGAATTTTCATATTGTAAAATATGAACTGATAGATTTTTCGAATTTTTAGTTAAAAGATTCTAATTTTATGTAAATGCGGGTTTCCTTGCACTTCATGTTGATCACCAGTAAGTATGATCAGTCGCATGATTTATGCTCTGCAACATTTCTCTTATGCTCTTCCAGAGCACACACGTATATATATATATATATATTCTGATTTGTACTGCACTCTGTAAGTTCTTTTACCACTACCAACATAAATCATTTATTTTTTTCAAGAATTTCTTTCCCTGACAAAAAGAATCTGCTGAACATACATAACATTCTGTTACCTCCATACCTGTCGGCCGACTCTTCGAAAGTAATTAATTTAGCATCGTACACCTTTTCAATCCTTCAAACTCGTTCTTCTTTTATTTGCATTACAATTGTCCAAAAGAAATCTTTCATCTCGAGCTTGAAATTCGTCCAAACTTTGAGAAAAAGAGAGACAGATTATCTGTCACTTTTTTTTCAGCAAAAGTATGACACTTGCCAATGGTGGAGGTCGTTGTACTTTTCTAGGATCTTATAATATGTAAATGCGATGTTAATCCCCAATCCTTCTTCTCGAGCCTATTTTAAAAATTGAACCATTTTCTCTTGGCCGACTGTTTGGATATTTTATCATAATGATTAGAACATGTTTTCGTTTATCGTTTTCTTCAATCTAAAAAACTGTATATTTTTTCGTTCTTATTAATCTCAGAGTGTTATTCTTCGTCTAAACGAAAGAGAGAGGAACAAAAATAAGATTATTAGGCGTGGCTAAACTTGTATTACGCAACTTATTAATTGTTTCGTTCCTCCACGATGATTTCCCATTATCAACAAATTGCCGTTTGTTTTCATAACTGAACTCTCGGTCAGTTTTCTAAGATAGCAATCGAGTTTTAATCATCATTAAAAAATGATGATGAAAGTACGTTTAGTATAATATCATTATTTGACACAGTTGTTCGTTATTTTCCAGTTTAGTGTTAATAGAGTCTTCTCTCAAAAAGTATTGATCCGCTCGTCAGTTTTTACGACTCCCCGTGGCTAATTAATGGCTCATTATGAATGCAATACACGCGCCCCTGTTGTCATTATTCACTACACATTAGTCTATCATGTTCCTTCGCTTGTTTCTGTGTCACGAATCGAAATGGTCTTTTATACTCGCATTGCGATTGTATTTAATTTCGCAAAACTATAAAACGATTTTTATTCTAGCTTTTAAATTGTTGTTGTTGTTGTTGTTGTTTTTGTTTCTTTCTTGCCCTTGGCAATTTTCACAAAACTTATACTTTGCCGAGACGTATAGTTTACTAAAAGCTGTTACATCTTTAGGGTGGCATACGAATCGAGGATAATTCGTTCAGACCAACATTCTTTAAATTACACCTGCGCCTCCCTCATTTGAATAATAGACAAATGTTCCTGGAATCGTGAAACCATCACACTGGGGGATTTTTGACGGAAGTGCTCGAGTAAATTCCAGTAGGATGTCTTAAACGATAAAATCTGACGTGCATTTTAGATTTGTTGCGATATTAATTAGATGTTTACAAGCCTCGTTTGTGAGACAATTGGGGATGACTCCTTTTTTTTGGTTATTGTTATAAACGTATCGTATCTTGTTTAGAAAATACTTTATCGTTTTGTTTTTTATTGGCTCTTTCTTCACTGCTGCTTTTATTTTTGTTGTCTCTTTATTATTGCTTCTTTCTTTTATTATGTTTTTCATTAGTGTCTTTTTTTACTATTGCTTCTTCTTTTATTGTTGTCTCCTTCTTTATTGTTTCTTCCTGCTTTACTGTTGTTTTCTGCATTGTTGCTTTCGTCATTGTTGTTTCTTTCTTAATTATTGCTTCTTTCTTCATTATTGTTCCTTTCTACATTATTGTCCCTTTCTTCCTTATTGCACCTTTCTTCATTATTGTCCCTTTCTATATTATTGTTTTCTGTATTATTGCTTTCTCCATTAATGTTTCTTTCTCATTATCATTTTTTTGCATTATTGTTTCATTGCTTCTTCTTCTTTTTTTTGCCGGAAGATTTGAGAAACATGATTTCAAAGAGAAAGCATGTTTAACGGTGTTATTGATGGAAATCTTTATTAGTATCTTTATTATTATTCAGTCCCGAGTTAGACCTTCGTGGCTCGCCTCAACTTGACTTCCAAGATCGAGGGCCAAGAATTCTGCTCTACTCGTTCCATAAGTTTCTATCCCTCATTTCATCTCGAACGCAATAACAGTTGAAAATTCACCGCGAAGCTGAGCCATTGTTAATCGTGATTGGCCATGGCTAAACATTTGGCCCCAACTTGCTGCTGTCGTGCCGGACATTAGAGAACTCCATTTCTATCCACTAAAAATCTGCACCATCCTGAACCATATCATGAACAACGGTTCAAAAAATGTTTCAAAGAATGTTTTCAAGACTGTTTTAGAAGAATGTTTTGAAGACTGTTTTAAAGAATGTTTTGAAGACTACATTAAAGAATACTTTAAAGACTGTTTTCGAGAATCTTTTGAGGACTGTTTTAAAGGATGTTTTGAAGAATGTTTTGATGACTGTTTTGAAGTAATTTGGAGGTGGCTAATTAAAAAAAGCGCCTGCTATTCTAGTTTTGAGATGCGAGGCAAATTTTCCGCTCTTTAAAATAACAGCGGAAAATTTCGACTAAATGTCGGTCGAAATTGTTTCTCATGAGGGATCTGTGCTTCATCTTGATGTTGTTGTTCTCTCGAACAGCATTAAAATTCGATTAGCTAGAATATTGGGAGAAGGCTAAAAATACCTGCGTTTAAAGACGAAGCCGGGCGTAAAAAGGGCAAAGACCTCTGCCGGAATGGTCAACTTCCATAATTCCCTACTGTGCCGTGGCAGTAACGCTGACATTTCGTTAACAATTATATGTAACTGCTATGACTCAGCCATAACCGAGGAAAGGTATATACGGATAACATACGAGGCACTAACCACTAGCGGCTTTTTAAACCTTCAGTCCAACTCTGTCTGTAAAAAAGTTCTAGAATAGGGGTGGTTGAAGAGAGGAGAGGAGAGGAGAGCGATGGATTCATAGAAGGACGATGGAGAATGATGGCGACATGAAGGAAACGAAGAAGACGAAGACGAAGAAGAAGAAGAAGAAAAGAGAAACTTGGACAAAATATGTAAATCCTTCATGATTTTGTCTGACTCTCTCGCGTCGTGGTTGGCGCACAAAACTGACGAGAACATCTCCTAGGGGCCTGTTTTGCAAAACTACGCAAATCCACAATTATTGGCTCTTTCTTAACTTTCCCACGCAATCGTCGCGGGTTATACTTATCCTTAAATACTACACGGAAATATCGTTTAATAGTGCTACAAAAATAACTCGAAATTTTTGTAACAGGTGTTTTGCATGTAAAGTTGAAGGGTATGCATTTAAAAAAGGGTTTTGAGAAATTATTTTTAAAAATCATTTCACCTATGGCAAATTATTATCATTCTGAATGATTTTCATTTTCATTTTCCCTTTCGCATGGAGTTTCCCATCGAGTTTCGCATCATATTTTTACCATCAATTGCGTAATTTTCTAACAAGCACATTGTTCGCTTTATACTAAAAAAATATAGTTTCCAAATCTTCATAACTATTCTTTGCATTTTATAATTCATAAGTTTTATGACAGCTTCGATTTTTCAATAATCTAACCAGCAGTTAAAAATGACATGATCTTTATTTCCCCCCTCAAACGAAATACCGTAATGGGAATTATAACCACGCATCCCAGCACATTCCAGAGGAATGCAACATTAATATTTATATTCACTTAGGGATAATTAAATTCCAAATGACCGAAGGACTCTCCCAACAGTCCCAACGAGAAGACATAATAGTCAGACACTCATCTTTTGTATATCTAGAATTCTATTCTTTAATTCCCCCCCTGGAAATGTTGGAAAATTTTATTTCATCATATATAAAAGAAAAATAGGGAAAATAAAATAAAAGTAAAATATGAATAAAATAAAAGTATAAATATTAAAATGAAAGGATATAAATATTAAAAAGAAGGGTAGAATAAAAGTGATGTAAAAGTAAAATAATGACATAAGGGTATAAATATCAGAATAAGAAAAGTACAAAACTGAAATTGAGAATAAGTCTCGTTCCTCTGAAAATATTCCAGCCTCTTGGCCTTGTCATCTTATTGTTAATTTTACTCTTCAATTAACGATGAGATTCGCTTTTATTATTGTACATTACAAATCCAGTACAATGAGTTGGCAAAGTGTTTCGCATATCCAAAAAAGAATTCCACGGACCACCGGGTCCGCGGATCTTTTATAATAAAGAGCGGATAGAAAAAACATAAAGAGCCAGAAGAGAGGAGGAAAGAACAACAAAGTCCACACGAGAGCATTGAATTCTAAAATCATGCGCTTTGATTGTGTCCTCATTGGAGATATTTCAAGGAAAAACAAAAACAGTTATACTATTCAAAGAAAAAATTATACTCTTCTATAATAGTGATGCTTATACCCTTCGCGACTTATCATTTTTTCTAGAATTGTTTTTTTAGATTGTTTTTAAATCTAATTGTGAACCATAAGCACTGTAAAATAAAAGGTACTAATTCAGTACCAATATTGGTACTAAATCGTAATTTGGTTCTGCTTTAATATACCGAAATCAGCTCTAATTTAGAATATTTTTTTTTACTGTAAGGGTAATAAGTGAACCATAAGGGAAATAAGTGAACAATAAGTGAACAATAAGTGAACAATAAGTGAACAATAAGGGAACGATAAGGGAACAATAAGTAAACAATAAGCGAACCATAAGAGAACCAAAAAGGAACCATAAGTGAACCTAAAGTTCAAATCGTTGATATGATAAAAATCAGTTCATAGTATAAAAGGACAATTAAAATTTGGTCAATTAAATAAATTTTTTTCAGTTGAGTTTTGTTTATAATGTATAATAAATGATTACTCATTCTTTAAAGACCCGGAAGTTAGCGGGTGGGAAAATATGACTAGCAGAAAATGATTTGAGAGGCATTGTTTACGATGTATACATATATATATGTGCAATCGAAAGGTTTCAAGTTAGTGAACGCCGGGACTTGTATTTGCGTGGTAAGATCCGGCGGGGACTCCTCTGGAGCTCCATGGGGCGACTTCCGATAAGAGTTGTCCCTGCCCACGTTATTAGAGTCGCAGAAATCGAAGAATGTATACCATTATTGCACAAACCACTATATACGCGCAGAGCTCACCTTGTTCAAATCAAGAATACATAAACTGTAAATTCTGCACAAATGTCGCGCACATATTCGCCTGTTGGTTATATATATGATTGATTTTAACTCAATGATATTTTTTACGCAATTGTTTCTGTTACGCTTCTTTTTAATATAAGTTTCAAATTTTTTTTTAAATTATTTTTTACCACGAAGTATAATTTTTAATGCGTATTTTTGTCAGCTGAATACGATTCTAAGTCCAAAATGTGTCTGGCACGTCAGGATTTTGAAAAAACAGTGAAAAAGACGTACTTTTTGGGTCTTAAGACCATTTTTCTCAAAATCCTCAAGTGATGGGCAATTTTGAAACTCGGGATCGTGTTTAGAGGGCAAAAATACATTGAAAACGACTCCCATGTCAAAAGGAGAAAAATTAAAAATTTTATCGTTACCCCCACTTTTTCCAAAAACATCTTTTTTGGTCTTGCGTTGCAGGATTTGTATAAACTTTCAAAAAAATGTGTTGATGATTTTCAAGCTAGAATTGTTATTTTTCTGACACTAGAGTCTTTCAAGAGTTTGTCTTAACATAACCCTTAAAACGTGAATTTTCAAACCTGTATGCGTAAGACCAAAAAAAGTAGTTTTTTGAGAAAAATTGGGGTTAGGACACGAGGCAATTATTTTTATCCGTATGTTTGTCCACAGAGTGGTTTTCAATGTATTTTCGACCGCTATATAAGATCCTGAGTCCCAAAATTTGACCAGCTTGTTTAGTTTTTGAGAAAAGTGGAGTAAAGTTCCAAAAAAGGTGTTTTTTCGAGTTTTGGATAAATTATGTCTGATTAATTTGACGCTAGGGACTTGCAAGAGGTCTTAAGTCGAACCCTGAAATGCAAACTATGTCCCATTCATACAAAACTAAAAAATGGGGATTTTCGAAAAAAGTGGGGGGTCAAGACCCAAAAAATAATTTTATTCCTATTATCGACTTTGGAATGCTTTTCAACGTATTTTTGTCCTCTGAGAACGATAACAAGTGCTAAAATTGCGCAGCACTTCAGGTTTTTGAGAAAAGTGGGGGTGTCATTTCAAGCTTGAGGGTAAAGTAGAAAAATTTCTGCATTGTAAATAGAATGTATACACTGGATTTAGAAAATCGAGCGAATGGAATAAAATTATAGACATACAATACTCGTCCGAACACACTTTTATGTCAGAGAATGATAGTGTACCGAGAAACTTTATTAGAAATCTCCATATCAATAAACTTGAAACATTTAATTCTCTTTGGAACAATAAAAAAAATCTGTTCTCGCAACTATTTTATGAAAGTATTATCTATATTGAATTTTAATACCGAATGAGAGGAGAGATTTGAGATCGATTTTATACATATATATCCAAAAGGATAATTAAACTTTGGACAATGTTTTTTTTTTGTGGACTTTTAATTTATAGAGTTTCTCCGTATTTAAAATGCCGCAGTTAAAATCGTAGTTAGTGTAGTTAGACAGATTTGTAGTCGGCCATATTTCACTGCGTGTGTAAATTAGAATGAGATTTGGCGGGTTTTTTCTCTTTAGTTAACCGGAGTACACTTTGAAAAGGCCCCGGTAAAAAGCGACAGTTTACAAACGAAGGAGCATTAATGACCCTTTGCCGTACGTTGCCATAAGGCTGTATAAACGCGCGTATCGTATAACTGACGCAACTTTCTCTCGGAAGCTCGGAACTCGATTGCATCGAGTAAGAAAGAGAGAGAAAGAGAGAGAGAGGTCCATGCGAATACTTGGTTCGTTGCTTGCATACTTTTGCCTTCCTGACTGACCAGAGAGCCTGCGATATTTATTACATTCCGTATACCACGCGATCGCGTCCAACAACTAGTTTATACTCCCGCGATTTTAGATATCTTTTCATTTTATTTAAAGAAAAATAATCTTTATCATTATACGACATAAGGAGGACTTTACATTTGTTGTGAAAGGGAGAAAAAAAAACTGTGAATGTGGGTTTATTATTTTAATATTAGCACTATAGACGTCGAGTATATATATGTGCGAGAATTGAAATATATTGAAGGCATTGGCGAGCATATGCGGGAATTGCGTGACACAAACTCTCATCCGAGTTTTGCTTTCTTTTTTTCTTTTTTGGGACCGTCTGTGAAAATAAAAAACACAAGAGTCAAAAAAGCACTCGAAGCATCTCGTTTATTATGCGTAGCATAGCATAAGCTGTTCGGTGATTGACACCTGCTTGAATCGAACAAAAAGAAATCGTTTTATACTGCTGAGGATGAACGAAACCAAACATATATATACATATATCCTCATCTCGATTTATCGATTTTGCTAAGTGAAATTTCTCTTATAATCTAATATCTTTAAAAAGTTGTCGTTTATTAATTTAACACGTATACACTTAGCATAACTTCATATGCAATACCTTGCATTTTAAGCGATGTGGTTTTTTATTAATTAACGATGAATCACTAGCGCATTTGTCATTGCATCAATACTATATCACATTCTATTTATAATTCAAATTATTATTACAATATTCATCATAACGGAACACTGTTAACTTAAAAGTATCGCAAATATACCAAAAATGTGAATGAAATAAAAAATTGATCTAGATTTTTGGCATCAATTTGATACTTTCAAGAAAACTTGTGTTGCAAGGTAAAAAGTTGATAACACGCTTTTTTTTGTCTTCTTTCCCAACCCAACTCTCGCGTGTTTCGATGTAAAAATTCCGTGATACTTTGTTTACGTGCCTTTTCAAACAGTATTTAAAAAACTTGCATGTAAGGAAAATAACGCATGTACAATTATGTATATACAGTTGGGATTAATTATTATTTTATAATCTTGAGAGAGTTTTTTTTGTAGGGTAATAAAAAAAGAATTTTTTTCTTTTTTGACCTTGTGACATCACGAGTGTTAGAAACAAAAATCAAGTTCGCATTATTGCGTGGAGTTGTGAAAAATTGTGGCGTAGCCGGTAGCATTGGCGGCCCTCTTTCAATTAATAACGTGATCATAGGTTGTTGGTATCTTCGTCAGACAAGCCCTCCCCCTACCGCCTTTACCAGAGCTTCTCTCCTTAACCCCCTTTCACTCCTCTTCACAACCAACTCGCCTTTTTCTTATTTCTTTTCGTTTTCTCTTTCCTACACCGCTCGTTTATAACAACTATACGTATATATATATACCATACCATACCATACGAAACTTTTTTCCCCCACATAATCGACTCTCAAACGCAATTTTGCTTCGAAATCGTTGTAGAAGAGTTGGATTCTTTCATATTTATGTTTATTGCAATCATTTTTGTTTATTGTTGCAAATCATTTCGCGATGATGTTGGAAAAATGGGGACTAGTAGGAAAGGTGCTGATTTTGTAACTATTTTGGTGATCATTGGTACACATTAACAATCCATTCCTGAAAAAGTCCGTAAAATTTGCTTCAACTAAAAAATATTGTCAACATTTCAATTATCTTAGCAAAATTCTTCAACAAAATTCAATTATTTTCAAACATTTTATTAAAATTCATTAAAAAATTTAAATTATTTTTAAAATTAACAATATTTATCACACGAATTCAATTATTTTCTAAAATAAGAAAATTCAATTATTTTCAAAAAATTTAATAAAATTCTACAAAAACTTTTAATTACTTTTCAAAAAATAATAAAAATTTCACAAGAATTTCATTAATAACAATTTTTTTTATAAATTTCTTCGCAATCATTCAATTATTTTCATAATTAATAAAATTTTATCGAGATTCAATTATTTTCGTAAATAATAAAATTTTTTTAGGAATTCAATTATTTTTAATAGAATTTTAATCGAATTCCTAGAAACTGATTTTAAAAATTTTATTAAAAATCGTCCAAAGAATTTAATTGTTTAAAAGTGTGTTGATAACATTTTTAATAAGAATTGAATTCCTAGAAACATTCAATTATTCAATAAATTATTTATTTTTGTATTAAAAAAATTTCATTCTGGTTGAATTTTCTAATAAACATTGATTTAAAAATAGATTTCAGTTAAAATCTTAGTTTATAATAAATGAATTTTTCGAAGAATTTTATTAAATTTTTAAAAATAATTGAATTTGGGACATTTTTTTTAAATTGTCTTAAAAATATTTGAATTTTTTACCAAAAAGAAGTTTTATAAAAACTTTTTAAAATGTTTAAATTTTTGCTAAAATTCTAATATTTTTTAAAATGATTGAATTCTTGCGAAGAATTTTATTAAGACTACACGGAAAAACTTTTTTCAAGAGTCATTACTAAATTTATTCAAGAACTCAGGATATGGGAAAAATTTAGAACTTCTTTTAGAAAAGTTAAATATTCATTAAAGAATTTTCAGGAGTTTTTCTAATGGCTTGGAAATAATTGTTCTTGACGCTGCGACTGAGTTCTTCAGTCACTGCGCCTTGAAAAAGTCTCGAACTATTTAAGAAAGAAGACGAAGCGTAACCAATAGGTATACAGCGCCACTTGGCTTTAAACGCTTTAAAACGATCTAAAACTAAAGTATCGTAACGCGTCCCTGCAGCCGAGTGGCATAAGGCGAAGCGATCTTGAGTCTCGAGGTCTCAAGTTCGACTACTCAGGCGGGCAAATTTTTTTCGCTAATTTTAAATTTTTCTATTCTTAAACCAGTTCAGGACTTTTTCAAAAAAATTCAATAACTAGTCCGGAAATGTACTACAGTTATCCCCGAACAGCTTAAAATAATGTTTCAATCTATGGTTTTGTAGCATTTCTTGTTTTATTTCCATATCCTGAGTTCTTGAATAAGTTTAGTAATGACTCTTGAAAAAAGTTTTTCCGTGTATTGAAAATAATTGATTCCTTGCAAAGATTATTATTATTTTACGAAAATATATAAATTCTTGCGAATAATTTTATTAAAATTTTTCAATGTAATTAAAGATCTGCTAAGAATTTTGTTATTTCCAATTTATGTCAAGAATTTTATTAAATTTTTAAAAATAATTGAATTCCTGTTAATTTTTTACAAGAATTTAATTATTTTTGAAAATTTTAATAAAATTCTTCGCAAGAATTTAATTATTCTTAAAAATTTCATTAAAATTCTTTAATAGAATTCAAGTATTTGATAATTTGTTGATAACAATTTTTTATGGGAATTGAATTTTATGAAACGTTCAATTCTTCAATAAATTATTTAATTGCGTTTTTTTTTTATTAAAATAATTGAATTCTAGTAGAATATTCTAATAAAAATTGAATTTTATTTCATAAAAATGAATTTCAGTTAAGATTTTAAATAATCATTGATTATTAAAAGCAATATAGCGTGAATTTTAAAAAATAATTGAATTTTGTAATTAATTTGTTTGAAAAAGTAAAATTGAGTTTTTTAACACTATTTTCAGTTTCTATTTTCTAATATTTATTAATTTAAAGAATTTAACTAATAATCACAATTTCGTAAAATTAAAGATTGTAAAGAAATGAATTTGAAAATTGTCAAAGAACTTTTTCGAAAATTAGTAAATATAATTGATAATCGACATAAAGAAGTATTTTTGATAAAAATTGTGAAAAATAATAATTGAATTGATGATTTTAATTATTACAAATTATTTTTATTAATAATTAATATCAATTATTATAAAACATGAAGAAATCGATGACTTCGAATCGAAGACTCGAAGTTATCGATTTCTTCATGTTTTATAGTTATGGAAAATTTAATTTCTATAGTTTTAATTAAAATGTTCTCTTATATTTGATTTGGCCTGATTCTATATTTTTGTTAGTTGGTCCGTAATTTTTAATTTTTAGTCCGTAAAGTCCGTATTTTGAAATACTTTCACTGCTTCCAGCCCTGTAATTGATGCGTATTTTATTATTATCAATAATTGAAATAAGCAGATTAGTGGATAAATGGTCGAAAATTGTGAGCGGAATTTTTGAGTCGATTATTATTTTTTGTTTGCCAACAAAGGGAGAAGAGCGCGACTTGGAGCGACAAAAGAACAAAGGGAACAATAATGACAATAAAAAATGATATAATAGGACAAATAGGTATGGCCGCAGAGCGCTTGTGTTCGCTGGGACCGCGAAGAGAGAGAGAGAGAGAGAGAGAGAGCGTTTCGAGTGCTCGGTCGGGGATCAGCGGATCGGATCGCGTCGCCCAGCGGGGGTTTCTTTGGGTCATGCAGGAGAGTCCCATTCTTTCATATATATACTCCATTCCTTCGACCTGTGTCTCCTCTCTCACTCCCCTAACGGGGATCCCCCTTTTTCTCTATGAGGGGTCGCCTTCGGTGCCTCCATAGGCCACCTTCGGACGACCGCCTCAGAGACTAATAGCTCGCTTTTAACTTTACTCCACACACACACACACTCTCACCTGTATATGCTCTCCCTTTAGTTTATATTCATTTTTTTCCACCGAAATCTTCACTTCTTTCTTTATGTAGGTAATTAATTCGAGGAATTAATTAATTTTTTTTCCTAGCTTGCAGTGTTAGAAAAGAAAATTAGCATTCCGAAGTAATTTCGAATTGTCCCAGACACCTGTTCAAAGAAATTACAATTCCTCTCGTAACAGTGTTGTCACTCTTGAGGCACACAGCAGACAATATATGCTTAGCACGCGTTTTCCAAGTATTTTCGCAGTTTCACGTAGTATTAGTGCATATAGAAGCTCTTCTCGAGTGAGCACTGTGCATTGCATTGTATGTTGACACATAATTCACTCCCCATATTCTTTCGCAGAAAACGAATCGATATGTTGGCTGTATAATAAACCCAAATGGATCTAATCACTATGCGACCGTGTTTAACCTTCACTTTCGTGATAATGGACTTTCTGCAATATACGTATATATACGTGACTGCGAATTCAATAAAGTGCACAACGCATGAAGAAGAGTTTACATCGAAAAATGAACTTTCTCACGATTCATTCCGCAAGTCAATGTCCAGCTACTATGCACCAACCACGTGAACTCGTTGAACCGATCTATCATGCCTTCTCAAGGCCACATTATTCTTCGCCAGAGATTATGCCGGGGCAATGTGTACATAAAATTCCCTATAGAGTAACTATTTGTAACATCTAAAATATTTGCAACAGGTTCGCAACGGATTTGTAGCAAATTTGCAACAAGTTCGCAACGGATTTGTAACGAATTTGCAACAGGTTCGCAAACAGATTTCGAAAAAAGGGTTTTTTTATTTCATAAGAGTACGTAAAATAATGGGAATAAAGGTACAAGTTACATCCTCCGAGGGGTTAATTTTTCCTCAATAACCTAATCAATCAATTTCCTCAATATTTATTCACCCAAAAAAAAAAAAAAAAATGCCAATAATTACCCGCAAAGAAACTGCTGTTACATGCAAAAATTTATGAATGCCCCACAGAAGTGGAAAAAAAAATTCCCCACTTCCAAAGTGATGGTGTGTATTGCGGTATATACTCAACGAACGAGTTTCACGCACACTGACGATGAGGGTCGCACGGTGTCTTCGACAACAACTTATGATTCCCGTCTGCTCATAACTTAAAAATCTAAGGAGCCACCGTTCACCAATTAATGGTACCAAGACACATACCAAGTTGACAATTTTTTTCTTTTCCTCTCCAATCGTTTTTGAACCGCGCACATTATTTGGTTATTATATTTTCAACTTTGCTTTAATAATCCCAAGAACATTAAATTGCAAACACACAAGATTATGCTTTCTCTTACTGTGCCAATTATAAGTCTTATACATTTAACTAAATATATTTAACAAAAAAAAAAGAATTTCGAAAAATTAATCCTCGTATATAGTAAAACGTGAGGTGTTAAAATAACACCAGAATGGATTAAAATAGTCTCCAACAGTTTAATCCAAATATAGGATAAAATTAACACCAAAAAGGATTAAAATTAAAATATATTAAAAATTAAAATAAATTGAAATTAAATTAAATAAATTGAAATAATTTATTTTGCAGTTATTTTTTAACAATGAATGAAATTTTATTTTAAATAAAACACCAAAGCCAACGATTTGGGAAAATTCGACGAATCTATTAGCTTCTCCAGGAAATAAAATAAAATTCAATTGTCAAACATTTTTTCATCAAATTTTAATTATTTTTAAAAATATCTCATTAAATTTCAATTTTTGACGAAATTAAATACAAATTCGATTTGTTATCAAATTTCAATTATTTTAAGTTTTCTATTCAAATTTCAATTATTATCTGAAATTGAAAAAATAAATTTCATTTTTCAAATTCTTAATAAATTTCAATTATTGTTCAAAATTTTTTTTACCAAACTTACAATTATTTTGCAAAATTTTTATAATATTTCAATTATTCTGGGAATTTCTTACCTAATTTCAATGATTTTTAGTTTTTATTAAATTTCAATTATTTTAATGCAATTTTAATTAAATTCCTCGAAAAATGTAATTATTTTTTTAAAAACTTATTAAAATTTTTGTTAAAAGTCCAATGAATTTAATGATTTAAAAAATTTATTGATAACATTTTTCATGAGAATTTAATTTCAAGAAACATGAAATTAATAAATAATTTATTTTTGTATTTAAATAATTGAATTCTCGTATAGAATTTACTAATAAAAATGGTTTTAAAAATGAATTTCGGTTAAAATTTTAGATTACAGTATTAAAAATATTATATAACGTGGATTTTTAGAAATAATTAAATTTTAAAAAAGTTTTAAACTAAAATCATTAAAATTCTTAATTTTCATTCTTTTCATTCCTAATTTTTTTTTTGACAAAAAATTATGTAGAATTATTTCTTTTTCAAAGATTAATACGATTTTTATTGAAATTATTTCAAGTTTTTATTTTTCAATATATATTTCATTAAAGAATTTAGGAATAATTGAAATTTCGTGAAAATGAATTGTAAGCAAATAAATTTGAAACATTCAATTATTTAATAAATTATTTACTTTTGCATTTTAATAATTAAATTCTTGTAGAATTTTTTAATAAAAATTGATTTTCATTTCATTAAAATGAATTTCAGTTCAAATTTTAGATTATAATTGTAGTTAAAAATTGTTGAAAATAATAATTGAATTGAAATATAATGAAAATAATTTTGAAAAAGTATAATATTCTTATAATATATAAAATAATGATTTTATTACTTGGTCATCTTTAATTATTATAAAATATGAAGAAATCGATCTCTTCGAGTCGAAAATTCAGAGTTATCGATATCTTCATGTTTTATAGTTATAAAAAATGTAGTAAACTAAATTTTCATTGATTGTAAGAAATTTAACAGCAAAATTGATTATTTTAATCTTTTTTTGGTGTTAATTTAATATTTAATCTGCAACACGTTTTTAAACCTCGCACGATTTATACTGTGCGATTATTGCAAAAGCAGGCAAAAGTGAAGAAAAAAGTGAAGAAAAAAGCGATAAATAATAAAATTTGGAAGACGAAACCTTGGCATATTTTTGGTCTGCGAGGAGAGACGCGCGGTACAAATTGACAAATCTCGATCCTTTCATGGCTATTATCCCTGACATCCTTCCTATATTGGACATTTGACCCGACTTTGTGGTCACAATGCATTTCGCACGAACGACCCGTTCTTTATAATCCAATACTCTCGTATCCTGTCGTACCAGAAAAACCATATAGTGTATGGTACCGTGCATGTGACCACGATGAGAACTTAAGGGGCTTCTTTCATTTTTTTCAAATTACAAACATATACATATAGAGGAGGGGACAAAAAAATCATCATCATATATCGTTACATCTTCGATTTCTCAAATAAGGTAAACAATATTTTAATTTTTCCTCCCTCACTTCACTTCCTCTTTATTTCTCACTAGCGTCGACCAAGTATGCGAAATATACGCACTCTCGCATGACACTATTAATATTAATAATAATTACTCCTCAGTTGCTACTGTGCGCAAAGTACTTAATATTCTAACGGATTCGAACGTTAAAAATTGATGTCTAAATGCGCACAAACGTTAAACTTCATGCTTATCAATTTTATAACTCAACTAAAATTATATTATGAGGGGGTTTTTTCTTCTTGCCTTTTTTTTTCTTCTTGGAGATTAAGATTCCAAACAACTGTACCACTTTTCCTGAACGTTATCATTAAACAGCAATTCCTTTGAGGATTATTACTCGCCTCGGGGTGTTACTCTCTATAAGTAAAAAGAGCCACACATTTTATCATTTGAGTTGCAATTTTCCGCATTAAACTATTTCTCGATATAGAATCTTTCGAATGATAATATATTAATTTCGCTAAAAGCAAAATTTCCGATTGTGCGCTTTCTTCTGTTTAAATATCAGAATTTAATCAAACGAAACTAATGATTAAGGAATTGAATTTTTACCTAAAATTCGCTTTTTTAATTCGATTATTTTTAATGAATTTTCGAAAGTGTTCTGTTTTGGGAATTTTTAAATGCACTCGTTTGCGATTTATACTTTTGCCGCAAAATTCTAATTTTCAAAGAATTTGACTTGAAACATTTTCAAAATTCAATTATTTTTAGAAAATACGAGTTCTTTTAATATTTAGTTAATAATATTATTTGAAATTTTAACTGAAATTCGAATAAAAAATTGTATGCAAAATTTTAACGACAAGTTCTTAAATAATTAGATTCTTTCGACGATTTTTTTTTATAAAATTTTAAAGAAAATTTAATTAAAATTCTACGAATTTTTTTTTTAATATTTAAAGAAATAATTCAATTCTTGTGGAGAATTTCATTAAGATTTTCGAAAATAATTATTAAATTCTTTCAAGGAATTTAATTAATTAATTAATTAATTAAATTAATTTATAATTATTTATAAATAGAATTGGATTTTTTCAAAGTTTTGTAATTTTTGTTGAATTTTTTTATTTCTAAAAGTAATTAAATTTTTTGCACAGAATATTGTATTGAAATTTTGAAAATCGAAACAATGCAAAAAATTTTTTATTATTTTTTAATGTAATTGAAATTTGGACAAGAATTTTGTTAAAAATTTTTAAAATAATTGTATTTCGAGGAAGAATTTTATTATTTATGAAAATAATTAAATTTCGAAGAAGAAATTTATTATTCATGAATATAATTGAATCACTGTAAACATTTTTTTAATATTTATAAATATAATTGAATTTCCGTTAAAATTTTTTTTATTATTTGTCATAAAAATTGAAATTTTTCCAAGTTTTATTAAAATTTATGAAAATAATTAATTTTTCGAAATAATTTTATGAAAATTTTTATAAATAATTGAATTTAGGAAAGTATTTTTTTATTTATGGAGATAATAGAATTTCTGACAAGAATTTTATTGAAATTTTAAATATAATAATAATTTAATATTTGCAGAAAATTAAAAAAAAAAGTGTTTTCTCAAAATAATTTGGTAAATTGTAAAAAACATGGTAAATATTGAAAATAATTCAATTCCTAAGATGAATTTAAAGTAAATTTTCGAAAGTAATTGAATTTAGAAAAGTATTTTGTTGTTTATAAAGATAATTGAATTCCTTTAAATATTTTAATTGAAATTTTTTAAAATAATTGAATATTTGCAAAAGTAAAAAAAAAATTTCTGAAATAATTGAATTCTGTTAGTAAATTGTAAAAAAATTGTAAATATTGAAAATAATTCAATTCCTTTAAAGAATCTTATGGAAATTTTCAAAAATAATTGAATTTTGAAAAGTATTTTGTTGTTTCTAAAGATAATTGAATTTCTACAAAGATTTTAATTGAACTTTTTTAAAATAATTGAATATTTGCAAAAGTAAAAAATGAATTTTTCTGAAATAATTGAATTCTTTCGGTAAATTTAAAAAAAAATGGTAAATATTGAAAATAATTAGATTCCTGAAAGGAATTTTTAAAATACATGTTTGAGAATAATTGAATTTTCTGAAGTAATTTTTAAAATATTTTTGAGAATAATTAATTTTCTTGCAGTTGTTTTTTTACGTATCGAGATTCAGACTTTTTTCTATGGATATCAAATTGAGACAAAAAACAAAAATATTAGCTTTGACTCATTTTTTGCCTCAATTTTATATCCTTAAATAAATTAAGAAATGAAATTCTCAAATATAGAAAAAAGTATAGCTTTTAGTGTCACGAATTTAGAATAAGTATCAAATCGTAAAGAAATAGTAAATATAGTATAGGTATTTTAGTATATAGATGACTACGAAACCTGGATTAATCATTATGACAACGAATTTACAATTAAATAATACTCAATATTGTATATCATGAATTTTTCTTTCTCTCTTGAAGATAAGGGTAATCTTGTGTATTAAAAAAATTGATCAGAGCATAAGATATAATTTTTTTTTTAATTTTTTTTGCCTCAGCATATCGATACATTTTGAAAGTGGCATGTCATTGTGAGACTGTTTGGAAGAAAATACAATCGTGTGAGTGTCTGTGTGGGAACAGCATAGCGCCATCTTTATCCAAGCCGGTGGTCGTTTTTGATTCTTTTTTGTGTGGCACTGGCAGTAAGGCAGTTTTAGTCAGGCGCGGCTGGCTGGCTGGCTGGCACAGTCACTATATTGCTTTGATAATTCGAATAGGAAATCAGGCGCACTGGCGCAGGCACCAGACAGAATGAATAACATCGGCCATCTTCCTTTTTCAGGCTTAGAATGTGCATATACATTATAATGTCTTCCACCTGTGTGCGAGGAATCGAGGATCGTGAATCGAGATGGTAGGACTTTCTCTGACAGTTTGTGGGTTATACCTGTTGTTTGATCTTCTTCATACGATAAAACCGATAAAACTTAGAAACAACTCAGGTCAATGAATCAAAAAAAAATCCTCCTTTTCAGATTTCATTCTCAAATTAATACATCAGAAAATTGTCTTCGGGGGACAAACGTCGTCGAAATTAAAATAAAAAACAAACAAAGAATCTAAAACCTTAAGTGGCTTTAGATTTTCTGCTTTTTAATTCACGTTATAGCAATAATTGTTCCAGGGCTCGGATCGTCTTTAAGACTCAAAAAAAGTCGCTTTATTCGCATAAATTCACAAACAAAAGTCACGAAAAGTCGCATCAAATTTCCGAAAAAGTCGAATGAAATTTAAGGAAAAAAACACGAAATTTTCAAAATTGTAAAAAAAATCACATTTCTCGCCAACACATACTTTAACATCAAACAATCAGAAATAATATTTAATAAAATTTTATAAAATGCATGGCAAAAATTTAATCAGGTATTTTTAACATTTTTTCAAAAATCTGTTCAAAATTTCAATTATTTTTATAAATAATAAAATTCTTTTCCAAAATTCAATTATTTGGAATGAATTTTAATAAAATTATTATTAAAATTTTTATTATCTTTATAAATAACAAATTTTTATAAGTAGTTTAATTTCAAAAAGGGATTTGAATTTGAATCTTTTGAAGAATTTTAATTCTTATGGAAAAATAATAATTAAATATTTATTTAAAAAAGAAGTTATTCACGTTTTTTTTGAAAAATTTGAAAGAAGTATGTAAATAAATTTAACAGAACATTTGTTTGACTGAAACTTTTTCCTTTAACTTTAATTTTCTGAAAATTTTAAAAATTTCAGTCGCATTTTACTAGAAAAATCTCGAAAAAGTATGAAGACAAGTGCTTTTTTCCACGAATGCTTTTAGTAGCTTAATTTTTGATGGAGAACGTTTTTGAAAATGAGTTTTCAAGTATGCCATTTTTAAATAAGCCTGTCTATTAGGATTACGTGGGCAAGTTGGTATATTGGAATGTTTCGCTAGGGTATATCTGAAAAAGGTAGACACGGGCAGGTTGGCTTCTTTCCTTTCGTTTCGAAAGAATTCCCAGCATGCTGTGCCGAACTGGATTCAATATAAAACTACCAATCTTATATTTCTTTCTATAAATCCTCTATATATATTCGTTCATCAAAATTTTTCATTCCTCAAATAAACGGTTTAATAAATACTTTTCTAAATACTTTTTAGTTTTTACCGATATTTTGTATACTTTTTTCAAATTTCAAAAATAAAAAAACTCTTGTAATAGTACTGTTTTCTTCTATGATGATCGTAATGAGCGTTTAAAGGAGCAAAGAGCTCCCTCAAGTACGCAAGAAAAAAAAATTACTCCTACCGGTTGAATAACTGGTTTTGTGTCCTGTCATAAAAAAAGATTGGTTGAGCTTGTCATACAAATTGTCATACCGCAAAAAATTTATCACATATTAAATCATTTTTATTGTCTATATAGTCTTGACACGAAAAAACCTTTATATTTTCGCAAACAATCGAAAATTTCCAATACTATTTTTAAATACAACATTTTTTTTATGCTTTTAGTAAACCAAAGTTCATGTTATGTAATATAACAGCAGTAATAATTAGTTTCCTACAAATATTTATACGTGAATAATTATATTCACTCGGTGGAAGAAAAAAAATTATACAGTGCTTCTCGACATGTTTTATTGCTGTTGAACGACCCCTCTCCAAAAAGGTCAACAGAGAAATGTGGAAGCACTGAAAAATTAGATTTGCACTAGAGTAATAAATAAAGCGGCTTATAATTATAACAGTTTCTAAATATGTTGAGAGAGGAACCTTGAAATAATTTCTTGTAAGGAACATGTTCAACTGTCCGATAGTGTGTATAATATAGACATATATACACTTCTTCGTTAACATAAATTAACTTGAATGAAATGCTTGAAAATGTTTTTCCTGCGGTCACTTATAGGCGACAAGTTCATGTACCTTTTCTCATATACACTTTCGGAATAGACATTCTTTTTTCAAAAAAAAAAATATATATATATATAACTTATCATTGTACCTCGAAAAAATTGGAATTACGGGAAAAATACATACATAAATTCGTTACTTTATGTGACCATAATTTTTCTAACTTAATGGTGAACAATATCTTTTGGGGAGGAAATAAAGAAAAGATACCGACGAAGAAAAAGGTTTCGGTGAAAATACTGAAAAGTCGAAACAGAGAAGTTGAATCCTATCGGAGAAACAATTATGATAAGACTAACGTGCTTCGTGTATATAGTTAACGTGTGATTAAAATACGACTTGGGGTTGAAATTATGAACAAGGAAAAGAGTTTCTAATCTCAGCTTTGTATCGCCAGATGAGAAAGAAATATTTGTAAACGAAAAATGTCTGTGGCTATTTCAGGTTCTTAGACCCCTCTGACCACATAGCGATGAGATTTACAACTATTTCGCATTTTTCCCGTTTCGTTTCTTTGAATCCTGCGGTGACAGCCAATGACTGAAATAGCATAACGAATGTTATAACAATATTTCATCGATCTTTTGCCGCGATAAACGTTGGATACCTACATATAAGCTTTGACATCCTCGTCCGTCTTTTCTTGGTTCCTCGATCAATCTTTAATCTTTTCGTTCTAAATTCTCCATGTTTTTTTATTATATTTTTTTTCAACTTCTTTTTTTTTCTTCTTCATCGATCTTGTGTGTGTGTGTGTCTAAAAAAATTCGGGAGTTAACTATATACACGTGTTACGAAATAAATTGTCAACGATTTTATAGATTTAGAATCTTATTCGGAGTGTTGCAACTTTTCGACTAGATCTCGAGTTTTAAGAACTTTTTTTTGCTGAAAATTGTTTACGATTTGGTTTCCACTTCGTTTACGATTTTAATATTAACTTTGCTTTACGCAGGGCTCGAAGCAGTGAAAGCAAATTCAATTATTATTACTTTTGAAAATAATTCAAATTTTGAAATGGATTTTATTTAAATTTTTTGAAATTAATTGAATTTTATTACTTTAGAAAATAATTTGGTTCCAACTTTGTTTTACGATTTGGTTCCAACTTTGCTTCACGATTCGGTCCCAACTTTGTTTTACGATTTGGTCCCATCTTTGTTTTACGATTTGGTTCCAACTTTGCATTACGATTTGGTCCAAACTTTTCTTTTACGATTTGAGTTCAAACTTTGTTTTACGATTTTTGTAGTTTGGTAAATCTTATTGGCACTTGGGTTTTCGGCAGAAGTTTAATTGGACTTTTATTTTGTGTTTTGCAGGTGCGTGTGACAGTACTGGACAAGAACGACGTGGCGCCCACCTGGGGAGCCGAGCCTTGGAGATTCGAAGTTTCGGAAGAGGCGCCGCCAAATACAATTGTCACGGTGTTAAAGGCGCACGACCCCGACACAATTGGCACCCTAACCTACACTCTGGTGCCTAATAGAAAAGCCGATAATGCAGAAAATAACAATTTACTGCAAAACAAAGTCGACAGTCCCTTTAAACTCGATCCAACGACTGGTCAACTTCGTTTGGCGGAGGCACTCGACCGGGAGACAAAAGACAAATATATTCTTCGGGCTCGTGCTGACGATGGAGTGCAACACACGGATATCACCTTAACCATTGTGGTAAGTCTCAATTTATTATATACATACGAAAAGCGTAAATTTCCTTTCCTCTTTTGTATGCTTTATTTGTTTTCTATATATAAATATGAAGCAACAAATATAGGCACAAACAGCAAATAAACACAAAACAGACACAAATATCAATACACTGAAATATAAATATCAGTATACACAATATTTATACACAGAGGAATTTATATATTCAACGAGACAGCAATCAAATGTGACCCTTTACACAAAGATTTGAAATTCCGATATAGGCGATATATAAGATGTAAAATTGTTTTGACTTCTTAAAAGAGATCTCTTTATTCAGCATCATTGATTGGGGACAATTTGTTATCTCCTTTGATGTCACAGTTTCTATTGAAGTCGATTTTAGCGAACGGAAACACTAAGTCTGATTTATGATTGGCTTCGCTTATCAGCTTGAGATATCTTTAGCATTAGTGATCAACGTTATTTTCTATATTCGAATCGATGTGAGATCAAGTACAAGACCTACTTAAACGAATCGTATATTGCATGCGAGTATATAATAACCAGTCTCTTTCCTTCTCGCTCATTTGAAAAAAGAGAAAGAATCTGACCTTAACCTTTTGCTAATCCGCTTCTGTATATACAACCAAAAGCTTTATATATTATACCAAACAAATTTCACGCACCCATCATTAAACATCATTAATTTAATGTTGTACTTAAGTTTCAATTTTGATAAAATGAGAGATTTCAATCATTCCCGCGTCAATCTATTATCAAAATTTATAAATAAATTAGATATATTCTTTTCTTTACTTAAATACCAAAGCAATTTTATGCTAATAAGATATTTGGACGAATTTTTTCAATCTCTGTGTTAATAAATTGAAAAGCGGAAAAGTAATTTATTTTCAAACAAGTGGAATGTTTAGTATGCGAAAAGTATTGAAATATAAATCCTTTCAGAGTGTTGACTAATGGAAATAATAATTCATAATAAAATGAACCTATCGATCAAATCGGTTGGGCAGGAGGAATGAGACTGCCATATCTATCTCAGGACGTCGCGCAGAGTCGTGACCCGGAGCTTTTCGTGCTAAACGCGAAACTACAGCATGAAAATCGCATTGAGTAATAGGCAATGGGTAGAGCAGGAAGTCGCGGATGACCTTTCAGTCCCGAGGGCACTGTTGATCCCGCGTGGGTCGATTGAACTCGTCGCAAAACTCCCGCAGTATCACCATCGCCAAGAACAATCAGCCCTCCTCCCGTCCTGTGAATATTCCTTTAATCATGAAGCACCTCAAGGGGGAAAATAACTCTGCTCTCAAAGAAATTCATGCTCGCAGGCATTTTCAACTATATAAGTCATGTGTTTTTTTTCTCCAAACAATTCAAAATTACATTTCCGCTCCTGATAAAAGGCCCATTCTTTCTTATATCAGGGTTGCCACAGGTCAGGGAAGTCAGGGAACGTAAAATTGGTCAGGAAAAGTCTCCAAAATTCAATTATGTTCAAAACTTTTTTTAAATTCTCGTCAAAATTTCAATTATTTTTATAAATAAAACAATTCTTCTTCGAAATTCAATTATTTTTTAAAATTTTAATAAAATTTTTGGAAACATTTCACAGGAATTTAATAATTTACAAAATTTCTGATGAATTTCTTCTACATAAACTAATTATTTTCATAAATAATAAAATTTTCGCAGGAATTCAATTATTTAATATAAAAAAATTTCAAATAATTTTTCCAAAAATATCAATTATTTATAAAGACTTTTATAAAATTAGTCGCTAGAGTTCAGTTATTGAAAAAAATTTAATAAAGTTCTTTTCAAGTATTCAATTATTTTTAGAAATAGTAAAATTCTTCACCGAAATTCAATTATTTTTATAAACTTGAATAAAATTCGTTGGAAGAATTAAATTATTTTCGAAAGTAAAAAAATTCTTCGCAGAAATTCAATAATGTTCAAAAATTTTTGTAAAAAATTCAATTATCTTCATAAATAATAAAATTCATCAATATTCAATTATTTAAAAAAAAATTTTATAAATCTCGTCAAAATTTCAATTATTGTTATAAATAATACAATTCTTCTTCAAAATTCAAATTTATATGAAAACTTTAATTAAATTCTTGTTAAAATTTCACAGAAATTTAATAATTTATGAAATTTCTAATAAATTTCTTTGAAATAATTCAAATATTTTCATAAATAATAAAATTTCCACGTGAGTTGAATTATTTAATATACAAAGTTTTACCAAGAAGTTTTATAACAAGAATTGGATTATTGTTATAAATAATAAAATTCTTCACTGAATTCAATTATTTTAGAAAAATTTTAATAACATTTTTGGAAAATTTTTTAAAAGTTATTTTCATGAATAATATAACTCATCGCAGGATTTTAATTAATTTTACATAAAATATTTTCATTAAATTCCTCGAAAAATGTAATTATTTTTAAAAAGTTTATGAAAATTTGTCAAAAGAATTCAATTATTTAAAAATTTGTTGATAAAATTCCTTATGAGAATTCAATTTTAACAAACATTCAATTATTCAATAAATTATTTATTTTTCAATTTAAATAATTGAATTTTTCTAGAATTTTCTAACAAAAATTGTTTATAAAATGAAATTACCGAATAATCGAATTATTGTATGTATATGAAAATAATTGAATTATTGCAACGAATTTTATTACATTTTTGACTCAGAGTGATCGCCTTCTTTATGTTTTGTAATAATATTCTTATAAATTGTTGAGTTTCAAAAAGGTTTGAATTTGAATGGTCTGAAAAATTTTAATTCCTATGGAAAAGTAATAATTAAATACTTATTTAAAAATTTAGTTATTGATGTTTTTGAATAATTTTACAATTAATGAAGTTTGTAAATAAATTTAATAGAACATTTTTTTTAACATCTAATAATTTTTTGAGTGAATCAGAATATTTTTTATGGTCAGGGAAAAAGTGAGAATTTTCTCTGGAAATCAGGGAAAAATAAAATTAAATATTTGTGGCAACCCTGTAATATACAAATTCAGGATCTATTTGAACTTGACACTTGTTCTCTGAAAAGAGAATTATTAGAGTTATTTTTCTGTAAAGAATCTTGTGGGCTAATAATTCATTAGAAACATCCGTAAAATTTTGACGATGTAAAAACTAATACTCGAGAGAGAAAGAGAGAGAGAGGTTTAACGAGCGAATTCAGTGCGGCAAGGAGTACAATCGCAAAAATTGTCTTTATGACATTTAATGGTTGGAATTCTTTTAAGATCCATTCCAGCATTGTCCGCCGATCTGTCCGGGTCTCTTAAAGGCAAAAGGAATGTCAGTCCGATCATAGTTTGCTCTTTGGGTCCATGAAAGAGGACCTTTGCCGACAGTTGCGGAATCTTCCCCCCATCAACCCTTTTCTTCTTCAAGTCTCTTCCTCACTTCTCCTGGTTCTTCCTTCTCCTTCTTTTTCATCATCATCCTCATCATCATCATCCTCTCAACTTCTTTCCCAATCTCTTTCTTATGTCCTCTTTCTCTTCGTCACAAAAATCTACGGCACTTTTTATCACAAAACTTCCCTTCTTTTTTGACAGCGTCCACCAAAGACCTCAATCAAACAGGAACCCATCGTTTTCGTTTCCTCTTACTCTGTCACACGGTCTTTTTCACTAGAAACCAAATAATCGAATTCACATGAAACTGGAAAAGAATTCCTGTAATAATAACAAAAAAATATTGTGTAGAAAATTCTTATAAAAAAATGTACCTTTTCCTTTTTTTTATTTGCAGGTTACGGACACAAATGACAATGCGCCGGTATTTCAAGCGATGGCCTATTCTTTCGATGTACCGGAAAATGTGCCAAGAGGAAGTCGTGTTGGTCAGGTCATTGCAACGGATGCAGATGCCGAAGGTTTGAACAGTCAATTAAGTTACGCCTTGATTTCCGATTGGGCTAACGACGTGTTCTCCCTGAATCCAAACACCGGAGTATTCACGCTTACAGCAAGTCTCGACTACGAACAGGTTGGTCTCCTTCTTTTCTTAATGATTAATTTTGTCGTTTAATTGGTCCAGACCTGCGTAAAACCCTTGTTGACCGTCGACCGGAATTGAGTCCCTGCAAAAGAGAAGAGAGAGAGAGACAGAGAGACTGTATAAATATTTATTTATTTAAATCAAACTTGGCGCATTTCACGCCAAGTTGAAGAGAGAGAAAAAAAGAAGGTGGAATTCAAGATTCTTACACCTTTATGGTAATTTTTTTGTTTATTTTTTTTTCATAGTGAATTTTTTTGGCACAGTGTTTTTGGCGGTTTTTTAAAATCATTGTTGCGGTGTTGTTATTCATCTGAAAGAGTATAAAATGAAAATTAATTCCAATAATAAAAATAAGAAACTGAAAGGAATCAGTATAAATCGAAGCTGCGCATAAATTACCAGAAGATATAGTCTTTGGGGCGAACTGCGAGGCGATACACGGGTTTACGATCGTGAGGAGAAGCGCATAAAAGTGCAAGTATAAAACCTGGGCGCTCACCTATTAAACCACCTCTTTGGTTTAAATAACACGGGTCTAGAATTTAGGGTTTAACTCTGATCGACGGCATGGCAGCTCGACAGACGTTTCTAATGCCAGTTCAATGCTGAGGTCCAAATTCTCACGCACACTTCTCCATATAGATTCACCTACACCCGGGTCTATCGTGTATCGTCTAATGAACAGTTGTTCAAAAAAATATCCAACTCTTTGATTTTCATTCTCTCCACTCAGTGTTTATTACCCCAACTCAAGCAGAGAAATTCTTCCAGAATGATTGATTTCTTTTTAATTTAACACTTTCCTGCAAATGGCGAAAGAAAAAGAATCTTGTTTACTCAATTCATTACTCAACTGCTATTTTTCAAGACGACAAATAAATACACTCAAAAACTAAATCTTTTTTTTTTGACACTAGAATGTTTTTGATGTGTCCAAAAGACATACAATATTCAAGACTAACTACTCGTTAATCCCATTTCTGATTTCTTAATCCCTGAATCGTGTAACAGGCTTAAAAAAGAAATGAGGTAAAAGGAAAAAAAAGTGGGTGCAAACAAGTCTAACCGGCGAGTGGCGATGTGGTATAAGGCGCATATAACAGGGGCAGAAGGCCGTTTATAGAACCCTTCATCAAACTAAATGCCCTTCGAGAAGATACACGCCAAGATTATTACTCAGTTCTTCAAGAGAGAGAGAGAAAGAGAAAACTATTGTCTATGTGTTCGCAAAAGCGTCGACAAAATCAAATGGAAACACAGAAATAATAAGGTGCTGCTCTCCGAAAATCGGTCCTTGTAAAATCGTTAAGTATAGAGTTCAAATGGTCGATTATATCGAACGAAGACAAGTTCCGCTCTTCACAAAACGACAGGTCTCTCGTAAATAAATATTGGATGCAGATACTTCTTTTTTAACCTTGCATTTAAGTCACGTGACTTTAAATCAGCTTTTAAGACCCAACCGAAAAATGCATTCCGCAAACCGAAACTGATCTTAATGAAAGACTCTCTTTCACTCGTTTCAAGATAATGTTAGTTTTAAAAGGGGATTTTCAATATAGAATATTAGAGGTTGGAATATTTTTCAAAACACTAGTTCAATTCGTATATATATATATAATTTCTTTATAATTATTTTTAGAATTTAAAAACTGAATTTTTAACGTGTGGACTTTGGAAATTTTTTATCTAAAGCCTCTTAGTTGATCAATCATTTC